>CM065599.1:48956960-49404733 GCA_033119425.1 Bufotes viridis | reverse complement strand
GCCCTGGTTGCCATAGTAGCAGTGGGGAGCGGGAGCGGCATACTTACATTCCGTGCTGCTCCGGGCGCCAGAGCGCCCCGCACGCATGGATCACGTGATCCATGCGATCACGTGATCTATGCACTGGGGCGCCCTGACGTCATCCTGGAGCGTCCCGGGAGCCTCATGGAATGTAAGTATGCCGCTCCCGCCTCCCCGCCTCCTCTACTTTTACTATGGCAACCAGGACTTTAGCGTCCTGGCTGCCATAGTAACCATTGACAAAAGCTAAACGTCGGATCCGGCGATGCGCCGAAACGACGCTTAAGTAGGCGGATCCGGATTAATGCACTTCAATGGGCATTAATTCCGGATCCGGCGTTACGGCATGTCTTCCGGATTTTTGGACGGAGACAAATCCGCAGCATGCTGCGCTTTTGTCAACGTCCAAAAAATGTTCACATACTGAACGGAAGACATCCTGATGCATCCTGAACGGATTTCTCTCCATTCAGGATGCATGGGGATAATCCTGATCAGTAGCTTTCCGTCCTAGAGACCCGAGGACGGATCAATAGGACGGAAAGCTAAAACGCTAGTGTGAAAGAGGCCTAAGCGTCTCATCTAAGATTAGTTCTAGAGGCAGATTGTTTTCATATCTTGATAATAAACAATAACATGTTTTTGAAATAATTCAAAACATGTTCTACATTTTTTTCAGATTTTGAACACAAACACTTGAGGAATAATGGATCTATTCTAAGCATTGCCAGTAAACACATTTTATAAGTAGTATGCTTGTTACTCGGCCTGCACAGATTATCAGCTACAACATGCTACTCCTAATATCATCCACAGTATCTTTTCCAGCTTTATCTACATCTGTTTGCCTTATATTGTCTCCTCTGTTTCTTCTAGTTTTGTTTTGTCTTCCTAGGTCCTGTCTAAGCTTTATCCTGGTCTTATCTGCCCTTGTGCAAGACAATAGACTAGATTTAACAACCTGACATAGCTGTAAATCTACATCTACCCATTTCTTAATAAGTGGCTTGTAAATTGATTACCAGTAGCAGTTAACCATTTCTAGCTGTCCAATTATCGTTCCTATACAGCCATTTTTGAAACAGTGCTCAACAACCGTGGTAAGTGTATTGTAAATCAACACTTATTCAAATATAATCATGTCATTACATTCTGGAACATCAGCATAAGGCTACATGCACACGACAGTTGTTTTTTGCGGTCCGCAAAAGGGGGTTCCGTTGTTCCGTGATCCGTGTACGTTTTTGCTTCCGTTGTGTTTCCGTGTGTCTTCCGTTTTTTTAGTGGACATGACACAAAAGATTTTACCAAAAGACAGGCTGACAATTTTTGCCAATTGCCTGCCAAGGGATCCGCAAAAAAACGCGGACGCGGAACACGGATGACACACGGATGGCCATCCGCATTTTTCACGGTTCCAATGTCTTGAATGGGTCCGCGAATCGTTTTTCACGGACAAGAATAGGACAGGTTATATTTTTTTGACGGACTGGAATCAAGGACCACGGACGCGGAGGACAAATGGTGCATTTGCCGAGTTTTCTACGGACCCATTGAAAACTAATGGGTCCGCAGAAAATCACGAAAAACGGCACAACGGACACGGAATCAAACAACAGTCGTGTGCATGAGGCCTTACTCTCCAAACCCTGAATTCTATCATGAATTTCTTGAGAACCTATTTCTATGTACTGTACAACAGTCTACATTAACTGGTATTCATGAACACTCACTCACCATGTCTCCTTGGATGTGGCTTCACACACCTCACTCCCGTCAAAGACGCATCACTGTCACA
Source organism: Bufotes viridis (assembly GCA_033119425.1). NCBI lineage: Eukaryota > Metazoa > Chordata > Amphibia > Anura > Bufonidae > Bufotes > Bufotes viridis. The sequence goes on along the minus strand of CM065599.1, from coordinate 49,402,914 downwards.
TTACTTGCTTTTCCTGCTGCGTTCCACGGCAGCAGCTCCCCCTGGTGACTGGAAGCATCCACAATACTCAGGCTCGGGAGTGGAGTGATGTGAGTGGGACTACCACTACCCGATCTGCGTCTGACCTCATTAATGGGACTACGGGTACCCGCTCTGTGTGTGACAGCCTTAACAGGCTCGGATGTATAGCGATAACAGTGGGACTAATACCTGGCATTAGCTAACCCTTATCATTATGGGGTACAATTCTTTTTGGGGGTCTCTGTTTTCTTTCTAAGGGACATCTGTTCAGTTGTATTCTATGTTTAAATATATAGCTGCCTGAACCTTGTTTTTAATGAACTGTAGCTAGGGCATATTTTTGCAGTAGGGCTTATATTTCAAGCATACTCCAAAAACCCTGAAAAATAAAGCTAGGGCTTATTTTCAGGGTAGGTCTTATTTTGAAGAAATATGAATATGATTAACCCTTTTAGGACCATGCCATATTTCACCTTAAGGACCAGGCCATTTTTTGCAACTCTGACATGTGTGACTTTATGTGGTGATAATCTTTTACTTATCCAAACCATTCTGAGATTGTTTTTTCATCACATATTGTACTTTATAACAGTGGTGAATTTGAATCAAAATATCTCATTTTTATTTATAACAAAAATACAAAATTTACAAAAAAAACTGAAAAATTAGCAAATTCCAAAATTTCAATTTCTCTACTTTTATAATAGATAGTAATACCTCCAAAAATAGTTATTACTTTACATTCCCCATATGTTTACTTCATGTTTGGATCATTTTGTGAATGACATTTTATTTTTTGGGGACGTTAGAAGGATTAGAAGTTTAGAAGCAAATCTTGAAATTTTTCTGAAAATTTCCAAAACCTACTTTTTAAGGACCAGTTCAGGTCTGAAGTTACTTTGTGAGGCTTACATAATAGAAAACACCCAAAAATGACCCCATTTTAGAAACTACACCCCTAAGGTATTCAAAACTGATTTTTCAAAATGTGTTAACCCTTTAGGTGTTCCTGAAGAATTAATGGAAAATAGAGATGAAATTTCAGAATTTCACTTTTTTGGCAGATTTTTCATTTTAATCAATTTTTTTCCAGTAACGAAGCAAATGTTAACAGCCAAACAAAACTTAACATTTATTGCCCTAATTCTGTAGTTTACAGAAACACCCCATATGTGGTCGTAAACTGCTGTACGGGCACTCAGGAGGGCGCAGAAGGAAAGGAACACCATATGGTTTATGCAAGGCAGATATTGCTGGACTGTTTTTTTGACACCATGTCCCATTTGAAGCCTCCCTGATGCACCCCTAGAGTAGAAAATCCAAAACAGCAACCCCCTTTTGGAAACTACAGGATAAGGTGGCAGTTTTTTTGGTACTATTTTAGGGTACATATGATTTTTGGCTGCTGTATATCACATATTTGTGAGGCAAGGTAACAAAAAATTGCTGTTTTGGCACCGTTTTTATTTTTTGTTATTTACAAAATTACGACGTTCATCTGACAGGTTGGATCATGTGCTATTTTTATAGAGCAGGTTGTTACGGACGCGACAATACCAATAAGACTGCTTTTTTTGTTTGTTTGTTTCAGTTTTACATAATAAAGCATTTTTGAAAAAAAAAATTTTTTAGTGTCTCCACATTCTGAAAGCCGTAGTTTTTTTATTTTTTGGGCGACTTTTTATTTTATTTTTTTGGGCTCATTTTTTTCAGTATGAGATGGCAGTTTGATTGGTGCTATTTTAGGATGCATAGGACATTTTGATTGCTTGGTATTATACTTTTTGTGATGTAAGGTGACAAAAAATATTTTTTTTACGGTGTTTACTTGAGGGGCTAGGTCATGTGATATTTTCATACAGCGGTTCTTACGGACGCAGCGATACAAATATGTCTACTTTGTTTTATTTATTTAAGTTTTACACAAAATCATTTTTGAAACCAAAAAAATAAATCATTTTATTGTCTCCATAGTCTGAGAGCCATAGTTTTATTCTGGGGGATTGTCTTAGATAGGGTATCATTTTTTGCGGGATGAGATGACTGTTTTATTTGACACTATTTTGGGGTGCGTATGACTTTTTGATGGCTTGCTATTACACTTTTTGTGATGTAAGGTGACAAAAAATTGCCTTTTTGACACCTTTTTTTAAATTTTTTTACGGTGTTCACCTTAGGGGTTAGGTCATGTGATATTTTTATACAGCAGGTTCTTGCAGATGTGGCGATATATAATATGTCTACTTTTTTTATTTACTTAGGTTTTACACAATAACAACATTTTTGAAACAAAAAAAATGATGTTTTAGTGTCTCCATATTCTCAGAGCCATAGTTTTTTTTATTTTTTGGCCGATTGTCTTAGGTACGGGCTCATTTTTTGAAGGATGAGGTGACTGTAAAATTGGTACTATTTGGGGGGGGGGGGATATGCCTTTTTGATCGCTTGGTGTTCAGTAATGTAAAGTGACAAAAAAATGTTTTTTTAGCACAGTTTTTATAAAAAAATTTTTACTGATTTATATTACTTATATAGTTATTGTATAAATTTTAAATTTTGGTCTACTCTTTGGACTGACACAGTTATATGTAGTTCTAGCTTGACAGATAGAAAACAGTTAATGTACAAGACATTGTTTTTTCTGTGTTTTGTCAGAGGCGGATTATAAATAAAATTATCACTTTCATGCATGATAAATTGAGTGTTGTCCTCACTTGAAGAACTGACCAGATAAGATCATTTGAAGGATCTGGTCTTATCCAGCAGATGAGACACTATATTAAATGTGCAGGTCCTGGAGCAACAGCATAATGTGGGAAGCTTTGATATAAAATTCTATAAAGTCCTTTAATGTGGTGCCACAAAAACCTGAAACTGAAAATTAAATTCAGTTGACGAAGGGATAAGCTTGGATCATGTGCTGGTTGTAACAGTGGTTGAAGTCCTCAGATGCTCCCCTGCTTACTGCCATGGTCCGGGCTCCATGTTCGGCGGTAATCTGCTTCCGGTGTTTTCCCATTCACTGACGCATTCCTGGGCTCTGTTCTTGCAGGCATCGTCTGTCCTGGAATCCGCTCCATGGTCTTCTTCCTGCCCTGGTCACAGCATGCTCTTAGCTTGTTTCTTGTAGCACTTTCTTAAGGGCCATCGAACGTGATTTCCAGTGATTTATGGGTTTAGCACATGTGACCGTGCTGACCAATCCTAGCCCTCCTGCACCTATATAAGTGGTCCAGCCCCTTCCCAGGTGCCTGAGTGTCAAAGGTCCTTGTGTCCTGCAAAGATTGCTGTTATCTGTGCTTGTGTTCCTGTATACGTGACCTTTGCTTGTGTTTCTGAACTACCTGTTTTATCCCTGCCTGCTTACCTGTACTCTCCTGTTGCTAACCTGGATTGCCTGACCCGTACCTGTGCCACCGCCCTGACCCATTGCTTGTTTGACTTTCCCTCTGTCTCATCCTTTGGTCCTGCAGACTCCTGCACTGTCGCTCCTGGACATGACTCGGCCTGCTGACTTTGCACTGGTACCCCCTTGTCCTCCTGGACCAGCTGCCTCATGTGCCAATCCTCCTCAAGAGGTAGCAACCTGGTGTTCCCCCTCAATAAAGTTTATCCCCACCATCAGAGTTACTGCGAAGAGCAAGGGGTTCACTTAGACAACGCCCTTAGAGGAGGTTGGTCACGTGGCACAGTCGTTCACACCCTCTGGTTCGTGACACTAGTAAATACAGATAGTGAAGCTAAATGGTGAGTTTCTATAGAGATATTGGAAGACTCCTGTAGTATGGTTATACCCATGGGTAACAAAATGTCCAGTTATAGAAGGAAATCAGTGTGGCTAAAAAGAGATGTACCAAACATTACAAAGCAAAAAGCATTTAAAACATTGAAGGCTGAAAATTCAGAAACATAATTGCAGACTTACAAAGAGCTCAATAGGAAATGACAAAAGGAAATAAAGCTGGGTAAGCCACAGAAAAACAGATTTCTAATGACACTAAAATAATCCCCAAAACGTTTCTAAATATATTAATGCCAAAAAGATAAAATGCAATAATATTACCCTTGTAAAAGATAACCATTGGGATATATTTGTAGAGAGCAAAGGGAGTGCAAAGATATTAACCTCTTCAAGACCATGGGATTTTCAGTTTTTTTTGCGTATTAATTTTTTACTCCCTACCTTCCAAAAGCCATAACTTTTTTTTTTTCTAGTCACATAGCTACATGAGGGCTTGTGCAGGACAAGTTGCACTTTCTAATGGCACCATTTAATATTGCATATAATGTAGTGGGGAGCTGGAAAAAATCCAAAAAAGCTCATTAGTGGTCACTGTATGGGATAAATACATTTATATTTTCATAGTTTTGGGGCTTTGGACATGGTAGGGTATTTGATCTTTATTTTTGTATTGTTTATAAAAAAAATTATGGTGAAAGGGGGTAATTTGAATATGTACACTTTTTTATATTAAAAAAAAACATTTTATCATTTTTTTCACATATTTTAAGTCCCCTTAAGGGACTTTAACAAGTGATTGTTAGTAGGTCTACATAGGAACTACTGCTGTGATATCCAAAGATCCTTCAGAGGGATCAAGGCTATCAAAAAGAATAAACAGCTCCCCAATCATCCTGTTCAGACCCTGGGAGCACAGCATTGCTGGGAGAAGTCACCTCAGATGCCTTGGTCACAACTGACCATGGAATCTAAAGAGTTGAATATCTGCAATCTGTGTTATCACTGATCGCAGACATTAGCCCCAGGTGTCTGTGTTCAACAGTGAGCTGTAAGATATAATTCTGAGGGCAGTAATCAAAGTTCTGTTGTTAAATATTTTAACGCAAGAAGAAGTACAGCTATGACTGAAAAATTAAAGCGGTTGTCCATTTTTTTTGACAAAATATTTATATAGCACTGTAAATCTGATGGGCAGCAATATATGACTAAGTTAGGCAAGTTTTAGGTAAAAAAAAATATATATTTCCTCATTTCCCTTGTTCTCTTCTTACTCTTTGTTTACCTGCAGTAACAACAATCTCTGCCCCTCCCCCTGCCCTGCAAAGGGAATGTACATAAGTGCTGCCATGAGTGACATGTCTGCCTGCTGGGAGACTCATCAGCATGTTGTATGTGTAGGACTACAAGTCCCAGCTGTACAATGAGACTGCTGATTAGAGATGTCCCGAACTATTCGCCGGCAACGGTTCCCGGCGAACATAGCTTGTTCGCGTTCGCCCCTATACTTTATCATTGAGCAAACTTTGACCCTGTACCTCACAGTCAGCAGACACATTCCAGCCAATCAGCATACCCTCCCTCCCAGACCCTCCCACCTCCTATCAAAAAGCAAAGACGGCATCCATCTTAGATTCATTCTGAGGCTGCAGTGTTAGTAGTTGTAATCGCAATGTGATTAATATAACCTGTATTATTTCGCATTGCGAATTTAACTTAGAGCTGGGTTCCTAATGGTTGTATTGCTAGAATATAACAAAGATTGAGAATATACCGCTATATTCGTAATATATTAGTCAATTCTAGCAATACAACCATTAGGAACTCAGATCTAAGTTGTAATCGCAATGCGATTACTATAACCTGTATTAATCGCATTGCGATTACAACTTAGATCTGAGTTCCTAATGGTTGTATTGCTAGAATTGACTAATATAATGAATATAGCGCTATATTCTCAATCTTCTTTATATTCTAGCAATACAACCATTAGGAACCCAGCTTTTAGTTGAATTCGCAAATAAGATGTCCCGAACTATTCGCCGGCGAACATAGCTTGTGCGTGTTCGCTGCGGCGGGCGAACATATGCGATGTTCGGCCCACCCCCTATTTGTCATCATTGAGTAAACTTTGACCCTGTACCTCACAGTCAGCAGCCACATTCCAGCCAATCAGCAGCATACCCTCCCTCCCATCTCCTGGACAACATCCATTTTAGATTCATTCGGAAGCTGCAGTCTTAGTGAGAGGAGGGACAGTGTAGCTGCTGCTGATTTAATAGGGAAATCGATAGCTAGCCTAGTGTATTCAGTGTCCACTCCAGTCCTGAAAGACTCATCTGATCTCTGCTGTAAGGACAGCGTCCTAACAGCACCCCAAAAAGCCCTTTTTAGGGCTAGTACATCAGTACCATTGCGATTACAACTTAGATCTGAGTTCCTAATGGTTGAATTGCTAGAATATAACGAAGATTGAGAATATAGCGCTATATTCTCAATCTTCGTTATATTCTAGCAATACAACCATTAGGAACCCAGCTCTAAGTTTAATTCGCAATGCGATTAATGCAGGTTATATTAATCGCATTGCGAATTCAACTTACCACACTCTGCGTCAACCACGTAATTTTCCATGGGAGTTTTGCCATGGATCCCCCTCCGGCATGCCACAGTCCAGGTGTTATAGTCCCCTTGAAACAACTTTTCCATCACTATTGTGGTCAGAAAAAGTCCCTGTGGGTTTTAAAATTCGCCTGTCTATTGAAGTCTATGGCGGTTCGCCCTGTTTGCCCGTTCGCAAACATTTGCTCAAATTCGCGTTCGTCGCTCGAGAACGGAAAATTTTATGTTCGCGACATCTCTACTTCTGATCTTCTCTCTACATGTTCTTGTGCAGAACTCCTCTAGTCTGTAAGCTCCTGTGTCCAGCATTTGTCTCCTCACTGCCTGCAGCTACTTAGTAAAGCCTTTAGCCCTGAGTCTGTGCAGCTGAAGGGGTTAAGAATCCAGGGAGAGAGCAGACAGCAGCAGACGGCAGTGAAGTGGGGCGTGGCCAGCACAGTGACATCTGGTGTACAGACACACATCTGCTCTCTCAGGATTGTGCACAAATCATCATCAGAGCAGGGAGAGAAGCTGACATCATAGGTCATGTGACCCTAAGTGAAATCTGAGAAAGGAGCAACTACAGATGCAGTAAGTGCATGGCAAAGCTGTTACATTTGATTAGTTAGAAACATACAAAGAACAAAAAAATTGGACAACCCCTTTAAGTACTTATAAAGCCTCTGGCCCAGATGGCATTCATCCATGGATACTGAGGGGACTGAGCTCAGTAATTGATGGACGATTGTATTTAATCTTCTTAGACTCTCTTTTAACAGGGTCACTGCTACAGGACTGGAGGACAGCTGAAAACTGTAAAAAAGTGGAACTGTGTAACTATAGAAGTATATTGTGGTAAATAAACTAGTAACATAGTAACATAGTAAATAAGGCCGAAAAAAGACATCTGTCCATCCAGTTCGGCCTGTCATCCTGCTAGTTGATACAGAGGAAGGCAAAAAAAAAAACTGTAAGGTAGAAGCCAATATTCCCCACTTAAATGGAATAAAAAATTATTTCCTGACTCCAATCAGGAAATCAGAATAACTCCCTGGATCAACGACCCATCTCTAGTAGCTATAAACTGTAAGATTATTATGGTCATGCATAACCAACATGGAGGTGTTACACTGGCAGCTCACACACTCACACTGTGTGTATTGGGGCTAGTGCTAAGTGAACTTCTTTGTGGTACCACTAGACCACTATGTTAATCTTTCACTCTTGCTCTCTATCCAGCTGCTAACTAAGTTGCTGACCAAGTGTCTTATTCATGCTGGGCTGTTGTTTCCACCCCTTTGCCTTAGCTTTAGCTATTCTAGTGTTTGCTAGTCCTAACAAAGGTGTGCTTTTTCTGTCTATTTACCCATGTACAAACTCTGCCTGTTTACTGACTCTGATCCTCCTCTGCTTGCCCTGACCTCGGATTTGTTTTTCAGATACACACGTACTCTTCCTGCTCTGATCCTGGTCTGTCTCCTGACAACAAGAATTTCAATATTTGTTGACAGGTGGCTCTCCTGTTTGTCAGAGCAACTAGATGCTCTGTCCAATTAGACTCACCCAGTCTAAAAAATAATTTTAGATATTGTGACACAGTGAGAGGTTTGGTGGTAAAAAAAACAGGTATTTTCCTCTCAGCCTGTGCTGCTGGGTTGATTGCAGCCAGGTGAGGGCAAATACTGGACCGGATTTTAGGTGCCGGTCCGGGTTTTTTTTGGGTTAATGCCTAGGTGCCTTTAAAAGACAGCTGGGTTTTATGCAAACTCTCTCTCTGTGTTTGGGATCTGAGCCCTGTGCTGGGCTGAAAAGCTGAGACCTGTGTGTCAGAAGAGCAGGCCATTTAAAGACGGTCAGTGGACTTTTTGTGTTGCTGAGCATTCAGCCAGGTGTGAACTAACACCTAGGATTTGAGGTGATTTAACCTGGAAACTGCTGGTGTTCCGTGGAGCTCTCAGGGCTGGAAGCAAGAGCTTGCAAAGAGGCATGCAGTCTGCCTGGAAGCCTGAGGTTGGACTTTCCTGCGGCTGGGTTGACAGCCGGGTGTGAACACGCACCTAAACCACACAGGTGAATTTGATCCAGTCTTGGACTTTTGTTTTGCCTCAAGTTTTTGCTATGTGTGTGAAGTAACACTAAGTGACTGTTTTGAGTTTTGTTTGTGCAAGTGTGAAATAAAACACTGTTTGCTGCACTACCTGGACTCTCTTTGCCTCTATACTGCACCCGCACCGCTGTCTACCAGAGCAACTCCCCGCATTTGGTGTCTGATGCGGGCAATTGCAGTGAGGCTGGCGTGAAGCCAAAACTTTTCGTAGCATTTTTTATTTTTTTTTGGGCACTGTTGTATGTTCTGGATTAAGCCTGCCAAGCTGCAACCACCAACACAGGACAAGGTGGAGGAGATGATAAAGCAGCTTGTCCAGGCCAAAGCTACAGCAGGCCATGGATGTCCAACAGCAGGCCATTGCACAGCAGCAAGAGACGAACAGACAACTGCTAGAGGCTAATCAGCGACAGCAGGACACGAACCAGCGGCTGCTGCAACATGTAATGGTGCTAGAAAAATCAGGGATGCCTCAGGGAGTGCACGATGCCCAGAAAGCAGTCCGCATGGCCGTTCCCAAGATGACACCGACAGATGATGTTGAAACCTACTTGGCGATGTTCGAAAAGGTGGCCGTGAGAGAGAGACTACCCCGAGACCAGTGGGCAGAGGTCATCGCTCCGTTTCTGGCGTCCGGACCCCAACAGGTTTACTTTGATTTACCGGACGACCAAGCGGCAGACTACTCTGTGGTTAAGGGTGAGATCCTGGCGAGACTGGGGGTGAATGTGTTGGTCAGGGCCCAGCGGGTACATCAGTGGGAGTTTAACCCAGCTGAGCCAGCACGACCCCAGTATTATAATTTGCTAAAACTCTTACAAAAATGGCTACCTCCTGACGTACTTAGTCCCACTGCTATGCTGGACCGTATTGTAGCTGACAAATTCTGGAGGGCATTGCCACTACCCCTCCAGCGCTGGGTTGGCCAGAGATCTCCTACAAGTGCCCTGGAGATGGTGGACCTGGTCGAACGTTATGGGGCTACTGAGGAACTTAAGGGGGAAATTCTGGGGAAGGGAGTAATAAAACCCAGAAAATCCCCTCCCCAGACCCTGCGGCCTGAGCTGAGAAAGACCGCACGGGATGTGCCCTTTGGGGATCGGGACTCTATAATCTGCTGGCGGTGCCAGGAGCCGGGCCATGTACGGGCCAACTGTCCCCTCCTGGGTGAGCCCATGGATGTGAACTTTGGGTATCGACAGTCATTGTATGCCAGAAGGGTCGATGTGTCAGAGGTTAACCATGATGAACATTTGTGTCGGGTGGAGGTGGGAGACACTCCAGTGGCAGCTCTGCTGGATTCGGGGAGTCAGGTGACCCTGGTGAGGGCTTCCCTGGTGCGACCCACAGAGTTTACAGGCCGGAGAGTCGGGGTTTTCAGCATTCATGGAGATTTAATAGAATACCCCACTGCTCTGTTGTCTGTAAGCACGTGTGTCGGCAGGCAGGTCCATGAGGTGGCTGTAACCACGAGTATGCCCTATGATGTGATAATAGGAAGAGACTTTCCATTGTTCCCAGCCCTGTGGCCGGCCATTGTACATACAGTTCCCAAACAGGTAGGAAAACTTCCAGTAGTGAGGCCTAGCCCAGGTGAGGTGTTAGAGCCCCAGAAACGCAAGGCAGAGGGACCCACAGTAGTTCCGCTGGGTGAGGGGAAGACAGTCCCCCTAAATAGGATAGGTAGAAAACATAGGAAGGTGGCTCAGCAAGGCCAAAGCCGGACCTGCAATCGAGTGTCTGGGGTCCGTAGCCAAAGGGACCCGGTTTTGGTTGTTGGGCCACCTGTGAACAGTAAGGACAGCGCTAGGGGGAATGGGACCTATAAAATAGCACAGAAAGTTGGAGGCCCAAATTACAAGGTACACCAGCCAGGACTGCAAAAGCCGGAGCCGGTCTACCATGTAAATTTACGGAAACCTTGGAAGGTTAGAGAGACTTGTATTGAGAACAACCCGCGGTCGGTTTATCTAGGGAAAGAGATTCCGGTCCCTCTGTCTGCTAACAGAGAAGCGGCTGCCACAGATAAAATTACTGGCAGCCTTTCCACTGAACAGACTCAGAGAGCCAAGGAGTTTGTTAGTCGGAACACAGAGGTGTTCTGTGATTTCCCTAAATGCCCTTCCATAACTCACCGTGATATTGTCACTGAGCCCCAGGCAAAAGTCTGGTTAAAGCCGTACCAGGTGCCCGTGGCTCGGCGACAAGCCATCTCTGAAGGAGTGATATGGGGTTGGCCGCAGCCTGTCCCCATCTGGACAAAGAAGGAAAGTCCTGGGTCACCAGAGGGTTCGGGTGACTTCAGAACTTTAGATTTTCAGTGGAACACAGAGCAGGGCAGTTACAGGGAAATGCGAGTGCCCGGTTCTGGGTATACTGTCTGGCGTGTGTTCACCCCCTCAGGGTTGAACAAAGGGGGGGGGGGGGTATGTGACACAGTGAGAGGTTTGGTGGTAAAAAAAACAGGTATTTTCCTCTCAGCCTGTGCTGCTGGGTTGATTGCAGCCAGGTGAGGGCAAATACTGGACCGGATTTTAGGTGCCGGTCCGGTTTTTTTTTGGGTTAATACCTAGCTGCCTTTAAAAGACAGCTGGGTTTATGCAAAGCTCTCTCTGTGTTTGGGATCTGAGCCCCGTGCTGGGCTGAAAAGCTGAGACCCGTGTGTCAGGAGAACAGGCCATTTAAAGACGGTCAGTGGACTTTTTGTGTTGCTGAGCATTCAGCCAGGTGTGAACTAACACCTAGGATTTGAGGTGATTTAACCTGGAAACTGCTGGTGTTCCGTGAAGCTCTCAGGGCTGGAAGCAAGAGCTTGCAAAGAGGCATGCAGTCTGCCTGGAAGCCTGAGGTTGGACTTTCCTGCGGCTGGGCTGACAGCCGGGTGTGAACACGCACCTAAACCACACAGGTGAATTTGATCCAGTCTTGGACTTTTGTTTTGCCTCAAGTTTTTGCTATGTGTGTGAAGTAACACTAAGTGACTGTTTTGAGTTTTGTTTGTGCAAGTGTGAAATAAAACACTGTTTGCTGCACTACCTGGACTCTCTTTGCCTCTATACTGCACCCGCACCGCTGTCTACCAGAGCAACTCCCCACAATATAAAGCAAAAAGATCTGTCAGGCACTCAATCAATCGGGCTCATGTGGATACAAACAATTAAAAATAAATAAAAATGTTAAAATATATAAAAATACAAAAATACATCCAATAAAATATAATATAATGCACTTGTCATCGATAATAGTAAGTAGAAGATTTACTATACAGACAATCCTACTCCTTAATTGCTGGTCTAGATCTCTATTTCTAAAATATAGGGATGTGTTCACAATTAATATAAGAAGAGAGAAAAACGAATCCCTATCTTTCTCCTGGTATATTTGCTAATAACTAGTCTGAGATTTATCCTAATATATACCGGATGAAAATGACCACTATAGATGAAGGGCTATGTTCACATTCAATGCCACATCACTATTTCTCTTCTGATTATTTACAAATATTTCAGTATTAGAATGTCACTCATTAGAATATCACAGTAGAAGAATATCACTCACATAAAGCTAGGTACATATATCAATGGAGCTGAGTACATACATCAATGAAGCTGACTACATATATCTTTAAAATTTTTCCTAAAATACCGCATTAAGAAAATATAACCAAAGTTTCACTGGAGTTCAGTTTTTATATACTGTGGAATCTCAGTGAAGGTTGGGTAACCCCAATGGTTTGTAAACTCAAAAACAGTACTTTTGATGGTATCCTGGTAAGTTTTTAAACAGCGTACGGCTGTATTTTTGTATCGCACCAATGGCACTTGATGTCACATACACCTTATAATTCTTTTTCAGATTATCACCCAAGACATCCTCATAGTAATAGTAGAAATATCCTTGTATGCTCGATAAGTGTGCAGCGTCCCACTCGTGTACGTGGGTACTGCAAAGTTGTCATATATTTTATGTCATGCTGTATTGCACTTTTATGTAAAATCCCTGTTATTTAGGCTGTTAGGTGCACTGCACATATTCCACCATAGCTGGGGGATAGCAGTACTATATATATTTAGCTCAGGTCAGGTCTAGTTAGGTAGTTGTAGGAGTGAGAGTGCAGTTGCTAGTTGGTTATAAGACAGTGTTAGTTGAAGTCAGCTCAAGTGAGAAGGAGTGAGTAAAGTCAAAGAGGATGATAGCCATTTTACCAGGCTTTAAGGACCTATGGATTCAAGGTAAAGGACTTATTAGCTTCTGCCAGCCTCACCATTAATAAGCTGGAGAAGGGACCAGATTCAGGACTAAATACCAGTCAATACACAACCTCCTACCCTAGCCTGAGATATAGCCACATATACAGCCTGTTACCTGGATTTACAGCATTCAACCTGCATATACATGGGAGACTGTTTATATCTGGAAGTAAATTGCTGTCAAGACCCTGCATACAGTAAAGTTCCTAGTTGGATTCGAACCCTGTCTCATTCTTCCATTTACATACTGCAACTAGTCTCATCATTTTGCACCACCAAGGTGCTGGCGTCACGATTCTACCTAATTCAGGGGCCCAGCCGCACAAGCACACAGAAATCCAGTCACCATCAAGGGCACCTCAGTCACGACCTGGCCGGTGTCCCCTGTAATAGATTGTGCCCCAGAGAATATGGTGCTGTTCTCCCTTTCACTGCAGCCCGGCCCAGGGAGCGTCAAAACTGTCTGTGAGTAAAGTACTAACTGCCATTATTCCTCGGTTGCACCGAAACCTCACAAGTTATCCCCCTGTGGCCTACGTTGTTGCAAGTGCAGGCTTACAGTTTAGTAGTCCTGATCTGAAGAGTGGAGTATTGTGCCTCAGCGTGGCTTCCCACATGGTCTTCAGCACTAGTGAGAGCTTACCTCCGCTGTTTCACTTCATTCAGAGCACGAATGCTATGGTAATCAGACTGCGCCTTGGCAGTTGTAAGTCCAGAATTCCTCGCTTTACAAGGAAGTACAGGATTGTAGATGTTCTTACATATAGAACCAGCATAGAAGTCCCTCGTAATTAGGGGTCTGTGTATATAGCAGTGCCCACGTCCCGCAGACAGTCTCTGAGACGTTAACGCATGCGATACCTCGGATCCAGATTAAAGCTGCTATATAGAGCATTCCAGTGCATTGCAGTTGGCTTATGAAAATAGCATATTTTAGATGTTCATAACTGTACCAAACGCATTTCGGAACCTTCACTTGTTCCTTCTTCAGTGGTATGGGCCTTCATTTTGTCAGCTATCTTAAATAGTGTATTTGGGGTGCATCCAAATTCCGATATGGATCTCCAATTAGGAATGGAATACCAAGATTACTTTCTATGTGTCAAAAAAAAAGTTCTACAAAAATTACACCATTCAAATATATTGTTAGTGCTGACTAGTTAGTTTATTGGACCTTCCAGTTTGGTTCTAATAGTTCAGAAAGGAAAAAGAGCAATTCTTTAGTTTTTTTTATATTCTTATTTTACCTTTTTTTAAAACCTGTAACTAACATAGTAAAATAGTATATAAGACCGAAAAAAGACATTTGTCCATCCAGTTCGGCCTGTTTCCTACAAGTTGATCAAGAGGAAGGCAAAAAACCCCTGTAAGGCAAAAGCCAAGTTTCCCCACTTAAGGGGGAAAAAATTCCTTCCCGACTCCAATCAGGCAATCAGAATAACTCCCTGGATCAACGACCCCTCTCTAGTAGCTGTAGCCTGTAATATTATTACACTCCAGAAATACATCCAGTCCCCTCTTGAATTCCTTTATTGTACTCACCATCACCACCTCCTCAGGCAGAGAGTTCCATAGTCTCACTGCTCTTACAGTGAAGAATCCTTTTCTATGTTTGTGTACAAACCTTCTTTCCTCCAGATGCAGAGGATGTCCCCTCGTCACAGTCACAGTCCTGGGGATAAATAGATGATGGGACAGATCTCTGTACTGACCCCTGATATATTTATACATAGTTATTAGATCTCCCCTCAGTCGTCTTTTTTCTAAAGTGAATAACCCTAATTTTGATAACCTTTCAGGGTACTGTAGATCCCTCATTCCAGTTATTACTTTAGTTGCCCTCCTCTGAACCCTCTCCAGCTCTGGTATGTCTGCCTTGTTCACAGGAGCCCAGAACTGTACACTGTACTCCATGTCTGGTCTGACTAGTGATTTGTAAAGTGGTAGGACTATGTTCTCATCACGGGCGTCTATGCCCCTTTTGATGCAATCCATTATCTTATTGGCCTTGGCAGTAGCTGCCTGACACTGGTTTTTGCAGCTTAATTTGCTGTTTATTAAAATTCCTAGATCCTTTTCCATGTCAGTGTTACTGAGTGTTTTACCATTTAATATGTACGGGTGACTTGCATTATTCCTTCCCATGTGCATAACTTTACATTTGTCAGTGTTAAACCTCATCTGCCATTTTTCTGCCCAAGCCTCCAATCTATCCAGATCCCTCTGTAGCAGAAAACTGTCCTCTTCAGTGTTAATTAATTTACACAGTTTAGTGTCATCTGCAAAAATAGATATTTTACTGTGCAAGCCTTCTACAAGATCATTAATAAATATATTGAAGAGAATAGGGCCAATACTGACCCCTGAGGTACCCCACTAGTTACAGTGACCCACTCTGAGTATGTACCGTTAAGAACTGCCCTCTGTTTTCTGTCACTCAGCCAGTTACTTACCCACATACAGATATTTTCTCCCAGTCCGAGCATCCTCATTTTATATACTAACCTTTTATGAGGTACGGTGTCAAATGCTTTGGAGAAGTCCAGATAGATGACATCCATTGATTCGCCGCTGTCAAGTCTAGAACTTACCTCCTCATAGAAGCTGATTAAATTCGTTTGGCATGACCGATCCCTCATGAAGCCATGCTGATATGGCGTTATTTGCTTATTTTCATTGAGATACTCCAAAATAGCATCTCTTAGAAACCCTTCAAACAGTTTACCAACAATAGATGTTAAACTTACCGGCCTATAATTTCCAGGCTCTGTTTTTGGACCCTTTTTGAATATTGGCACCACATTTGCTATGCGCCAATCCTGTAAAACATTCCCTGTCAGTGTAGAGTCCGTAAATATCAGAAATAAAGGTCTGGCTATGACATCACTTAATTCCCTTAGGATACGGGGGTGTATGCCATCCGGTCCTGGCGATTTGTCTATGTTAATCTTTTTAAGTCGCTGTTGTACTTCTTCCTGGGTCAGACAGGGCACTTTTAATGGGGAATTTACTTTTACATTCTGCATTTCATCTGACAGTTTATTTTCCTCAGTGAATATAGTGGAGAAAAAAATATTTTATAGTTTTGCTTTATCCTCGTCGCTCTCTGCAACACCCCCCTCATTGCTATGTAGAGGGCTGACTCCTTCAGATTTATATTTTTTAATATTTATATAATTGAAGAACATTTTAGGGTTAGTTTTACTCTCTTTGGCAATTAATCTCTCGGTTTCTAGTTTGGCAAATTTTATTAGTTTTTTTTTACATATTCTATTTTTTTCCTTATAGTTTATCAGTGCTTCCTGACTCCCCTCCTGTTTCAGTGATTTATATGCTTTCTTTTTGTCATTTATTGCTTTCTTTACGGTTCCATTTATCCACATTGGTTTCTTATTGTTCCTTATCTAATTGTGAGAGGTACATACCTTATAGGAATAAAAGGCTGTTACAATGCTTCTAAAAATCTCCCATTTTATGTTTTATTTTTTTATTTTTGAGGACTTTGTCCCAGTTAGTTAGGCCTATGGCCTCGCTTAGTTGGCTAACTAGTACACTTCTCTCTCTTGTGTTATCATAGGGTCTCGGCTGGAACAATCGCATTGAAGGGTGGAAGCCAGCCACCAAGGGGGGAACAGCTGTGTATGTAACATAACACCCGCTCTCCTGTTGGTGGAGGGCGCCCACTCCATGTCTACAGGAAGCCAAAGATTTCTAATTCTGCATTCAGGCCTCCAGGTAACAAAGTATTACATTCAAATATCCGCCTAGATTCCAATATTGGCAACCTACTGACATGGTCACCCCCCCCCCCCCCCCCAGTGTTTTTCTAGTTTCTCCAATGTAGCAAATATAATTCCTGTTGGATCTTGATCATGTACTTGTTTACAATGATTGGATACTGTATGTTTTGTATAACCATTTTTGATATTGTTATTTGTTAATATGTTTTGAGATGTCCTCTTAGTCCTCCCAATATACTGCTTGTTACACAGACATTGTAACATATATATTACGCTTGTAAAACGAATTTGAGACTAGTTAAAAAATACCGGGACAAAAATAGGGATGCAGTTTTCTCTCTTCTTATAGTGTGAACACATCCCTATATTTTAGAAATAGATCATTTTTTTTTATAAATTGTTTGTATCCACATGAGCCCCATTGATTGAGTGCCTGCCAGATCTTTTTGATGTATATCTGTCAACAAGAATTGTCTGCTTCTTCACTGCTTCGCACTGTTGTCCCTGACCCAAATGTGTTAGCTGCCAACTACACAGGGCTTGGTGACAAGCGCGCCGCTCCGCCCACTGGAGAGGTCAGGTTCCGCTGATCTGTAGGCTATTGCTGGTGAGTTCCAGGGCGGGGTTTGGTTGACTATGTAAGAGGGCGTCTAACAGCGCGTGATCACTATACCCCTATTGCCCTGACGAAGTGGCGAAACATGTCGGGAGGGGTAGTGTTTATGTGTGTGTGTTTTTAGACAGGGCTTCACTACTATTAGCACTACAAGCTGATAATAGATAGAGAGGCTGAGTGTATGTAAATGTGGATGGGCTGGAACACTGGCAAACAGCAATACAAGTGTGGTAATACAAACAGCCACATTATTTAAATGCTGGTAGTGACCAACCTGTATGTGGTGATACAATTAGCCACATTGTGTGCATGCTAGCAGTGAGCAATCCGCATGTGGTGAAATAAATAACCACATTGTGTGAAAACTGACAGTGACCAATCTACATGTGGTGTTACAAATAGAGTTGAGCGAACACCTGGATGTTCGGGTTCGAGAAGTTCGGCCGAACTTCCCAAAAATGTTCGGGTTCGGGATCCGAACTCGAACCGAACTTTATCCCGAACCCGAACCCTATTGAACTCAATGGGGACCCGAACTTTTGGGCACTAAAAAGGCTGTAAAATAGTCCAGGAAAGAGCTAGAGGGCTGCAAAAGGCAGCAACATGAAGGTAAATGCCCTGCAAACAAATTTGGATAGGGAAATTAATTAAAATAAAATAAATAAAAACTAACCAATATCAATTGGAGAGAGGTCCCATAGCAGAGAATCATGCGTCATATCACCCACCACTGGAGAAGGCCACTTTCAGTTATTTAGGCCCCAGCACCCAGACAGAGGAGAGGGGTCCCACAGCAAGGAATAAGGTGTCATATCATTCAACTTTGGTTTGCACCGCAAGATCATGGCGAAGTTAAAAAAATGAGGATTCAATAAAGAAGTGCCCCGAAGTACAAGAATACATGGTTGAGGGGGAGACAGTTATGAATGTTTATTCTGCACAAGGGAGGGACAGGTCCTGTGGGATCCATGCCTGGTTCATTTTTATGAACGTCAGCTTGTCTACGTTGGCTGCGTTTGTCAGTAATGACGCCCCCTGCCGTGCTGAATACACGTTCAGACAAAACGCTAGCCGCCGGGTAGGCCAGCACCTCCAAGGCATAAAATGCTAACTCTGACCACGTGGACAATTTGGAGACCCAGAAGTTGAATGGGGCCGAACCATCAGTCAGTACGTGGAGGGGTGTGCAGACGTACTGTTCAACCATGTTAGTGAAATGCTGCCTCCTGCTAACACGTTCCATATCAGGTGGTTGTGCTGTTAGCTGCCTTCGCTTTGGGCTTCCACCTGTTCCCCTGTGACATTTGGGAATGCTCTCAGGAGCGCATCTACCAGCGTGCGCTTGTACTCGCGAATCTTCCTATCACGCTCCAGTGCAGGAAGTAAGGTGGGCACATTGTCTTTGTACCGGGGATCCAGCAGGGTGGCAACCCAGTAGTCCACACACGTTAAAATGTGGGCAACTCTACTGTCGATGAGCAGGCACTGCAGCATGTAGTCGCTCATGTGTGCCAGGCTCCCCAGAGGTAAGGACAAGCTGTCCTCTGTGGGAGGCGTATCGTCATCATCCTCCGCATCCCCCCAGCCACGCACCAATGATGGGCCTGAGCTGGGTCGGGTGCCACCCCGCTGTGAACCTGCTTCATCCTCATCCTCCTCCACCTCCTCCTCATCCTCCTTGTCCTCCAGTAGTGGGCCCTGGCTGGCCACATTTGTACCTGGCCTCTGCTGCTGCAAAAAACCTCCCTCTGAGCCACTTCTAACAGACTGGCCTGAAAGTGCTAAAAATGACCCCTCATCCTCCTCCTCCTCCTGGGCCACCTCCTTTTCCATCATCGCCCTAAGCGTTTTCTCAAGGAGACATAGAAGTGGTATTGTAACGCTGATAACGGTGTCATCGCCACTGGACATGTTGGTGGAGTACTTGAAACAGCGCAACAGGGCACAATCATTGGTGGTGAAGTGGTGCTGTTCCGCAGTGCGACTGACGCGTGCATGCTGCAGCTGAAACTCCACTATGTGCAAGGTGGAGTTCCACCTGGTGGGCACGTCGCATATGAGGCGGTGAGCAGGAAGGCCGAAGTTCCGCTGTAGCGCAGACAGACGAGCAGCGGCAGGATGTGAACGCCGGAAGCACGCACAGAGATGGCCCGCACTTTATGCAGCAGCTCTGACATGTCGGGGTAGTTGTGAATGAACTTCTGCACCACCAAATTCAGCACATGCGCCAGGCAAGGGATGTGCGTCAAACCGGCTAGTCCCAGAGCTGCGACGAGATTTCACCCATTATTGCACGCCACCAGGCCGGGCTTGAGGCCCACCGGCAGAAACCACTGGTCGGTCTGTTGTTCAATACCCCGCCACAACTCCTGCGCGGTGTGGGGCCTATCCCCCAAACATATGAGTTTCAGAATGGCCTGCTGACGTTTACCCCGGGCTGTGCTGAAGTTGGTGGTGAAGGTGTGTCGCTGACTGGATGAGCTGGTGGAAGCAGAGGAGGAGGAAGCCGAGTAGGAGGAGGAGGCTACAGGAGGCAAAGAATGATGTCCTGCGATCCTTGGGGGCGGAAGGACGTGCGCCAAGGAACTCTCCGCCTGGGGCCCAGCCGCCGCTACATTTACCCAGTGTGCAGTTAGGGAGATATAGCGTCCCTGGCCGTGGTTACTGGTCCACGTATCTGTGGTTAGGTGGACCTTGCCACAGATGGCGTTGCGCAGTGCACACTTGATTTTATCGGATACTTGGTTGTGCAGGGAAGGCACGGCTGTCTTGGAGAAGTAGTGGCGGCTGGGAACAACATACTGTGGGACAGCCATGGCCATCAGCTGTTTGAAGCTGTCTGTGTCCACTCAGCCTGAATGACAGCATTTCAAAGGCCAGTAGTTTAGAAATGCTGGCATTCAGGCCCAGGGCTCGAGGGTGGCTAGGTGGGAATTTACGCTTTCTCTCCAAGGTTTGTGAGATGGAGAGCTGAACGCTGCAGTGTAACATGGTGGAGATGCTTGGTGACGCAGGTGGTGGTGTCGGTGGCACATCCTCTGTTTGGTGGGCGGCAGGTGCCAACATTCCCCCGAGGCGGAGGAAGAGGCCGAGGCAGCAGCAGAAGAGGGAGCAGGGGGAGCCAGAGTAAGTTCCTTGCTTTTAAGGTGTTTACTCCATTGCAGTTCATGCTTTGCATTCAGATGCCTGGTCATGCAGGTTGTGCTAAGGTTCAGAACGTTAATGCCTCGCCTTAGGCTCTGATGGCACAGCGTGCAAACCACTCGGGTCTTGTCGTCAGCGCATTGTTTAAAGAATTGCCATGCCAGGGAACTCCTTGAAGCTGCCTTTGGGGTGCTCGGTCCCTGGTGGCGGTGGCCAGTAGCAGGCGAACTCTCTTGGCGGCGGCTGTTCTGCTTTTGCCCCCTGCTCCCTCTTTTGCTACGCTGTTGGTTCGGTCTCACCACTGCCTCTTCCTCAGAATTATGAAAGTCAGTGGCACGACCTTCATTCCATGTGGGGTCTAGTGTTGAGCGCGAATTTTCGAATAGCGAATTTTTATCGCGAATATCGGCACTTCGCTAATTCGCGAATATTTCGAATATAGCGCTATAAATTCGCTATTTAGAATATTCGTTTATTTTTTATTTTTTTTAGTTATAATTTTTCTTTCCCACTTCCCAAAAGTAGTTCTTACCTGTCCTGAGGATTCCTGGCTTCCTGGCTGCTCCAGTCAGTGCCCGTTGCCGCTTCTGCCGACTTCCGTGCTCATGGAGCGTCCCCATCACCACGGGAACGTCTCCATATACTAAAATGTACTGCTGGATTTTAGAATTACGTTGAAATCGCAATGCGATTAATTCAAGTTATATTAATTGCATTGCGATTACAACTTAGCAGTGCACTGCTATCTTACATATTAGGCTAGAATTAACGAAAATGGAATATAGCAGCAGTGCTAAGTAGAAATCGCAATGCGATTACTCCAAGTTACATTAATCGCATTGCGATTTCAATTAGCACTGCTATAATATATTCCATATTCGTTAACTTCATTAATTCTAGCAAGCTGACCCATTATAAACCCAGCTCTAAGTTGAAATCGCAATGCGATTAATATAACTTGAAAAAATCGCATTGCGATTTCTACTTAGCACTGCTGCTATATTCCATATTCGTTAATTCTAGCCTAATATGTAAGATAGCAGTGCTAAGTTGTAATCGCACTGTGATTAATATAACTTGAATTAATCGCATTGCGATTTCAACAGACATGGTTTACTATAGTTGCTAAAACAAAGATGGAGAATACTTTGTTATCTTTGTTTTGAGGAATATGACGAATACATTCGTCATATTCGCTAATTCTACCAAGCCAACCATAGTAAACCAGGTATAAGTAGAAATCGCAATGCGATTAATTCAAGTTACATTAATCGCATTGCGATTTCAATTAGCACTGCTATAATATATTCCATATTCGTTAACTTCATTAATTCTAGCAAGCTGACCCATTATAAACCCAGCTCTAAGTTGAAATCGCAATGCGATTAATATAACTTGAAAAAATCGCATTGCGATTTCTACTTAGCACTGCTGCTATATTCCATATTCGTTAATTCTAGCCTAATATGTAAGATAGCAGTGCTAAGTTGTAATCGCACTGCGATTAATATAACTTGAATTAATCGCATTACGATTTCAACAGACATGGTTTACTATAGTTGCTAAAATGAAGATGGAGAATACTTCGTTATCTTTGTTTTGAGGAATATGACGAATACATTTGTCATATTCGCTAATTCTACCAAGCCAACCATAGTAAACCAGGTATAAGTAGAAATCGCAATGCGATTAATTCAAGTTATATTAATCGCATTGCGATTTCAACGTAATTCTCAAATCTGACAGTACATTTTAGTATGGAGACGTTCTTCGCTTGGTAGAATTAGTGAATATGACGAATGTATTCATCATATTCCTCAAAACGAAGATAACGAAGTATTCTCCATGCGATTATATTATTATTATTTTTTTAATAAATAGAATAATTATAATAATTATCAAGTAATATAATTATTCTATTAAAAAAAGCTAAATAATATAATCGCATAGCGAATTAAACACAGCTGTCTCTATAGTCAACCCTCCTATTTGATTGCTAGAATTAGCGAAGTTGACGAATAGGTAGCTAAAACGAAGATGGAGAATACTTCGTTATCTTCGTTTTGAGGAATATGACGAATACATTCGTCATATTCGTCATCTTCGCTATAATTCTAGATATGAAACCAATAGGAAAGTAGCCTAAGTTAAAATTGCAATACGCGATTATTTAAATCGCATATTAATCGCGATAACTAGAATAATGACGAATATTCGATTTCGTTGAATATGAAACGAATATTCTTTCGAATATTCGCGAATTTTGTCTAAATCGAATATAGCACCTGCCGCTCATCACTAGTGGGGTCTAGGACCTCATCGTCCCCTGCATCATCTTCCACACAGTCTTCCTCCCTGACCTCCTGTTCGGTCTGCACACTGCAGAAAGTGCGGACTACAATGAGGTGGTATTCCCATGTCCTCATCATCAGGAAACATCAGTGGTTGTGCATTAGTGCATTCTATGTCTTCCACCACTCGGGAAGGGCTAGGTGGATTCCCTTGGGAAACCCTGCCAGCAGAGTCTTCAAACAGCATATGAGACTGCTGCATAACTTGAGACTCAGACAGTTTCCCTGATATGCATGGGGGTGATGTGACAGACTGATGGGCTTGGTTTTCAGGTGCCATCTGTGCGCTTTCTGCAGAAGACTGGGTGTGAGATAATGTTGTGAACGTGCTGGATCCACTGTCGGACACCCAATTGACTAGCGCCTGTACCTGCTCAGGCCTTACCAACCTTAGAACAGGCATTGGGCCCCACCAAATATCGCTGTAAATTCTGGCGGGTACTGGAACCTGAGGTAGTTGGTTCACTAGGATGTGTGGCTGTGGCAGAATGGCCACGTCCTCTCCCAGCACCAGAGGGTCCGCTTACACCACCACGACTGCGTCCCTTACTAGATATTTTCCTTATTGTTACCTTTCACCAAGCACCACAATAAGAAAAAAAATATTTGGCTCAGTGTATTGATTTCAAATTCAGGTCTTTTTTTACAGGCACCTAACACTATCTGCCTATTTATTTATGTAGCGTATTACACTAATCCAGGCACAGCAGTAACCACTGATTTAGGGGAATATCTCTTTTAGGGCTAGTATTTAGGCCCTGGATGAAAGGGATCCTTTTATGGACAGATTTACACTTGGAGATGCACAGTAGCGTGTGAAAAAATATGTAGGATTATGCCTTCAGCAATTGTATTTTAACACTTTGTGTAATATACCCTTTAACGGACAGAAATACAACGGTAGCGTGTGAAGTTATTGAGGATGACCCTCTCAGCACTTGTATATACACCTTGAGTGTAATATACCCATTTACTGACAGATTAACACTTGGCCTGCAACAGCTGGAACATCAGATTCAGGGTATTGCTATATTGGCAAGTGAATTTCACCCCAGAACAAAATATATGTTTTGGCGGACACTATTATACTTTGCCAGCCAGTGCTGGGACACCAGATTCATGGTATTGCTATTTTGGCAATTGAATTTCACCCCAGAACAAAATATATGTTTTGGCGGACACTATTATACTTTGCCAGCCAGTGCTGGGACACCAGACTCAGGGTATTGATATTTTGGCAATTGGATTTCACCCCAGAACAAAATATATGTTTTGGCGGACACTATTATACTTGGCCAGCCACTGCTGGGACACCAGATTCAGGTTATTGCTATTTTGGCAATTGAATTTCACCCCAGAACAAAATATATGTTTTGGCGGACACTATTATACTTTGCCAGCCACTGCTGGGACACCAGATTCAGGGTATTGCTATTTTGGCAATTGAATTTCACCCCAAAACAAAATATATGTTTTGGCGGACACTATTATACTTTGCCAACCAGTGCTGGGACACCAGATTCAGTGTATTGCTATTTTGGCAATTGAATTTCACCACAGAAAATAATCTATCCTTTGCCAGACAGCAGACAGTATTACACTTAGCTAGCCAAAGCTGGAACACCAGATTTAGGGGATTGGTATTTTGGCAATTGTATTTAGCCCCTTAACCCCTTAGTGACCAAGCCTGTTTGGGCCTTTATGACCAAGCGTTTTTCGTCCTTTTTTCATGGTCTCGTTCCCAGAGCTATAACTTTTTTATTTTTCCGTCTATATAGCAGTATGAGGGCTTGTTTTTTGCGGGACAAGTTGTAGTTTTTAATAGCGCCATTTTGGGGTACACATAACTTTGTTATTAACTTTTATTAACTCTTTCTGGGAGGGAGAAGGGGAAAAATAGTACTACTGCCACTGCGTTTGTACATTATAAATTTTACGGTGTTCATTATTCGGTAAAAGTAACATAATATTTTCATTCCCTGGGTCAGTACGATTATAGGGATACCAAATACTTTTTTTAAGTTTTTTTTAAGTTTTACTACTTTTTTTTCAATAAAACCCCTTTTTTAACAAAAAAAAAATGATTTTGCATTGCCACTTCCCAGGACCCATAACTTTTTAATTTTTTTTTCTATGGAGTTGTGTGAGGGCTTGATTTTTGCGGGACGACTTCTATTTTTCATTGGTATAATTTCTTAGTAAATTCCGCTTTTTGATCGCTTGTTATTTCGTTTTTTTCTGTGAAAATTAAGAATAAATTAGAAATTCTGGCTTTTTTTTATTTATTTTTAACGGCGTGTACTATAGGGGATAATTTATGTAATATTTATGTAGTGCCGGTTGTTACGGACGCGGCAATACCAAACATGTGGGGGATAATTTTTTTTGCAATTTTTTCATTGAAAAGCGTATTTTCAATGGAAAAAAAGCATATTTTTATATTTCATGGAATTTTTTTATTTAATAAATGTGTATTTTTTCTAATTTTTTTACTACTTAATAGTCCCACATGAGGACTATAATATACAGTATTTTGATTGCTTTTAAAATGTAATGCATTATATCTATAATGCATTACATTTTAAATGCAGTGCAATTCTACCTTTGACCAGCAGGCTACGCCAGAGGCATAGCCTGCTGGTGAATCACTCAGGGCAGGCTCAGGGCCCTGCCGGAAGGAAGGTGAGCTTCCCAGCCCATCAGCACCCTGCGATCGCATCTGCGGGGTGCTGATGGGTGACAAAGGGAGTTCGCTCCCTCTGTCAACCCTTTACATGCGCAGGCGCCATTGCGCCCGGCATGTAAGGGGTTAAACAGCCCGGATCGGCACTCCTGCCGGCCCGGGCTGTTAGAGAAGGGTCGCGGCTCTCATGTGAGAGCCGGGCCCGCGCTCCCCGCTGCACGGGGGACCCGTGCAGCTCTTAGACTGGGCCGCCGTAAAAACGCGGCAGCCCAGCCTAAGGCCCCTTAGTGACCGCCGTAAAAACACGTATGGGTGGTCACTAAGGGGTTAATAAAATATAGAAATTGCTATCCTGAGTTTCTAGGGGTGACAATAAGCACAGCCAAGCCCCTGATGTAGGATATAGCAAAAAAAAAAACTAGTATTGATGGATTGATGGACTTCCTGGCAGCTTGTTCTGGTGCACCACAAGTCACAAAATGGCCGCCGAACACCCGAGAAAAAAGTGACAGAAAAACGCTCTGTGCAGCCTAAAAACCAGTGAGCAATTAACTAGCAAAAGTTGAATGATTCACAGCTGTAGATCGATCACTTAATTAGGTGCTGTTGCTGACTTTTCCCTGCCTAATCTCGCCCTCACAGAAGCTGCATCCTCTCCCTACACTTATCAGAGCAGTGTGACGTGCGGCGCTACGTGACTCCAGCTTAAATAGAGGCTGGGTCACATGCTGCACTTGCCCAATCACAGCCATGCCATTAGGAGGCATGGCTGTGATGGCTTCTTAGGGCAAGAAGTAAAACGCTAGCTGATTAGCTGCTGTGCAGCCCTTCAGAAAGCGTGAAGAAATCGACGAACAACGGATCCGAACCCGAACTTTTTTTAAAATGTCCGGGTCCGTGTCACGAACACCCCAAAATTCGGTATGAACCCGAACTAAGCTCGAACTGTTCAACACTAGTTACAAATAGCCACATCTTTTGTACACTGGCAGTGAGTGACTTGCATGTGGTGATACAAACAGCCACATTGTGTGAATACTGGCAGTGGTTCAATTGCATGTGGTGATACAGATAGCCACATTGTTTGTTCACTGGCAGTGAGTAATTTGCATGTGGTGATACAAATAGCCACATTGCATGAACGCTGGCAGTGAGGAATTCACATGTGGTGACACAAATAGCCACATTGCTGGTACACTGGCAGTGAGTAATTTGCATGTGGTGATACAGATAACCACATTGCATGAACGCTGGCAGTGAGCTATCTACATGTGGTAATACAAATAGCCACATTGTATGAACACTGGCAGTGAGCAACTTGCATGTGGTGATATAAATATCCACATTGTATGAACACTGGCAGTGAGCAACTTGCATGTGGTGATACAAATAGCCACATTATATGAACCCTGGCAGTGAGCAACTTGCATGTGGTGATACAAATAGCCACATTATATGAACGCTGGCAGTGAGCAACGTGCATGTGATGATATAAATAGCCACATTGTATGAACGCTGGCAGTGAGCAATGTGCATGTGGTGATATAAATAGCCACATTGTATGAACACTGGCAGTGAGCAACTTGCATGTGGTGATACAAATAGCCACATTATATGAACCCTGGCAGTGAGCAACTTGCATGTGGTGATACAAATAGCCACATTATATGAACGCTGGCAGTGAGCAATGTGCATGTGGTGATATAAATAGCCACATTGTATGAACACTGGCAGTGAGCAACTTGCATGTGGTGATATAAATATCCACATTGTATGAACACTGGCAGTGAGTAATTTGCACGTGGTGATACAAATAGCCACATTATATGAACCCTGGCAGTGAGCAACTTGCATGTGGTGATACAGATAACTACATTATATGAACGCTGGCAGTGAGCAACTTGCATGTGGTGATACAAATAGCCACATTATATGAACCCTGGCAGTGAGCAACTTGCATGTGGTGATACAAATAGCCACATTATATGAACGCTGGCAGTGAGCAACGTGCATGTGATGATATAAATAGCCACATTGTATGAACGCTGGCAGTGAGCAATGTGCATGTGGTGATATAAATAGCCACATTGTATGAACACTGGCAGTGAGCAACTTGCATGTGGTGATACAAATAGCCACATTATATGAACGCTGGCAGTGAGCAATGTGCATGTGGTGATATAAATAGCCACATTGTATGAACACTGGCAGTGAGTAACTTGCACGTGGTGATACAAATAGACACACTGTATGAACACTGGCAGTGAGCAAATTTATATGTGGTGATACAAATAAGCCACAAAGTACACAATAGGGTTTTGACATCCTTTAATACACATATAAATAAAACATCCACCCAGTCCTCCCAGCAATTCATAGATCACAAGTGATATATGGCCAGTCCCTGATAGTTTTATTAGTTCATGATCTGTCGCCTGTAGGTTTAATTTTAAAGATACAAATAAAGAAGTAGTTTTATAATCATTTCGTTGAGTCCCTGTGGAATTGTTTTACAAAGGTATATGGTTCACCATGCAGGCCATATTAGATTCCGGTTCAGCAGGTGATTTTTTTCTGTATCTGGCCTTGATGAACCAGTAACGTATTCCTGTTCAGCACCTCAAGAAGCCCTTAGCAATGTCTTTTGTCACTGAACCCTTTGAGCTACATGTGGGCGTACTCCATTCAGAGAAAGTTTTCCTGTATGTCCTGCCTGTCTCCACTAGTTTTCTACTTCTGGGGCTTCACTAGCTCCACCTACATAGGACTGGTCATGGACTGGAATTATGGACAGATTCTCCATTGGGGTGCTGCTTGTCACACCTGATGCTGTCAACTATTCTACCTGTTCTGCTTCTACCAATTCCATAAAATCTGCATGGGTTACCAACTGCCTACTACAGTTTTAAAAAAGAGGTGGAGGCTTTACCTTCTCATCACCTCTATGATTGCCCAATAGACTTGATTCCTGGTGCCACTCCTCCAAAAGTTCATATTTACCCTCTTTCTGTGCTTGAGACCCAAGCCATGTCTGAGTATGTCAAGAATAATTTGGAGAGGAGTTTTATCAGCAAATCCTCATCACCAGCAGAAGCTGAGTTTTTCTTTGTAAAGAAGAAGAATGGATCCCTTTGACCCTGTACTTGGGTTTAACTACCATAGTGGAAGACCATGCGACTGCTATGGGGCCCTAGCCAAGAGGGGGCCCAGTTGATATCATCCCCTCTTCTACTGGGGGTGAAAACTTGGTCAGGACTCTACCCTCTAAAGGAACAATTTTTAGCAAATGAGGCAGTGGAAAAAATGGCCCAAGGGTCATTGCTAGGGGCTTAGGCAGAAACCCGTCTGTCCTGTGTGGGAGCCTGGTTTGATCCTCGCTATGTGGTCCTTACTTCTAAATGTACGCCACTGCCTGTACTGATTATCAAGGCTTAAACACATTTACAGCAATGAACAGATATGCTTTACCATTGATCCCAGAGCACTTTGATAGATTGTGATTGGGTACTAGAATATTCTCTAAGTTGGACTTGCGTGGTACCTACAATTTAATATGGATCTGTGAGGGAGATGAATGGAGGACCACTTTCAGTACTTTGAATTGTCATTATTAGTACCTGGTTGTGCAATTTGGACTCAGCAATGTCCCAGCAGTCTTCCGGGAATTTGTTAATGACATTTTCCTGGACCTTCTGTACACTTGTGTCATTGTCTACCAGGATTATATTTTGATATATTCATCAGATCTAGTAACCCATCACAAACATGTCCGCACAATACTCCAGCAAATGAAGGAGAACCAACTTTATGCCAAGTTTGAGAAGTGTATTTTAAAAAAACCTCCCTTTTCTGGATTATATTATATTCAACTAAGGCATACAGATGGACCCTTAAAAATTGTTCGCAGTACTGAAGTGGCCATGACTAGAGATTAGCGAATCGATTCAGACAAAGTGGAATTCGATCCGAATTTTAGGAAAGGATTTATAAGTGCAGGGAAAGGATAGGGAGGAATCTTTTCACTGCATCTTAGTGCAGGGAGATATGTCAAAAGGCACTAAGGAACAGTGCCAGAAAAGCGGTTTACATATGCAGGGAAAAATAATTTGGGAATCCAAATAGCCATTATACAGCTCTGTCATTCCAGCAATTTGTTCTTGGGGTGCAAGTGCTATGATAAAAAGCCTTTAGCTGCTTATATCTGTGGAAAAAGAAAAATATATACGCAGTTCACTTCTGCAGCTATACAGTTATGGCCGTAAATGTTGCCACCCCTGAAATTTTTCAAGAAAATTAAGTATTTCTCACAGAAAAGTATTGCAGTAACACATGTTTTGCTATACACATGTTTATTCCCTTTGTGTGTATTGGAACAAAACCAAAAAAGGTAGGAAAAAAGCAAATTGGACATATTGTCACACCAAACTCCAAAAATGGGCTGGACAAAATTATTGGCACCCTTAACTTAATATTTGGTTGCACACCCTTTGGAAAAAATAACTGAAATCAGTCACTTCCTATAACCATTAATAAGCTTTTTACACCTCTCACCCGGAATTTTGGACCACTCTTCCTTTGCAAACTGCTCCAGGTCTCTCTTATTGGAAGGGCACCTTTTCCCAACAGCAATTTTAAGATCTCTCCACAGGTGTTCAATGGGATTTAGATCTGGACTCATTGCTGGGCACCAAAACTCTCCAGCGCTTTGTTGCCATCCATTTCTGGGTGCTTTTTGACGTATGTTTGGGGTCATTTTCCTGCTGGAAGACCCAAGATCTCAGACGCAAACCCAGCTTTCTGACACTGGGCTCTACAGTGTGTCCCAAAATCCGTTGGTAATCCTCAGATTTTCAAGGCACCCAGTGTCAGAGGCAGCAAAACAACCCCAAAACATCATTGAACTTCCACCATATTTCACTGTAGGTACTGTGGTCTTTTCTTTGTAGGCCTCATTCCGTTTTCAGTAAACAGTAGAATGATGTGCTTTACCAAAAAGCTCTATCTTGGTCTCATCTGTCCACAAGACGTTTTTCCAGAAGAATTTTGGCATACTCAAGTACATTTTGGCAAAATATAGTCTTGCTTTTTTATGTCTCTGTGTTAGCAGTGGGGTCCTCCTGGGTCTCCTGCCATAGTGTTTCATTTCGTTTAAATGTCGACTAATAGTTTGCGCTGACACTGATGCTCCCTGAGCCTCAGGACAGTTTGAATATCTTTGGAACTTGTTTGGAGCAGCTTATCCACCATCCGGACTATCCTGCGTTTACACCTTTCATCAATTTTACTCTTCCGTCTACTACCAAGGAGATTACCTACACTGCCATGGGTTGCAAACTTCTTGATAATGTTGCGCACTGAGGACAAAGGAAAATCTAGATCTCTGGAGATGGACTTGTAACCTTGAGATTGTTGATATTTTTCCACAATTTTGGTTTTCAAGTCCTCAGACAGTTCTCTTCTCCTCTTTCTGTTGCCCATACTTAGTGTGGCACACATAGACACACAATGCAAAGACTAAGTGAACTTCTCTCCTTTTTATCTGCTTTCAGGTGTGATTTTTATATTGCCCACACCTGTTACTTGACGTTTCAAGGAGCATCACGTGCTTGAAACAATCTTATTTATCCACAATTTTGAAAGGGTGCCAATAATTTTGTCCAGCCCATTTTTTGAGTTTGGTGTGATATTATGTCCAATTTGCTTTTTCTCCTCCCTTTTTTGGTTTTGTTCCAATACACACAAACGGAAAAAAAAATGTATAGCAAAACGTGTTACTACAATACTTTTCTGTGAGAAATACTTCATTTTCTTGAAAAATTTCAGGGGTACCAACATTTATGGCCATGTCTGTATGTGCTGAGAGCATTTAGTGACTTATTTCTGTACTACAAGAAAAATATATACGCAGTTCACTTTTGCAGTTATTTGCGGTTAAAAGCGTTTAATGAGGTATTTCTGTACTACAAGAAAAATATATACAAAGTTTATTGTTGCCGTTATTTGCTGTAACAGTGTTTAGTGGTCTATTTCATTACAAAAAGAAAAATATATAAGCAGTTCACTTCTGCAGTTATTTTTATTATACTGCAGAAAAATATATACGCAGTTCACTATTGCCATTATTTGCGGTAAAAGCGTTTAGTGGCCAACTTCGTTACAAAAAGAAAAATATGTACGCAGTTCACTTCTGCAGCTATACAGTATGTGCTGAGAGCGTTGATTGACGTATTTCTGTACTACAATAAAAATATAGATGCAGTTCACTTCTTCAGTTATTTGGAGTTAAAAGCATTTAGTGAGGTATTTCTGTACTGCAGAAAAATATATACGCAGTTCACTGTTGCCATTATTTGTGGTAAAAGCGTTTTGTGGCTACCCAGTTACAAAAAGAAAAATATGTACGCAGTTCACTTCTGCAGCTATATGTGCTAAGAGCATTGATTGACGTATTTCTGTACTACAATAAAAATATATATGCAGTTCACTTCTTCAGTTATTTGGAGTTAAAAGCCAAAAGTTTTGTGAGGTATTTCTGTAATACAAGAAAAAATATATATGCAATTCACTTCTTCATGTATTTGGAGTTAAAAGCCAAACGTTTAGTGAGGTATTTCTGTACTACAAGAAAAAATATATATGCAGTTCACTTCTTCAGTTATTTGGAGTTAAAAGCCAAACGTTTAGTGAGGTATTTCTGTACTACAAGAAAAATATATAAGCAGTTCGGTGTTGCCGTTATTTGCAGTAAAAGCAGTAAAAGTGGCTTACTTCGTTACAAAAAGAAAAATATATACACAGTTCACTTATTTGTGGTTAAAAGCATTTAATGTGGTATTTCTGTACTACAAGAAAAATAAATACAAAGTTTACTGTTGCCTTTATTTGCTGTAAAAGCGTTTAGTGGCCTATTTCATTACAAAAAGAAAAATATATACACAGTTCACTTCTGCAGCTACTGTAAATGTGCTAAGAGCGTTTATTGACATATTTCAGTACTACAAGAAAAATATATATGCAGTTCACTTCTGCAGTTATTTGTGGTTAAAAGCGTTTAATGTGAGATAGGGAAAAAAATTGCAGCACTCTAAAGTCTTCAGTTAAATCTTCTTTATTCCACCACAAAAAAGTGCGACATTTCGACCCAATATGGGGTCTTTATCAAGCATAATGTGGTATTTCTGTACTACAAGAAAAATATATACGCAGTTCACTTCTGCAGTTATTTGGGGTTGAAAGCGTTTCGTGAGGTATTTCTGTACTACCAGAAAAATATATACGCAGTTCACTGTTGCCATTATTTGTGGTAAAAGCGTTTAGTGGCCAACTTTGTTACAAAAATATGTACGCAGTTCAGTTCTGCAGCTATATGTGCTGAGAGCACTGATTGACGTATTTCTGTTCTACAGTAAAAATATATACGCAGTTCACTTGTTCAGTTATTTGGAGTTAAAAGCGTTTAGTGAGGTATTTCTGTACTACAAGAAAAATGTATACAAAGTTTACTGTTGCCGTTATTTTCGGTAAATGCATTTAGTGGCCTATTTCATTACAAAAATATATATACGCAGTTTACTTCTGCAGTTATTTGGGGTTAAAAGCGTTTAGTGGCCTACTTCATTACAAAAAGAAAAATGTACACAGTTCACTTCTGCAGCTATATGTACTGAGAGCGTTTAGTGAAGTATTTCTGTACTACAAGAAAAATATATATGCAGTTCACTGTTGCCGTTATTTGCGGTAAAAGTGTTTAGTGGCCTATTTCATTACAAAAGAAAAATATTTATGCAGTTCACTTCTGCAGCTATATGTGCTGAGAGCTTTTATTGATGTGTTTTGTACTACAAGAAAATACATACACAGTTCACTTCTGCAGTTATTTGGAGTGAAAGCGTTTATTGAGGTATTTCTGTATTGTAAAAAAAGCGATTTACAAGTGAAGGGAAAGGATATTGAGAGAATCATTTCACAGGCAGGGAGAGACGTGTGCAGATGCTAGGAGAGTCATAGAAAATCCTAATTGTGAAAAAAGCGATTTACAAGTGCAGGGAAACATTACTTGGGGATCCAGATAGTTTCATAATAAAGCTCTGTCATTTCAGCAATTAGTTATTGGGTGCAAGTGCTATGTTGAAAAGCCTTTAGTGGCTTTTATCTGTAGAAAAGGATAAATATATACACAGGTCACTTTTGTTGTTATTTACGCTAAAATCCTTTGCAGTCATTTCTGGTGAAAGAGTTTAGAGCGGTATTTCAGTAATACACGAAAAATATAAATGTACTGCACGTTTCATTCATTTCTGGTGAAAGCATATAGGGTAGTATTTCAGTACTACAAGAAAATATATCCGCACTTCACTATTTAATTGTTTTCTGGTTAAAGCGTATATTGGCCTTTTTCCTAGTCTAACAAGAAATATATATTCTCGGGTCACTTGTGCAGTTATTTCTGGTGACAGGGTATAGCGGCCTATTACATTAAAAAGAAGAAATATATAAGCACTGCAGTGTTGCAGTGATTTCTGATGAAACAGTATAGGAGCGTATTTCATTAAAAAAAGACAAATATTAAACATTAAAAAAGACAAATATTAAAAGAAGAAATATATATATACACACTGCAGTGTTGCAGTGATTTCTGTTGAAACCGTATACACCCCTATATAGGCTCTCTGCAGCCCGGAAATAGCTGTTTTTAAAGCGATTTGATGCAAATAAATTCGGATCAAAGGAAATTTTTCCGGAAAATTCGCGAACAGGCCAAATCGAATTTTGAACAAATTGCTCATCTCTAGCCATGACCTTCTAGCCTACAGGGATTTGCAAATTACTGCAGGCAATTTATTCCCCATTTCACCACCTTACCGCATCAATCACTGCTCTCACCATATCCTTAACCCCTCAAGATGAAGCCCATATTCATTTTTGCATTTTTATTATTTCTCTCAGTATTCCAAGAGCAATAACTTTAAAATTTTCCATTTACATATGAAGGATTATATTTTGCAGGTCAAGTTGAATTTTCTAATGGCACCATTTAATTTACCTTGTCTTGCAACATGGGAGAAAAATACAATACTAGATTTGTATAGTTTTATTTAGTTTTACTACTGCTTTTAAAAATTAAAACCTTTGAAAAAAATCAAGAAATGTCTTTGCATCACCATTTTCTAACAGAGATTTTAAAATTGCCATTCAAAGATCTGGGTGTTGGTTAAGCGTTTCGTGAGGTATTTCTGTACTACCAGAAAATATCGCAGTTCCTGTTGCCATTATTTGTGGTAAAAACGTTTAGTGGCCAACTTTGTTACAAAAATATGCGCAGTTCAGTTCTGCAGCTATATGTGCTGAGAGCACTGATTGACGTATTTCTGTTCTACAGTAAAAATATATACGCAGTTCACTTGTTCAGTTATTTGGAGTTAAAAGCGTTTAGTGAGGTATTTCTGTACTACAAGAAAAATGTATACAAAGTTTACTGTTGCCGTTATTTTCGGTAAATGCATTTAGTGGCCTATTTCATTACAAAAATATATATACGCAGTTTACTTCTGCAGTTATTTGGGGTTAAAAGCGTTTAGTGGCCTACTTCATTACAAAAAGAAAAATGTACACAGTTCACTTCTGCAGCTATATGTACTGAGAGCGTTTAGTGAAGTATTTCTGTACTACAAGAAAAATATATATGCAGTTCACTGTTGCCGTTATTTGCGGTAAAAGTGTTTAGTGGCCTATTTCATTACAAAAAGAAAAATATTTATGCAGTTCACTTCTGCAGCTATATGTGCTGAGAGCTTTTATTGATGTGTTTTTGTACTACAAGAAAAATACATACACAGTTCACTTCTGCAGTTATTTGGAGTGAAAAGCGTTTATTGAGGTATTTCTGTATTGTAAAAAAAAAAAGCGATTTACAAGTGAAGGGAAAGGATATTGAGAGGAATCATTTCACAGGCAGGGAGAGACGTGTGCAGATGCTAGGGAGAGTCATAGAAAAATCCTAATTGTGAAAAAAAGCGATTTACAAGTGCAGGGAAACATTACTTGGGGATCCAGATAGTTTCATAATAAAGCTCTGTCATTTCAGCAATTAGTTATTGGGGTGCAAGTGCTATGTTGAAAAGCCTTTAGTGGCTTTTATCTGTAGAAAAGGATAAATATATACACAGGTCACTTTTGTTGTTATTTACGCTAAAATCCTTTGCAGTCATTTCTGGTGAAAGAGTTTAGAGCGGTATTTCAGTAATACACGAAAAATATAAATGTACTGCACGTTCTCATTCATTTCTGGCGAAAGCATATAGGGTAGTATTTCAGTACTACAAGAAAAATATATCCGCACTTCACTATTTAATTGTTTTCTGGTTAAAGCGTATATTGGCCTTTTTCCGTCTAACAAGAAATATATATTCTCGGGTCACTTGTGCAGTTATTTCTGGTGACAGGGTATAGCGGCCTATTACATTAAAAGAAGAAATATATATAAGCACTGCAGTGTTGCAGTGATTTCTGATGAAACAGTATAGGAGCGTATTTCATTAAAAAAAGACAAATATTAAACATTAAAAAAAGACAAATATTAAAAGAAGAAATATATATATACACACTGCAGTGTTGCAGTGATTTCTGTTGAAACCGTATACACCCCTATATAGGCTCTCTGCAGCCCGGAAATAGCTGTTTTTTAAAGCGATTTGATGCAAATAAATTCGGATCAAAGGAAATTTTTCCGGAAAATTCGGCGAACAGGCCAAATCGAATTTTTGAACAAATTGCTCATCTCTAGCCATGACCTTCTAGCCTACAGGGATTTGCAAATTACTGCAGGCAATTTATTCCCCATTTCACCACCTTTACCGCATCAATCACTGCTCTCACCATATCCTTAACCCCCTCAAGATGAAGCCCATATTCATTTTTGCATTTTTTATTATTTCTCTCAGTATTCCAAGAGCAATAACTTTTAAAATTTTCCATTTACATATGAGGGATTATATTTTGCAGGTCAAGTTGAATTTTCTAATGGCACCATTTAATTTACCTTGTCTTGCAACATGGGAGAAAAAATACAATACTAGATTTGTATAGTTTTTATTTAGTTTTACTACTGCTTTTTAAAAATTAAAAACCTTTGAAAAAAAATCAAGAAATGTCTTTGCATCACCATTTTCTAACAGAGATTTTAAAATTGCCATTCAAAGAACTGTATGAGGACTTTGTGGAATGAACTGTACTTTTTATTGTAGTTTTCATACATTTTTGGGGTATGTACAAATTTTTGATCATTGTTCTTTTTTTGTTATGGCATACACCACACAGATTTTTTAGGTCACAAAAAAATGTGACAGACTAATGTAATTGAATCATTTTCACTGCCGAGTATGCACTGCAGGCTGCAGGGGTACTTGAACGGCCAAAAAAGGGAATTTGTCCTCCCCTGTGCTACCAGAACAGAATTAAACTAAGGTCCCTGGCACACATGCCGTTCACATGCAGTTGCAAGGGCGCTGCACTTGCAAAATTGGCCGCGGAAGCCCACCGAACTAGCGGATGGATTAAAACTTATTTTTCAGTGTTACTGGGCTCAGGGCTGGGTACAAAAATGTAGCATAGAACCCTCAATAATCTCTGTAGTTTGAAGATTGAGCACACCACCAAGTTCAACAGAATTCTTCCCTAATCTCTCCCTCACAGCAGCAGCATCCCATCCCTACACTGAGAAGAGCAGAGTGACGTTTGGCACTACCTGACTCCAGCCTATATAGAGGCTGGGTCACATGCTGCTCTTGGCCAATCACAGCCATGCCATTAGTAGGCATGGCTATGATGGCTTTTAAGGGCAGACTAGTGAAACGCTTGTTGATTGGCTTCCCTGAAGCCTTTCAAAAAGCGCCAAGGAATCACCGAACACCGAACCCGAACTTCTACGGAAATTTTCGGGTCCAGGTCTGGGTATCTAAAACCAGTTCGGGTTCTCTCAACCCTATTTACAGTATACAGTGCATTCAGAAAATCTTTAGACCTTTTCACTTTTTTCACATTTTGCTATATTGCTGCTGCAGTATCCCATACCTGGGGGTATCTGCATTTGGAAGTCCGAACTTCTACTCCAACTCCAAGAGTCTTAAGGACCACAGAATCAGCTCAACTGTGAGGAACACTGCTCCAAGGTGTGGATATTATTCAGAGCCATGCTGCTACAGTCATAGGGGTGACCAGCAACTACAGCTTCACAGCTCAGACAAACCCAAAGGCCTGTATTTATCAAGTCAACACTAACAGCCACAGGTGCTGATTTATAGCCATAGCTAAGTAGAATCAGGAGAGAGACAAGGACTACCCTAGAGTGCTATTGTCTGCCATTTTTTATTTCAGCTGGGGATAGAGACATTGTACAAACTACAGCTGGATGTACTGTAACTCATCCTTTGCACTCAGTAAAGGAAGACATTTGTTGTTCTAGGTCTGCCCTATTTCTTCAAACCGCCTTTTCTCTGCACTAAACCCCAGGGAGCAACAGCCTGAGAGAGTACACTGTGACACATCAGGAACACTATCTCTCCCTTTCTCTGTACCGGCTCCTCAGGTGCTTGATGCCCAACTTTGTGCTAAAATAAAACAAACCTTTTACCTCATCAATCTGCACTCAATATCCCATAATAAGAAAGTGAAAACAGAATTTTAGAAATGTTTGCAAATTTATTTAACAGAGAAAACTAAAGTTTTGCATGGACATGAGTATTTAGACCCTTTTCTATGACACTTCAAATTTAGCTCTGGTGGCCTTCCATTTCTCCTTGAATTTTTTCTAGACCTTGATTGGAGTTCACCTAAGATTAAATCCAGTTTATTGGACTTAAATTGGAAAGACATGCATTGTCTATATAAGGTCTTACACCTGACATGCATATCAGAGCAAAAACCAAATCACGAGAAGTAAAGAACTGCCTGCTGAGATCTTGGACAGGATTGTGTGACTGAACAAGGGGACAAAAAATTTCTGCTGTATTAAAAATCCCCAAGAGAACAGTGGCCAATAAAATTCTTAAATGGAATAAGTTTGAAACAACTTGGACTCTTCCTAGAGCTAGCCGCTTCACCAAATAAAATAATTGGGGGAGAAGGTCCTCGGGACTTGATAAGATAGCTGAATACCAAAGATCCTGTGTAAAGATGATAGGAAATTCCAGAAGGTCAACTATCACTGCAGCACTCCACCAATCTGGGCTGGCAGGGTGGCCAGAAAGAAACATCTTCTCATTAAAAGTCACATGAAAGCCCGCCTGCAGTTTGCAAAAAGGCACCTAATGGACTCTGTGACTGTGAGAAACAAGATTCTCTAGTCTGAGGAAACCAAGATTTAACTTGTTGACCTCAATTCCATGTGTCATTTTTAGAACAAACCAGGTACGGCTCATCACCTGCCCTATACCATCCCTACAGTGAAGTATGGTGGTGTCAGCTGTGTTTTTTTTTCAGCTGCTGTCACAAGGAGACTAGTCATGGTTGAAGTAAAGAGATATAAAAAATGAAATTAAAACCTAATCCAGTGTGCTCTGGACCTCAGTCTGAAGGTTTGTCTTCCAATAAGACAATGACCCAAAACCAAGACAACACAGGAGTTGCTTAGGAATAACTTTGTGAATGTCCTAACTTGAACCCAATTAAACATCTCTGGAGGGACCTAAAAATGGTTGTCCATTGATGGTCCACCATACAACCTGAAAGAGATTTAGAGGATCTTCAGAGAAGAATGGCAGAAAAATCCTCAAATTCAGGTGTTCAAACGTTGTGGTATCATACCCAAGAATACTAGATGCTGTAATCGCTGCTAAAAGTGTTTCAACTAAGTACTAACTAAGGGTACTTTCACACTTGCGTTTAAGTTTCAATACCGGAAAAAAACGGTTCAGTTTTATCCTAATTAATTCTGAATGGAAAGCATTCCATTCAGTATGCATGAGGATGTCTTTAGTTCAGTCTCTCGCAGGCTGCGGTATTTTCTCCGTCCAAAAATGCAGAACACTTGCTGGAATGTCGTATCCGGCATTCATTTCTATTGAACTGTATTAATGTCTGATCCGGTACCAAGTGTTCCGGGAAACCGGATCCAGTTTCCCGATCTGCGCATGCGCAGACCTTTAAAAATGTGAAAAAAATAAATACATGATCCGTTTTTCCGGATGACACCGGAGAGACGGATCCGGTGTTTCAATGCATTAGTCAGCCGGATCCGCATCTGGATCCCGATGCAAATGCAATTCCTTTGCATACGGATTTCCGGATCCGGTAGGCAGTTCCGGCGACGGAACTGCCTGCCGGAATCCAACAACGCAAGTGTGAATGTGGCGTTTCGAAATGTCAGCCTTATACAAATCACGCATCTGTGAGGTGACTTGTTGAATCAGACATCCTCCACTTACAGTTTACGCATCAGACACCCAGAAGTTAATCAAGTAGTCTTTTAATCCGGAGATTGTATTACAAGATATGTAGGGAATCCAGATGGTAAAAGAATTATGCCACTAATATTCTCCTTGATAAGAACATGAGATACACAGATTCACCTCAGAATCTCCTCAGAATTAGAGCACACAAAACAGCAATGCATGACAGGGTGAACAGGAAGTGGCTAGACTGAACCAACTAGAAGCAGAAACAGAGGGGGGAGGAGAAGAGAGGAGCATACTGTACCAATACACAATGCAAGATACTGAAACAGAACACTCCCCGTCTGGTATCGGTAGATACCACTATGTATATGCATACAATGGAATTGTATAAATAACAATGAATAATGTCCAAAACCTGATGAATAAACAGAAGAATAATGTCCATAAACCTGAAAAGGAAACATGCGATGAACATTTATTCAAACCAAAAAAGGATATGTCTTCAGTTCAGACCATAGAGCTGGTACTGGAAACAGTCCCAGAAGATGATGAGCATATCTGGTAGAAGGAATCTCAATGGAAGTTCTTTCCATCCGAATTGGAAACGACTTTAGTAATAAGTCCAGTAGGCCAGTCGAGACGATCAACTTGTTTGTCTCTTAACAGAACAAAATCTTCTTCCTTTATATTAGGCCTTGGTTCTTGCCACCTTCTCCATTCTTGCTAGAGGCAGAGGTACTTTCTTATCCACCTTTTCCAGAACTGACTGGCGAGATGTTGTAGCTGCTTCCACCGAAACTTATAAAGGTTGTGCTCTTTAAAAACGCCAGATGGCACAGGAATATTTCCTATCTTTTCTGGTTTATACTTGAGTGATCCTATATGCACCCCAGATGTGGATTTCTTCTTTTTTATTACAGGAGATTGTCTGTTGCTTTCATTAGAAGCTGAGCGAGACTTGGTTCTCCTTGATCTTGCCAAAGATTTAGAATGTGACTTCTCTGTCTGTGTCACCAATTTAGAGCGAGAGCGCTTATTTTGTGAGGCTGATTTAGATGTAGATTGCTTTCGGTCTATGAATCGTGAACACGAATGCTCATGTCTGCTTTTTACTTCTAAAATGGGATCTGTCTTTGTACATAAGGACTTGGGTTGTTGACATGCAGTATTTGTCATGGACATTGGTGGTGAACTTTTCCCTGTGGTTTATAGAAAAGGCTGAGCAATATGAAGGTGCTCATCCATTGAAAACTGGGAAGAACTGTAATCCTCTTGGGTGCAATCAACAACTGCAGATGGAACTGAAGGTTCTTGCAAAGTATCTGAAATGAACTCTTCCTCTGTTGAAGGAACCTCCTTTATAGAATGTTCAGAAGATACTTCTTTTACAGAATTAAACTCATTGTCAAACAGTTGACTGGAAGACTCACGTTTCTGCATTGTCTCATCAGAACTACATGAATCAGAAGGCATGCTGTCAGTGAAGATATAGGATTCATTATGATAAACTGTGTGAGGACTGGAAAGCTGGGACTTGAAGAGGGCTCCAATTGAAATCCTGAAGGCCTTTCTACAAGCTGCCCCTCTGTCCAGGAACATTCTTCTGCAGCTGACTCCTTGGGATTTAGGCTGCTTTCTGATGTTTTT
The DNA here is from genome assembly GCA_033119425.1 of Bufotes viridis. Taxonomy (NCBI): domain Eukaryota; kingdom Metazoa; phylum Chordata; class Amphibia; order Anura; family Bufonidae; genus Bufotes; species Bufotes viridis. The sequence goes on along the minus strand of CM065599.1, from coordinate 49,361,622 downwards.
AGAATATTTGGGCAAGGCATATCTTGCACATAGTAGTGATTAGGACACTACTAATCACTAATTAATACTTAAGTTCTGAAGGAGTGTACTTGGCAGGGTCTGCAGGTTCTGTTCAGACACACATCCCCCACGATGATCCAACCCACTGTAAGTTTCTGGGCATATGGAGCGTTGAAAGGGCCATTTCGAAGTTCAAGGACCTTATGAGCCTCAAGAATGTCTCTACCTAGCAAGAGTAAGATCTCAGCATGGTTATCAAGGGGAGGAATCTCTCTGGCTATATTCCTGAGATGAGGGTGATGCTGTGCGGCTTCAGGTGTGTGAATCTCATCCCTTGTGTCCGGCAATTTGTCACACTCAATAAGGGTTGGAAGAGAGAGTTTATTATCTCCTTTGATGGGCTTCAAGGCGAAACCATTAGCTCTTCTTCCTGAGGTTGTCACAAGACCAGAGCATGGTCCTAGGGTGTAGGGTGTAGTTTCTCCCTCTATCCTGAACAGATCAAAGAACTTAGGGCTAGCTAGGGAACGATTACTTTGGTCATCTAGAATAGCATATATTCTTATGGTCTTCTCTGGTTGTGCAGTAGGAAACACATCCACGAGGCAAATCTTAGAACAAGACTTACCGCACACAAGTCCTTCTCCACATACCTTTGTGCATCTGGGCGTGACGGTTGTGGTTGGTCGGTCGGCACTCTCCCCACCATGCCTCTCCCCGTCTTGATCGGAATGGGGCTTGTGCCAGTTAACTGGTTCTAGGTTCTGCCTGATTGGTCCCGGGTGAACAGCGGACATGTGTAGATCACTATTACATTCAGAACACTTGACTGGAACCTTACAGTCTCTGGCGAAGTGCTCAGTGGATGCACAGCATCTGAAGCAGATATTATGACTCCTTAGGAACTCCTTACATTCCTCAAAGGGCTTTGCTATGAAGACACGGCATTACCTTAAAGGATTTGGTTTATCATGGATAGGGCAATGATGATCGGGTTCCTTGGGGCTTTCATTTCCATTGTTAGTAGTGGGCACAACCCCTGTCCTTTTTACTTAAATTAGGCCTTTAGGGACCCCCTCTCTGGGACTGAAAGTCTTGTGTCTCTGTTTAGTAGAGCTAAAGATGTTGGTTCCCAAGCTGTTGAAGCTCGGATCGTTTTTAGCTCTAGCTAAGTACTTGATGAACTTACAGAAGAATGAAAATGGTGGAAAGGGAACACGATGTTGCTATTTGTATTTTGAACCTGTTGTTGCCCATTGGTCTTGAATATTGAGGGGTAATTTCTCCACGATCAGGCCTACACCATGGGAGGTATCAAGAAAGCTGAGACCTGGTAGCTGCGGGTCTCCCTTGATGATTTCAAACTCAAGAAGAAGGTCGCTTAATTCCTGGAACCCTTGGAAGTCTTTATTAGATAATACAGGAAAGTTGTATAGTCGTTTAAATAAGGCACGTTCAACTACTTCTGAGCCGCCGTATGTCTGCTCTAATCTTTCCCATGCGAGACGAAGGCCTTTGACTGGTTCGTAGATATGAACGGTTTTGAGTCTCTTAACACAGTTTGAAGACCATAGACCTAGCCATCTAATTAGTAAATCAAGTTCTTGCATAGGCGGTACAGCAAGGGTTTGAACTGTTGTCTTGAAGGTGGCCTTCCAACTTCTATAGTTCTCTGGGCGATCATCAAAGTTCGTAAGGCTAGTACTGATGAAGTCCCTGAGAGTGAGGTACTTAGCGATTTCTGATGCGTTATTTCTTTCCTGCATCATGGCGATGGGAACTTCTATCTCGCTGGTGTTGTTGGCACCATCTGATACCCTATGTTTGGGGGTTGGAAGATGGAATGGAGTGGCAGCTGGGTTGAGAGTAAATAAAGGCTTCACATCTGTTAATGTTGGCGCCAGCGTCTTGGTTGCTATGTAACTAGTCTCAGGAGGTTTTAATGTGATTTGATGAGCTTGAAGTGGCTTGGTCTCTAATGGCGCCTAAAATACTGTGTACTGTGCCATAGGTTTGAAAGGAAATGAAATGTCCACTGGACTGGGCTCAACTGTATAGTTATCAGCTGCCTCTTTTTCTATCTGCATGAGTTCAGCAGGCTGGCGTGCAGAGCCCAAATCTTCTGGTGCAAATGCATTGACTTTGCTTTGGTCTAGGAAGAATTGCAGGGTACAGCCTTCTGAGTCATTAGATATCTTGGACATAGGATGATAAGCTTCTTCTTCTTCAGCAGCCTCTTCAAGAACTCTGAGTTCAGCCATGGCTGCTGCTTCTTCCCTTTCCTTCTTAAGGACCTCCAACTCAGCTTCGGCCTTGGCTTGGTCGCCTGAGCCTGAGCCTGTATAGCTGCTTGATTAGCTTGAGATTGGGCTTGTATAGCTTGCGCCTGAGCCTGTATAGCTGCTTGATTAGCTTGAGATTGAGCTTGTATAGCTTGCGCCTGAGCCTGTATAGCTACTTGATTAGCTTCGGATAGGGCGTGTGTCTCTGCGACTTGTGCCTTAATGGCTGCTTCCTTTTTAATGCAGTGAGCTTGTACCTTCGCTGCTTCCGCTTTTGTGCGTGCCAACACCAATGAGGTACTCAGCGAAGAGTGCTGTGAGCGAGATCTTAGGGATGAGGACTGAGTAATAGATTTCGAGGAACAGGATAAAGCCTTGGAGTGCCTTAAAAGGTTAGAATGGCGGGACGCAGTTTCATATTGTTGTGATATCTTGTCCTCTAGCATTGACTTGACTGCCATAAATCTGCGATATCTTTCATCATTAAGTGCAGTGTGGGTCTTTAATTCTAGGATGAATTCCTCTGAGTTGAGACTTGATAACAGAGAAGAATATTTTTCAGAGAATCTCTTAAAACTATCATAGGTTTTATTCAATTTGGTACACATGGCCTTTAATTGATCTTCATTATAGCCTGATCCATGTGCTGCATCCATACATTGTTCAGTCTTTTCCCACAAAATAGATAAATTCTTGTATATCTCAATTTTGTCGGTTAAGAGGGCCTCTTTCATTATTAATGAGGGTTTAGAAATCCTTCTAGCTGTGTCCTGCATTTCCATCTATAACACAACAGCGACCGCTAGTGGTGGTTCAGTCTTTTAATAGCCCACAGCAGGCAGACAATATTTGCCTCAGAAAACAGGCTGAATACAGTTCCTAGTCTGTATGAAACTGAAATTGCTAGAAGCTTCTGTGATCCTAGTGAATGCAGTACTGAGCAGTATAAGATATTACTCTTATTACTGTAGCATAACGGAGACAAATGATGATGGCTTTTTACTTGGAGGAGGAGAATATTCTTTTCTTAGCAGGAGAAGGAGAGTACTAAGACAATTCTTTACTGTGGCGTTTCGAAATGTCAGCCTTATATAAATCACGCATCTGTGAGGTGACTTGTTGAATCAGACATCCTCCACTTACAGTTTATGCATCAGACACCCAGGAGTTAATCAAGTAGTCTTTTAATCAGGAGATTGTATTACAAGATATGCAGGGAATTCAGATGGTAAAAGAATTATGCCTCTAATAATCTCCTTGATAAGAACATAAGATACACAGATTCACCTCAGATTCTCCTCAGAATCTCCTCAGAATTAGAGCACACAAAACAGCAATGCATGACAGGGTAAACAGGAAGTGGCTAGCCTGAAACAACTAGAAGCAGAAACAGAGGGGGGAGGAGAAGAGAGGAGCATACCAATACACAATGTAAGATACTGAAACAGAACAGTGAAAGTAGATTTAAGAGTCTCAATAACTTATGTCAATGCAAGATTTTTCCTTTTCAATAAATTATCAAAGATTTAAAATATTCTGTTTTGACTTAGTCATTACTGTGTATTAAGTTCAGAAAACAGCGAGCGCGCGCAAGTAGGGGAACCTCGTGGACGCTGAGTTCAGAGGATTGTTTCTGGTGACGTCACCGTAATCCTAAGGGTACCTCAGGCGGACAAAAAACCTCCAACACGTTTCGGAGCTACGTCGGGGCTCCTTCGACAGGGATGGTCCTGTAGCTGTCATCTGGTGTATTTAAATAGGTATTCAGCGTTCCTCCTCCCCCGGGGCGTCCATTATTAGCATATTCATGAATCGTCCGTAGTATCTCTGCTCCGATCATTCACAGGCACTTTTTGATAATGGGAATGTAGAGATGAAAGTTCAGAATGCGAATAATTTGATTTCTTGGTTCAGACCATGAGGGACCAGGCTATTTAATTGGAAGATCCACTTACTCTCTTTTTGAGACATTAGTTTGATGAAATCTCCTCCTCTTTTCATTGGTGTTACTTTTTCTATAGCTCCAAAACTAGATTCCTTAAAGTTCCCAAAATTATGTTCCATATAATGGCGTGATAGGGGATGCTCATCATACTTTTTTGAATATTTTTAATGTGCTCTCCTATTCTAGTTTTTAGTTCCCTTTTTGTCCTTCCCACATAGATTTTTTTACATGGGCATTTTATATAATAAATGATCCCCTTGCTGTTGCATGTTAAATATTAATCTATTTTGTGGGTCCCATATATATGTTCGATTTCCTGTATATGGCATCTGTCCTGTGTTCTCACCAGTTTACAATTTTTACACAATTTGCAAGGAAAGAAACCTTTTTTATTTACAGTATTATATTTGTCTTGTTTGCTTGCGGTCTTTCTGGTTTAATTGAGGGAGCTACTAGGCTCGCTAAATTGCGCGCTTTCCTAAATATAAATTTCGGATGGCTAGGGATTTTATCCCCTATCATCTTGTCTTGTTTTAATAGATCCCAGTGCCTTCTGATGATCTTCCTGAAGGTCTTATGACCGTCACTGAATTTTGTGATTAAGGGGACCTCTATAGTGTCTTTTTTTGTTTTTATTTCTCCATCTATACTGGTCTGTTTTTTATTCATTATCAGGTCATTACGATCCAGTTTTTCTACCTCCTCTACAATGGGTTTCAAGTCATTGATCAGGTAACCCTTCTCTAGGAATTTTTTGTTGACGAGTTTAGTTTCTTCCATGAAATGTGCCTCATTTGAGCAGTTTCTACGGGCTCTGATGTATTGACCACGTGGAATATTGTTCAGCCATGTCTTCAAATGACAGCTTTCCAGAGGTATAAAACTGTTTGTGTCTGTTGGTTTATGATATGTTCTCGTGTGGATTTGTCCATCCTGGATAAAAATAGTCAGGTCTAAAAAATTGATCTCCCTTCTGCTCCAATTGGGTGTGAATTTCAAGTAAAATTCTTTTTTATTTAAATCAATTAAAAATTCCTTTAGTGATAGTTCATCACCCTTCCATATAAAAACAATATCGTCGATAAAACGCTTCTAGAGGACCAGATTCGCACTGTTCCCGATCTTTGGGTCTATCACAAGCTCCTCTCATTTGCCCATGTATAGATTGGCGAAACTCGGTGCGAATCTGGTCCCCATCGCGGTCCCCTACGTCTGGAGGTAAAAATCGGGGCCATATTTAAAATAATTATGGGTGAGTATGAAAGTGATGCACTCCCCCATGAAGGAGATCTGTTCCTCTGTCATGGTCCCCTCTTTTCTTAAAAAGTATTCAGTGGCCTCCCTCCCTTTTGTATAGGGAGGTGACATCTAGGGTGCCTAGAATGTAATTGTCTTGCCAATTCACTTCTTTCAAGATCTGTAGGATATGTTTCGTGTCTTTTGTGTGGGAAGGTAGTTGTTGTACATAATTTTGTAATAGAACATCCAGATATTTTAATAGGTTTGAGGTAAGTCCTTCAATTCCCGATATTATGGGTCTGCCTGGGGGGTTGGTGTTGTTTTTGTGAATCTTCGGTAGATAATAGAACATGGGGATTCTGGGTTTCTGGTTGTTAATGTATTTGGCTTCTTCCCCAGATAGGATTCCTTTTGTGATACCTCTCTTTACTAATAAGTTCAGTTTATTTTTAAAGATTTCCATTGGATTGATTAGTAATTTTTTGTACATTTTTTTGTCGCTAAGTAGGCGCATGGCCTCTTCATGGTATTTCTCCATATCTAATATCACTATCCCCCCCCCCCCTTATCTGAAGGTCTAATAATTATATCATGATTAGATTGTATGACTTTGATGGCTTGTCTCTCTCTTTTAGTTAAATTCCAAGGGCCCTTCTGTTTGTTAGGTTTTATTTTTCGAAGGTCACGTATGACTAGAGTTTGAAAGCTCCTGAGGGAATCAGAGTATTCACTTAGTGGATTAAAGTGTGATTTATTTTTTAGGGAAGTCCTTTTTACTGGGATAATACTTTGATTTAGGTTATCTGTATTCTCAGTTGTATTTTTTTCTGATTTATTTTCTGCAATTCTATTGTTATTTTCTGTAACTTTTTTGAAACTTTTTTCGTTTCATTTTTGGGAGGGTATTGTTTTGTGTTCCCTTGTCTTATTGTTGTTGTTTTGCTCTGTAGTTCTTTTTTCAGGAAATATTTTTTCAACGCTAAATTGCGTATAAATTTCTTGACGCCTATGAATGCGTCGAAGGGGCAGAATTTGGCTGTAGGGGCGAATTTTAGGCCCTTCTCTAATAGGTTTCTCTCGTCCTCTGTTAGGGTATGTTTGCTTAGATTAAAAATTCCTTGCCCTCTTTTTTGTTTTTTAATTGATTTTATGTTCTGTCCCTTGCCTCCTTTTCCCCTTCTGGTTTTTTTCTTCTTGTTGATGATCTTGCCTGAAAACGTTGTGCCAATTCACAAGAAAGGTAGTAGAGAGGAATCGGGCAACTATAGGCCAGTAAGCCTGACATCAATAGTGGGGAAATTAATGGAAACCATACTCAAGGAGAGGATTGTGGAACATCTAAAAACCCATGGGTTGATTGATAAAAAAACAGCATGGGTTTACTTCAGGGAGATCATGTCAAACTAATCTTATTGACTTTTTTGATTGGGTGACTAAAATAATAGATGGCGGAGGTGCAGTAGACATTGCTTATCTGGACTTTAGTAAGGCATTTGATACTGTCCCACATAGAAGGCTTATCAATAAACTGCAGTGTTTGAGCTTGAGCTCACATATTGTTGAATGGATTAGGCAGTGGCTGAAGGACAGAAAACAGAGGGTTGTAGTCAATGGAGTATATTCAGACCATGGTATTGTTACCAGTGGGGTACCTCAGGGATCTGTTCTGGGACCCATATTGTTTAATATCTTTATCAGCGAAATTGCAGAAGGCCTCAATGGTAAGGTGTGTCTTTTTGCTGATGACACAAAGATTTGTAACAGGGTTGATGTTCCTGGAGGGATACACCAAATGGAAAAGGATTTAGGAAAACTAGAGGAATGGTCAAAAATCTGGCAACTAAAATTTAATGTCGATAAGTGCAAGATAATTCACCTGGGGCGTAAAAACCCAAGAGCAGAATATAAAATCAGTGATACAGTACTAACCTCAGTATCTGAGGAAAGGGATTTAGGGGTCATTATAATCAGACGACCTAAAGGTGGGCAGACAATGTCATAGAGCAGCAGGTAATGCCAGCAGAATGCTTGGGTGTATAGGGAGAGGCATTAACAGTAGAAAGAGGGAGGTGCTCGTGCCGCTCTACAGAGCACTAGTGAGACCTCATTTGGAGTATTGTGTGCAGTACTGGAGACCATATCTGCAGAAGGATATTGAAACTTTGGAGAGAGTTCAGAGAAGAGCTACTAAACTAGTACATGGATTGCAGGACAAAACTTACCAGGAAAGGTTAAAGGATCTTAACATGTATAGCTTGGAAGTAAGAAGAGACAGAGGGGATATGATAGAAACTTTTAAATACATAAAGGGAATCATCACGGTAAAAGAGGAGAGAATATTTAAAAGAGGAAAAACTGCTACAAGAGGACATAGTTTTAAATTAGAGGGGCAAAGGTTTAAAAGAAATATCAGGAAGAATTACTTTACTGAGAGAGTAGTGGATGCATGGAATAGCCTTCCTGCAGAAGTGGTAGCTGCAAATACAGTGAAGGAGTTTAAGCATGCATGGGATAGGCATAAGGCCATCCTTCATATAAGATAGGGCCAGGGGCTATTCATAGTATTCAGTATATTGGGCAGACTAGATGGGCCAAATGGTTCTTATCTGCCGACACATTCTATGAAAAAAATCCTTCTTTATTGTTTTCCTTATTCTCTTATTCCCATTGTTCTTACCCTCCTCTGATTGTATTTTATCCTGTTTTATTTCGTGTGTTTCATGTACCACCGTGCTATAACTCACTTTGTTATTTTTTGGGGGGTTTTATAGTTTTTTAGTTTTTTTTGGGTACTTAAGCTTGATTCCGTATCCCATTTGATCTGTTATGGGGCCCCTGTGATTCCTCTATTGGGTTTTCCACGGTCGGGGTCTCTAAAATCTCAAACCTATTTCTGGTTGGGAGTATAGAAGGCATCAGAAGGCACTGGGATCTATTAAAACAAGACAAGATGATAGGGGATAAAATCCCTAGCCTTTCGAAAATTATATTTTGGAAAGCGCGCAATTTAGCGAGCCTAGTAGCTCCCTCAATTAAACCAGAAAGACCGCAAGCAAACAAGACAAATAAAATAAATAAAAAAGGTTTCTTTCCTTGCAAATTGTGTAAAAATTTGAAACTGGTGAGAACACAGGACAGATGCCATATACAGGAAATCGAACATATATATGGGACCCACAAAATAGATCAATATTTAACATGCAACACCAAGGGGATCATTTATTATATAAAATGCCCATGTAAAAAAATCTATGTGGGAAGGACAAAAAGGGAACTAAAAACTAGAATAGGAGAGCACATTAAAAATATTCAAAAAAGTATGATGAGCATCCCCTATCACGCCATTATACGGAACATCATTTTGGGAACTTTAAGGGATCTAGTTTTGGAGCTATAGAAAAGGTAATACCAATAAAAAGAGGAGGAGATTTATAAAACTAATGTCTCAAAAAGAGAGTAAGTGGATCTTCCAATTAAATAGCCTGGTCCTTCATGGTCTGAACCAAGAAATCGAATTATTCGCATTCTGAACTTTAATCTCTACATTCCCATTATCAAAAAGCGCCTGTGAATGATCGGAGCAGAGATACTACGGACGATTCATGAATATGCTAATAATGGATGCCCCGGGGGAGGAGGAACGCTGAATACCTATTTAAATACCTCAGATGACAGCTACAGGACCATCCCTGACGAAGGAGCCCCGACGTAGCTCCGAAACGCGTTGGAGGTTTTTTGTCCGCCTGAGGTACCCTTAGGATTACGGTGACGTCACCAGAAAAAATCCTCTGAACTCGGCATCCACGAGGTTCCCCTACTTGCGCGTGCTCGCTGCCGGCCGGAGCGAGACGCATGCCCAGAGAGGGTAAAACCCAAAGATCGCGTGAAGAAGAAGCTGGAACCTAAAGACAGCATCGATTCTACAACGGAACAGATAGAAGACTAAGGTAGTTATATATTAATCGGAATATCCATACAGTGCTCCTCAAACTTATTCCCCAATTCAGCGCAGGTGTTCATGTCTGGTCGAACCTGACCGACAACTTTATTCTGAATACTATTAAAGGAGCCAAGGCAGGAGGCTCCAACTCAGCAGCATCTAGCAGCGACTCCTCTATAGTAGGAGAAGGGGATCATAAATATACTAGACACATTGGTAGCGCAGAACCGCAATATCTGTTTTTGATAAAACAGATATACTCACTTAAGTTCAGAAAATTTTTTTTCTTTTTAATTTTAGCACACGGCTGTAACATAACAAAAAGCGAAAAAAGTGAAAGGGTCTGAAAACTTTCTGAATGCATTTGTAGCTATGGAAATAAGAACAGGTCCACGTCACTTTGTACATTACTAATGCTCTTACCTGGGCTGGAAAGTCCTGAGAGTACCATCCTGTACAGAAGCAAATAAATGCCTGGTTTACACATTTCTGCATATTACACAAATGATACCAGATTTACATCAGGGAATGTGTCATCAGAAAAAGCACTATCGTTTAAAGAACATTTTTATGTTAAACAAGTTTTTAAAGAATTTTTGATATGTTATTTTCAATTTTCCATGTCAATATCTATATTTAACCCCTAATGACTGAGCCATTTTGCACCTTCGTGACCAGGCTTATTTTTGAAAATCTGACATGTGTCAATTTGTGTGGTAATTGGAACGCTTTTATTTATCCAGGCCATTCTGAGATTGTTTTCTTGTGACACATTATACTTTACGACAGTGGTAAATAGGAGTCAAAATATTTCACCTTTATATGTAAAAAAGTACCAAATTTTGAAAAAAATATCGCAATTTTAAAACTTTAAATTTCTCTGCTTTTAAAACAGAAAATATTACCTCATAAAATATTTATTATTTAACATTCCCCATATGTCTACTTTATGTGGGCATCATTTTGTAAATGTCATTTTATTTTTTTAGGACGTTAGAAGGCTTAGAATTTTAGAAGCAATTCTTAAAATTTTTAAGAAAATTTCCAAAACCCACTTTTTAAGGACCTGTTCAGTTCTGAAGTCACTTTGTGGGGCTCACATACTGGAAACCCCCCATAAATCACCCCATTTTAGAAACTGGTTTTACAAACTTTGTTAACCCTTTAGGTGTTCCACAAGACTTAATGGAATATGGAGATGAAATTTCTAAATTTCACTTTTTTGGCAGATTTTCCATTTTAATCAATTTTTTTCATTAACACATCAAGGGTTAACAGCCAAACAAAACTCAATATTCATTGCCCTGATTTTGCGGTTTACAGAAACACCACACATGTGGTCGTAAACTGATGTATGGTCACACGGCAGGGAGCAGAAGAAAAGGAGCGCTGTATGGTTTTTGAAAGGCAGATTTTGCTGGACTGTTATTTACACACCCTGTCCCATTTGAAGCCCCACTGATGCACCCTACAGTAGAAACAATCAAAAAGTGACCATATTTTGGAAACTATGGGAAAAGGTGACAGTTTTATTGGTACTATCTTGGGGTACATATGATTTTTAATCGCTGTATATTATGTTTTTTGTGAGGCAAGGTAACCAAAGATTTGATGTTTTGGCACCGTTTTTTTTTTGTTTTTTTTACAACGTTTATCTGACAGGTTAGGTCATGTGCTGTTTTTTGGAGCAGGTCATTACGGACGCGGCAATACCAAATATGTCTACTTTCTTTGTTTGTTTCAGTTTTACATACAGTAATAAAGCATTAAAAGAAAATTATGTTTTGGGTATTTTCTGAACGCCATATTTTTTTTATTTTTCTGTCGATCATCTTGTGCAGGGGCTAGTTTTTTTGCAGGAAGAGTTGATGTTTTTATTGGTACCATATTTAGGCGCATATGATTTTTTGATAATTCATTATTACACTTTTTGGGGCAAGGTGACCGAAAAATTGGTAATTTTGGCACAGTTTTTATATATTTATGTTTATAAAGTTCACCTGAGGGGTTAGGTCATGTTATAGTTTTATAGAGCAGATTGTTACGGACATGGAAATACCTAATATGTATACTTTTCCTTATTTATTTAAGTTTTACACAATAATAGCATTTTTGAAACAAAAAAATAATGTTTTAGTGTCTCCATAGTCTGAGAACCATAGCTTTTTATTTTTCGGCCAATTGTCTTAGGTAGGGTCACATTTTTTGCGGAATGAGGTGACTGATTGATGCTATTTTTCGGGGCATACACCTTTTTGATCGCTTGGTGTTGCAATTTTTGTGAAGGTAGGAGAAAAAATATATTTTTTGTACTGTTTTTATCTAAATTTTTTTACAGTATTCACCTGAGGGGTTAGGTCATGCAATATTTTTATAGAGGAGGTCATTACGGACGTGGTGATACCCAATATGTTTACTTTTTCTTATTTATTTAAGTTTTACATAATACTAGCATTTTTGAATAAAAAATAAAAAAAAGTTTTATGGGAATAAAGTGTATTCAGTAAACAGCACATTTAAAGTGCCTTAATGTTCATCAGCTTTCCTCTGATGGAGTGGAGAAGTCAGGGGCAATCCAGGCCTTGTTCATTTTTTTAAGAGTCAACCTGTCAGCATTTTCAGTTGACAGGCGGATACGCTTATTTGTTATAATGCCACCAGCAGCACTAAATACCCGCTCAGACAAAATGCTGGCGGCAGGGCAGGCCAGCACCTCCAAGGCGTAGAGCGCCAGTTCGTGCCACGTGTCCAGCTTGGACACCCAGTATTTGTAAGGCACTGAGGGATCATTTTTGATGCTGACACGGTCAGGGTGAAGGTGCTGTCGGGGTGTCATGAAACTGTCCTAGGCTTTGGAGAGTTTTGCCCTGCCTCTGTTTGAACTGCTGTGTGTTCCCCTTGTCTCCCTTTCTTGGTTGCCCAAGGTATTACATACTCTGCCGCCAGCATTGTCAATTGTCAATTTTTGGAGCAATTTTTCAACAAGGAACTGCTGCTATTGCCCCGTTTTACTCGTCCTCTCCACCAGAGGAATGAGAGATGAGAAGTTCTCTTTGCAGGTCTAAAAGGATGAACAACCATTAATCTGTGTTATCTAAAATGCGTATAACGCGTGGGTCGTGGGAAAGGCAGCCTAACATGAAGTCAGCCATGTGTGCCAGAGTACCAACAGGCTGTCGTCATCAGGAGGATGACTCTCAATCTCCTCATTCTCTTTTTCCTCTTCTACCCACCCTCTGTAGCGGAGGCAACCGTATCCTGCTCCTCCTCTTCATCGTCCAATTTGCGCTGAGAAGACGAACTGAGGGTGGTCTGGCTATCACTCTGTGTAATGTCTTCCCCCATTTCCACCTTTTCCACATGAAAAGCATCGTCCTTAATTGTGAGCAGCAAGCGTTTAATTAGAAGTGGGATGGTTACGCTGATAATAGCGTTATCGCCGCTCACCATCTGTGTTGATTCCTCAAAGTTTCTTAAAACCTCACAGAGGTCAGACATCCATGCCCACTGGTAAGGCGAGGACCATTTTGCAGCTAGTATTCCACTACTGTCCTCTGCTGCTGACAAAACCTGGCCAGCATGTGCAACGTCGAGTTCCAGCGCATGCTCACGTTGCACAACAGCCGGTGAGCTGGCAATTTCAAGCACTGCTGCAGCATTGACAGACCAGCTGAAGCTGTCGATGACTTGTGGAAATGTGCACACACCAGGGCACCTTCACCAGTAGCTTAGGCAATGTGGGGTAGGTTTTGAGAAACCGCTGAACCACTAAGTTTAAGACGTGGGCTAGGCATGGGATGTGTGTGAGCTTGCCGAGCTCCAAAGCCCCCATCAAACTATGGCCATTATCAGACACAACAATGCCTGGTTTTAGGTTGAGTGACGAGAGCCACAGCTCAGTTTGGTCTCTTATCCCCTGCCAAAGCTCTGCGGCAGTATGCTGCTTGTCCCCTAAGCATATCAGATTCAGCACGGCCTGTTGCCGCTTCCCCACTGCAGTGCTACACTGCTGTCAGCTACCGACTGATGTCTGACTGGTGCTGCACGCGGATAATTCGGAGGTAGAAGTGGAGGAGGAGGCGGAGGAGGAGAAGTGGTGGTTGTAGCCAGTAACGTAGGTGCTGGAGGAAAGTCTGATCAACATAGCGCCCGCAATCCTTGGCGTCGGTAGCATCTGTGCCATCCCAGAGTACGACTTGCTCCCGGCCTCCACAACGTTCACCCATCAGGGAAATGTGCCGTCAGGGAAATGTAGTGTCCCTGGCCAAATGCACTTGTCCATGTGTTCGTGGTTAAGTGGAACTTCCCAGTAACGGCGTTGGTCAGGGCACGTGTGATGTTGGTGTAAGGCGGGCACGGCACACCTTGAAAAATAGTGGCGGCTGAGGACTGTGTAACGCGGGTCGGCCGCCACCATCAGGCTGTGGAAGGCCTCAGTGTCCACAAGCCTAAAGGGCAACACTTCCAGGGCCAGTAATTTCGAAAGCTGTGCATTTAGTGCTATGGCCTGTGGGTGGGTGTCTGGGTATTTGCGCTTGCGTTTAAAGGCCTGGGGTAAGGACATTTGGACGCTACACTGGGACATGGAAGTGGAGGTGGTTGCTTATGGTGCTTGCAAAGGTCCAGGTGCAGGGCGGGAGGCATCCGGGCCTGTGCGATCGACAGGGGAATGGTCAGCACGTAACTTAGGGGAAGAGGAGGCAGTGGTGTGTCCCGCAGACACAGATTGTGGACTTAGTCGTTCGTACCACTTATTACCGTGCTTGGATGCCATGTGGCAGATCATGCTAGTGGTAGTGGGGTTGATAGTGTTCACGCCCCAGCTCACTTTGGTATGGCACCGGTTGCAAACTACTATTCTTTTGACTTCCGCACTATCCTCAAAAAAGCGCCTAACTGCAAAACACCTACCCCTTGGCAAGGGAGATTTCCGCAAGAGGGTGCTTCGTGGAACAGTTGAAGGTCTGTTTGTTGTGGTCCGCCTTCTCCCTTTTGCCACCCCACTGCCTCTTCCAGCCTGTTGTGGTGCTGCAGATCCCTCCCCCTCTGTAATGCTGTCCTCTCTCGGCTTTCCACCTTCCCAGGTTGGGTCAGTGACTTCATCGTCCACCACCTCCTTTTCTTCCTCACTCTGCTCATCCTCCTGTCTTGTTGACCTAACCACAACCTCAGTGACTGACAACTGTGTGTCATCCTATTCATCAACCTCTTGAGACAGTAATTGCCGTTGACTTATGGGCAACTCTGTCTCATCATCATCCACCTCATTAAACAGCAATTGCCATTCCCCACCGTCATCTTCTTGTGAATGTGGAGGCTCAAGAGGGTTGGGAATCAGAGCACAAAATCTGTCCTTCTTCAAGTGTGCTTGGCGAGAGGGCCAAATGAAGGAATGGCGATTAAAAGAGGTCCTCGGAATATTCAAGTGTGGGATCCCTTGTTTGCCCAGACTCTCCAAGGTGGGAGGAAAGAGGATCAGGGTTACTATTTTGTTGACCAGACTCCTGGCTACTGGACTCGGTGGAAGACAGGGTGGTGCTTAACTCACTGAAAGCATTATCTGCTGCAATCCAACCGACCACCTGGTCGCACTGGTCTGACTTCAAGAGTGGTGTCCTGCGCCGCCCTGCAAACTGGAACATGAAGCTATATAACGAATATGGAATATAGCAGCAGTGCTAAGTAGAAATCGCAATGCGATTACTTCAAGTTATATTAATCGCATTGCGATTTCAACTTAGAGCTGAGTTTATAATGGGTCAGCTTGCTAGAATTAACGAAGTTAACGAATATGGAATATAGCAGTGCTAAGTTGAAATCGCAATGCGATTAATATAACTTGGAGTAATCGCATTGCGATTTCTACTAGCACTGCTGCTATATTCCATATTAGTCATTCTAACCTAATATGTAAGATAGCAGTGCACTGCTAAGTTGAAATCGCAATGCGATTAATATAACTTGAATTAATCGCATTGCGATTTCAACGTAATTCTCAAATCCGACAGTACATTTTAGTATTGAGACGTTCCCATGGTGATGGGGACGCTCCATGAGCACGGAAGTCGGCAGAAGCGGCAACGGGCACTGACTGGAGCAGCCAGGAAGCCAGGAATCCTCAGGACAGGTAAGAACTACTTTTGGGAAGTGGGAAAGAAAAAAATATAACAAAAAAAACCCAAATATTCGAAATAGCGAATTTATAGCGCTATATTCGAAATATTCGCGAATTAGCGAAGTGCCGATATTCGCTAAAAAAATTCGCCATTCGAATATTCGCGCTCAACACTACTGGTAATGTCACTGTCACAAGTGGACACCATCTATTGAAACAGTACACTGTATGTAACAGATACATTTTTTCAGTGCACACGGTACACTGGAGATGTGGCAGTGGTAATGTTCCTGCCAGAAGTGGACACTGTCTATTGACAAACTACACTGCATGTCACAGATACATTTTTTAAATGCACACTTTACACTTTAGATGGGGCACTGTTAATGTCACTGTCAGAAGTGGACACTGTCTATTGAAAAAGTACACTGTATTTGACAGATACATTTTTTTCAGCGTACACGGTACTCTGGAGTTGTTGCACTGGTAATGTCACTGTCAGAAGAGGACACTGTCTATTCAAAAAGTACACTGTATTTCACACATACATTTTTTCAGCGCACACGTTACACAGGAGATATTGCGCAGCTAATCTCACTGTCCGCAACGGACACCGTCTACAGAAAAAGTTCACTGGATGTCACAGATATTTTTGGGATGCGCACACTTTACACAGGAGATGTGGCGCAGATAATTTAACTGTCCGCAGCAGCCTATTAGATGCTATTTAGCGCAGGATGCGCTAAAAATATATATTGCTGCTGCCACACACAATAGTCCTTAAAAGGACTTTTGGGTCTGTAAAGTTTTAGCAATTTAGCACAGATTGTGCTACAAATATATATTGCTGCTGTCACACACAATAGTCCTTAAAATGACTTTTGGGTCTCTGAAAAGTTTTTCTAATAAAAATAGTACAATATCATTCCCTACACTCTATGTCCCTTCCTGTGCATGGCTCTCCCTGACTAAGACTGAGCCCAACACGCGCTATCGGGTGCTATATAGCACCCGATGACTCATTCTGGCCAGCCAATCACTGTAATGCCAGTAACCAACATGGCTACAGCATTACAGTTAGCGCTAGCTGCCAAAAAACCTGCAGGGAGGAGACTCGAGCATTGCACTTGAGCACATGCGGTATTCGGCCGGTGTTCAGGCCGAGCATGCTCGCTCAACACTACTCCCGACTAGAGTTGAGCGAACCCGAACTGTATAGTTTGGGTTCGTACCAAATTTTGGGGTGTTCGTGACACGGCCACGAACCAGAACATTTATGTACAAGCAGCCAATCAACAAGCGTCATACTACTTACCCCAAGAGGCCATCACAGCCATGCCTACTATTGGCATGGCTGTGATTGGCCAAGTGCAGCATGTGACCCAGCCTCTATTTAAGCTGGAGTCACGTAGCGCCACACATCACTCTGCTCTGATTAGTGTAGGGATAGGATGCAGCTGCTGTGAGGGTGAGATTAGGCAGGGAAAACTCAGCAAAAACACCTAATGAAGTGATCGATCTACAGCAGTGAATCATTCAACTTCTGCTAGTTAATTGCTCATTGGTTTTTAGGCGGCCCAGAGCGTTTTTCTGTCACTTTTTTCTGAAGTGATCGGCGGCCATTTTGTGTCTTGTGGTGCACCAGCACAAGCAGCCACCAAGTACATCAATCCATCCATAGTAGTTTTTTTTTGTTTGTTTTTTTTGCTATATCCTACATCAGAGGCTTGGCTATGCTTATTGTTACCCCTAGAATCTCAGGATAGAAATTTCTATATTTTATTGAGGGGTTAAATTCAATTGCCAAAATAGCAATCCCCTAAATCTGGTGTTCCAGCTGTGGCTAGCCAAGTGTAATACAGTCTGCTGTCTGGCAAAGGATAGATTTTTTTCTGGGGTGCAATACAATTGCCAAAATAGCAATACCGTAAAGCTGGTGTTCCAGCTGTGGCAGGTCAAGTTTAATAGTGTCCGGCAAAGGATATATTTTGTTCTGGGGTGAAAATCAATTGCCAAAATAACAATCCCCTAAATCTGGCGTTCCAGCTGCGGCTGGCCAAGTTTAATAGTGTCCGGCAAAGGATAGATTTTTTTCTGGGGTGAAATACAATTGCCAAAAAGCAATACTGTAAATCAGTGGTTTCAGCTGTGGCTGGCCAAGTTTACTAGTGTCCGGCAAAAGAAATATTTTTTTCTGGGGTGAAATTAAATTGCCAAAATAGCAATACTGTAAATCAGTGGTTCCAGCTGTAGCTGGCCAAGTTTAATAGTGTCCAGCAAAGGATAGATTTTTTTCTGGGGTGAAATTCAATTGTCTAAATAGCAATACCGTAAATCAGTGGTTTCAGCTGTGGCTGGCAAAGTTTAATAGTGTCTGGCAAAGGATATATTTTTTTCTGGGGTGAAATTCAATTGCCAAAATAGCAATACCATAAATCTGGTGTTCCAGCTGTGGCTGGCCAAGTTTAATAGTGTCCGGCAAAGGATATATTTTTTTATGGGGTGAAATTCAATTGCCAAAATAGCAATACCATAAATCTGGTGTTCCAGCTGTGGCTGGCCAAGTTTAAAAGTGTCCGGCAAAGGATAGATTTTTTTCTGGGGTGAAAGTCAATTGCCAAAATAGCAATACTGTAAATCTGGTGTTCCAGCTGTGGCAGACCAAGTTTAATAGTGTCCGGCAAAGGATAGTTTTTTTTCTGGGGTGAAATTTAATTGCCAAAATAGCAATCGCCTAAATCTGGTGTTCCAGCTGCGGCTGGCTAAGTTTACTAGTGTCCGGCAAAGAATATATTTTGTTCTCGGGTGAAATTCAATTGCCAAAATAGCAATCCCCTAAATCTGGTGCTCCAGCGGTGGCTGGCCAAGTTAAAAAGTGTCCGGCAAAGGTAAGATTTTGTTCTGGGGTGCAATTAAATTGCCAAAATAACAATCCCCTAAATCTGGCGTTCCAGCTGCGGCTGGCTAAGTTTAATAGCGTCAGGCAAAGGATAGATTTTTTTCTGGGGTGAAATTCAATTGTCAAAAAGCAATACTGTAAATCAGTGGTTTCAGCTGTGGCTGGCCAAGTTTAATAGTTTCCAGCAAAGGATATATTTTGTTCTGGGGTGAAATTAAATTGCCAAAATAGCAATACCGTAAATCAGTGGTTCCAGCTGTGGCTGGCCAAGTTTAATAGTGTCCGGCAAAGGATATATTTTGTTCTGGGGTCAAGTTCAATTGCCAAAATTGCAATACCTTAAATCTGGTGTTCCAGCTGTGGCTGGCCAAGTTTAATAGTGTCCGGCAAAGGATAGATTTTTTTCTGGCGTGAATTTCATTTGCCAAAATAGCAATACCGTAAATCAGTGGTTTCAGCTCTGGCTGGCCAAGTTTAATAGTGTCAGGCAAAGGTTACATTTTTTTCTGGGGTGAAAGTCAATTGCCAAAATAGCAATACTGTAAATCTGGTGTTCCAGCTGCGGCTGGCCAAGTTTATTAGTTCAAGGAGTTTCATGGCATGGCACTTCTTCAAACAATGTGCTGACAACAAGACCGAAGTGGTTTGCAGGCTGTGCCATCGGAGCCTGAAGCGAGGCATTAATGTTCTGAACCTTAGCACAACCTAAATGACCGGGCATCTACATGCAAAGCATGAACTGCAGTGGAGTAAACACCTTAAAAACAAGGAACTTACTCATGCTCTTCCTGCTCACTCTTCTGCTGCTGCCTCGGCCTCTTCCTCCGCCTCGGGAGGAACGATGGCACCTGCCACCCAGCAAACAGAGGATGTGCCACCAACACCACCACTTCCGTCACCAAGAATCTCCACCATGTCACATGGCTGCGTTCAGCTCTCCATCTCACAAACCTTGGAGAGAAAGCGTAAATTCCCACCTAGCCACCCTCGAGCCCTGGGCCTGAATGCCAGCATTTCTAAACTACTGGCCTTTGAAATGCTGTCATTCAGGCTGGTGGACACAGACAGTTTCAAACAGCTGATGGCGGTGGCTGTCCCACAGTACGTTGTTCCCAGCCGCCACTTTTTCTCCAAGAGAGCCGTGCCTTCCCTGCACAACCAAATATCCGATAAAATCAAGTGTGCACTGCGGAACGCCATCTGCGGCAAGGTCCACCAAACCACAGATACGTGGACCAGTAAGCACGGCCAGGGACGCTATATCTCCCTAACTGCACACTGGGTAAATGTAATGGCGGCTGGGCCCCAGACGGAGAGTTGTTTGGCGCACGTCCTTCCACCGCCAAGGTTTGCAGGGCATCATTCTTTGCCTCCTGTTGCCTCCTCCTCCCACTTGGCTTCCTCCTCCTCTTCTTCCACCTGCTCATCCAGTCAGCCACACACCTTCACCACCAATTTCAGCACAGCCCGGGGTAAACGGCAGCAGGCAATTCTAAAACACATATGTTTGGGGGGCAGGCACCACACCGCGCAGGACTTGTGGCGGGGTATACAACAACAGACCGACAAGTGGTTGCTGCCGGCGAGCCTCAAGCCCGGCCTGGTGGTGTTTGATAATGGGCGAAATCTCGTCGCAGCTTTGGGACTAGCCGGTTTGATGCACATTCCTTGCCTGGCGCATGTGCTGAATTTGGTGGTGCAGAAGTTCATTCACAACTACCCCGACATGTCAGAGCTGCTGCATAAAGTGCGGGCCATCTGTGCGCGCTTCCAGCGTTCACATCCTGCCGCTGCTTGCATGTCTGCGCTACAGTGTAACTTCGGCCTTCCCGCTCACCACCTCATATGCGAGGTGCCCACCAGGTAGAACTCCACCTTGCAGATGCTGAAGAGACAGTGCGAGCAGCAGCAGGCCATAGTGAAGTTTCAGCTGCAGCATGCACGGGTGAGTCGCACTGCGGAACAGCACTACTTCACCACCAATGACTGGGCCTCAATGCGAGACCCATGTGCCCTGTTGCGCTGTTTCAAGTACTTCACCAACACGGCTTATAGTGATGACGCCGTTATCAGCGTTACAATACCACTTCTATGTCTCCTTGAGAAAACACTTAGGGCGACGATGGAAGAGGATGTGGCCCCATTTTCAGACCAGTCTCTTAGAAGTGGCTCAGAGGGAGTTTTTTTGCAACAGCAAAGGCCAAGTACAAATTTGGCCAGCCAGGGCCCACTACTGGAGGCCAAGGATGAGGAGGAGGTGGAGGAGGATGAGGATGAAGCATGTTCACAGCGGGGTGGCACCCAACGCAGCTCGGGCCCATCACTGCTGAGTTGCTGGGGAGAAACAGAGGACGATGACAATACGCCTCCCACAGAGGACAGCTTGTTCTTACATCTGGGCAGCCTGGCACACATGAGCGACTACATGCTGCAGTGCCTGCGCAACGACAGCAGAGTTGCCCACATTTTAACGTGTGTGGACTACTGGGTTGCCACCCTGCTGGATCCCCGGTACAAAGACAATGTGCCCAACTTAATTCCTGCACTGGAGCGTTATAGGAAGATGCGCGAGTACAAGCGCACGCTGGTAGACGTGCTCCTGAGAGCATTCCCAAATGTCACAGGGGAACAAGTGGAAGCACAAGGCAGAGGAGGAGCAAGAGGTCGCCAACGCAGCTGTGTCACACCCCTCCACGTACTGACCGATGGTTCGGCCCCATTCAACTTCTGCGACTCCAAATTGTCCACATGGCCAGAGCTAGCCTTTTATACCTTGGCCAGCATTTTGTCTGAACGTGTATTCAGCACGGCAGGTGGCGTCATTACTGACAAACACAGCCGCCTGTCCACAGCCAACGTGGACAAGCTGACGTTCATAAAAATAGTTCATAAAAAAATGGATCCCACAGGATCTGTCCATCCCTTGTGCAGAATAGACATTTATATAACTACCTCCCCTTAACCATATATACTTGTACTCCAGGGCACTTCTTTATTGAATCCTCTTGTTTTAATTTTACCATTATTTTGCGGGGCAACCCAAAGTTGAATGAACCTCTCTTCCGTCTGGGTGCCAGGGGCCTAAATATCTGAATGTGGCCTTCTCCATTAGTGGGTGACATGAAGCCTGTTTTTTTGCTATGGGACCTCTCTCCTCTATCTGGGTGCCGGGGCCTACATATCCGAAAGTGGCCTGTTCCAGTGGTGGGTAACATGATGCCTCTTTTTCCGCTATGGGACCTTTCTCCTCTGTCTGGGTGTCAGGGGCTTAACTTTCACGTACTTGCTTAATGTCTTGGTGGGTGATATTAAACTCTTTTTACTGTCAAATGACCGCCCCATCATGTGGGTGTCAGGGGCCTAAATTTCGTTCAATTGCTTGCTGTCTTGGTGGAAGACATTTTACTCTTTTTACTGTCTAATGACTGCCCCATTGTCTGGGTGTCAGGGGCCTAAATTTCGTTTAATTGCTTGCTGTCTTTGTGAGTGATATTAAACTCTTTTTACTGTCAAATGACCGCCCCATTGTCTGAGTGTCAGGGGCCTAAATTTCGTTTAATTGCTTGCTATCTTGGTGGCAGACATTTAACTCCTATTACTGTCTAATGACCGCCCCATTGTCTGGGTGTCAGGGGCCTACATTTCATTTAGTTGCTTGCTGTCTTGGTGGCAGACATTTAACTTTTTTTGCTGTGTAATGACCGCCCCATTGTGTGGGTGTCAGGGGCCTAAATTTCGCGTACTTGCTTGCTGTCTTGGTGAGTGATATTAAACGCTTTTTACTGTCAAATGAAAGCCCCATCGTGTGGGTGTCAGGGGACAAAATTTCACGTACTTGCTTGCTGTTTTAGTGAGTGATATTAAATGTTTTTTACTGTCAAATGACCGCCCCATCATGTGGGTGTCAGGGGACTAAATTTTGTTTAATTGCTTGCTGTCTTGGGGAAGACATTTAACTCTTTTTACTGTCTAATGACAGCCCCATTGTCTGGGTGTCAGCGGCCTAAATTTCGTTCAATTGCGTGCTGTCTTGATGTCAGACATTTAACTGTTTTTGCTGTCTAATGACCGCCCCATTGTGTGGGTGTCAGAGGCCTAAATTTCACGTACTTGCTTGCTGTCTTGGTGGCAGACATTTAACTCTTTTTACTGTCAAATGACCGCCCCATCGTGTGGGTGTCAGGGGCCTAAATTTCGTTTAATTGCTTGCTGTCTTGGTGGAAGACATTTAACTCATTTTACTGTCTAATGACCGCACCATTGTCTGGATGTCAGGGGCCTAAATTTCATTTAATTGCTTGCTGTCTTGGTGGCAGACATTTAACTGTTTTTGCTGCCTAATGACCACCCCATTGTGTGGGTGTCAGAGGCCTAAATTTAACGTACTTACTTGCTTTCTTGGTGGCAGACATTTAACTCTTTTTGCTCTCTAATGACCGCCCCATTGTGTGGGTGTCAGGGGCCTAAATTTAACGTAGTTGCTTGCTCTCATTGTGAGTGATATTAAACTCTTTTTACTGTCAAATGTCCGCCCCATCGTGTGGGCATCAGGGGCCTAAATTTCGCTTAATTGCTTGCTGTCTTGGTGGAAGACATTTAACTCTTTTTACTGTCTAATGGCCGCCCCATTGTCTGGGTGTCATGGGCCTATATTTCGTTTAATTGCTTGCTGTCTTGGTGAGTGCTATTAAACTCTTTTTGCTGTCAAATGACCGCCCCATTGTCTGGGTGTCAGGGGCCTAAATTTCACATACTTGCTTGTTGTCTTGGTGGCAGACATTAAACTCTTTTTACCGTCTTATGACCGCCCCATTGTCTGGGTGTCAGGAGCCTAAATTTCTTTTAATTGCTTGCTGTCTTGGTGGCAGACATTTAACTCTTTTTGCTGTCTAATGACGGCCCCATTGTGTGGGTGTCAGGGGCCTAAATGTCACGTACTTGCTTGCTGTCTTGGTGAGTGATATTAAACTCTTTTTACTGTCAAATGACCGCCCCATCGTGTGGGTGTCAGGGGCCTAAATTTCACGTACTTGCTTGCTCTCTTGGTGGCAGACATTTAACTCTTTTTGCTCTCTAATGACCGCCCCATTGTGTGGGTGTCAGGGGCCTAAATTTAACGTACTTGCTTTCTGTCTTGGTGAGTGATATTAAACTCTTTTTACTGTCAAATAGAGATGGCCCGAACTATTCGCCGGCGAACATAGCTTGTTCGCGTCCGCCGCGGCGGGCGAACATATTGGATGTTCGCGTTCACCCTATACTTTATTATTGAGCAAACTTTGACCCTGTACCTCACAGTCAGCAGACACATTCCAGCCAATCAGCATACCCTCCCTCCCAGACCCTCCCACCTCCTATCTAAACGCAAGGACAGCATCCATCTTAGATTCATTCTGAAGCTGCAGTAATAGTAATTGTAAATCGCGATGCGATTAATATAACCTGTATTATTCGCATTGCGATTACAAGTTAGATCTGAGTTCCTAATGGTTGTATTGCTAGAATATAACGAAGATAACAAATATAGCACTATATTCTCAATCTTCGTTATATTCTAGCAATAAAACAACCATTAGGAACTCAGATCTAAGTTGAATTCTCAATGCGATTAATATAACCTGCATTAATCGCATTGCGAATTCAACTTAGAGCTGAGTTCCTAATGGTTGTTGTATTGCTAGAATATACGTTATATTCTGGCAATACAACCATTAGGAACTCAGCTCCAAGTTGTAATCGCAATGCGAATAATACTTACAATTATTAATCGCTTTGCGGATCCATTTGATACCTCTATTTGATTGTATATGATGGTTGACTATGACTACCACCAATGTTCTGCTGCCTCCAAAGCAAGATATCTGAACCCCCCAGGGGCCATTTGGGCGTTTTTGATAGAAAACGCATCAAAAACGCATCTTTGTTTTTATAATTTTTCATTTTTATTTTATTTTTTGTGTATTTTGCCACATTTGGTTGCATATTTACATTTGGTATAGGCAAATATGGTAGTCTATATCATTACTCTGCCCAAATCTATATTCAGCTACATGGCTTAGAAAATATGCTGTCAAACAATGATTCTAGGTTTTGGTATAGACACATGATCTAGACTACCATATTTGCCTATACCAAATGTAAATATGCAACCAAATGTGGCAAAATACACAAAAAAATAAACTAGAAAATGAAAAAAATTATAAAAACGCAGATGCGTTTTTGATGCGTTTTTTTTTATCAAAAACGCCCAAATGGCCCCTGGGGGGTTCAGATATCTTGCTTTGGAGGCAGCAGAATGTTGGTGGTAGTCATAGTCAACCGTCATATACAATCAAATAGAGGCATCAAATGGATTCGCAAAGCGATTAATAATTGTAAGTATTATTCGCATTGCGATTACAACTAAGAGCTGAGTTCCTAATGGTTGTATTGCTAGAATATAACGTATATTCTAGCAATACAACAACCATTAGGAACTCAGCTCTAAGTTGAATTCGCAATGCGATTAATGCAGGTTATATTAATCGCATTGAGAATTCACCTCAGATCTGAGTTCCTAATGGTTGTTGTATTGCTAGAATATAACGAAGATTGAGAATATAGCGCTAAATTCTCAATCTTCGTTATATTCTAGCAATACAACCATTACCATTAGGAACCCATCTCTAAGTTGAATTCGCAAATAAGATGTCCCAAACTATTCACCGGCGAATAGTTCCCGATGAACATAGCCTGTGCGCGTTCGTCGCGGCGGGCGAACATATGCGATGTTAGGTCCACCCCCTATCATTGAGTAAACTTTGACCCTATACCTCACAGTCAGCAGACGCATTCCAGCCAATTAGCATACCCTCCCTCCCAGACCCTCCCATCTCCTGGACAGCATCCATTTTAGATTCATTCGGAAGCTGCAGTCTTAGTGAGAGGAGGGAGAGTGTAGTTGCTGCTGATTTAATAGGGAAATCGATAGCTAGGCTAGTGTATTCAGTGTCCACTCCAGTCCTGAAAGACTCATCAGATCTCTGCTGTAAGGACAGCGTCCTGACAGCACCCCAAAAAGCCCTTTTTAGGGCTAGTACATTAGTCTCTCTCCCAGACCCTCCCACCTCCTATCAAAAAGCAAGGACGGCATCCATCTTAGATTCATTCTGAAGCTGCAGTGTTAGTAGTTGTAATCGCAATGCGATTAATATAACCTATATTAATCGCTTTGGGATTACAACTTAGATCTGTTCCTAATGGTTGTATTGCTAGAATATAACAAAGATTGCGAATATAGCGCTATTTTCTCAATCTTCGTTATATTCTAGCAATACAACCATTAGGAACTTAGCTCTAAGTTGTAATCGCATTGCGAATTCAACTTAGAGCTGGGTTCCTAATGGTTGTATTGCTAAAATATAACAAAGATTGAGAATATAGCGCTATATTCGCAATCTACGTTATATTCTAGCAATACAACCATTAGGAACAGATCTAAGTTGTAATCCCAATGCGATGAAGACAGGTTATATTAATCGCATTGCGAATTCAACTTAGAGCTGGGTTCCTAATGGTTGTATTGCTAGAATTTCTAGCAATACAACCATTAGAAACCCAGCTCTAAGTTGAATTTGCAATGCGATTAATATAACCTGTATTAATCGCGTTGCGATTACAACTACCACACTCTGCGTCAACTAGGTATTTTTCCATGGGAGTTTTGTCATGGATCCCCCTCCGGCATGCCCCAGTCCAGGTGTTAGTCCCCTTGAAACAACTTTTCCATCACTATTGTGGCCAGAAGGAGTCCCTTTGGTTTTTAAAATTCGCCTGTCTATTAAAGTCTATGGCGGTTCGCACTGTTCGCATGTTCGCGAACATTTGCGGAAGTTCGCGTTCGCCATTCGCGAAGGGAAAATTTTATGTTCGCGACATCACTACTGTCAAATGACCGCCCCATCGTGTGGGTGTCAGGGGCCTAAATTTTGTTTAATTTCTTGCTGTCTTGGTAGAAGACATTTAACTCTTTTTACTGTCTAATGACTGCCCCATTGTCTGGGTGTCAGGGGCCTAAATTTAGTTTAATTGCTTGCTGTCTTTGTGGAAGACATTTAACTCTTTTTGCTGTCTAATGACCGCCCCATTGTGTGGGTGTCAGGGGCCTAAATTTCACGTACTTGCTTGCTGTCTTGGTGGCAGACATTTAACTCTTTTTGCTCTCTAATGACCGCCCCATTGTGTGGGTGTCAGGGGCCTAAATTTCACGTACTTGCTTACTGTCTTGGTGAGTAATATTAAACTCTTTTTACTGTCAAATGACTGCTCCATTGTGTGGGTATCAGGGGCTTAAATGTCACGTACTTGCTTGCTGTCTTGGTGGCAGACATTTAACTCTTTTTACTGTCTAATGACCACCCCATTGTGTGGGTGTCAGGGGCCTAAATTTCACGTACTTGCTTACTGTCTTGGTGAGTGATATTAAACTCTTTTTACTGTCAAATGACTGCCCCATTGTGTGGGTGTCAGGGGCATACATTTCACGTACTTGCTTGCTGTCTTGGAGGCAGACATTTAACTCTTTTTAATGTCTAATGACCACCCCATTGTGTGGGTGTTAGTCGCCTATATTTTGTTTAATTGCTTGCTGTCTTGGTGGGAGACATTAAACTCTTTTTACTGTCAAATGACCTCTCCTCTGTCTGGGTGTTAGGGGCCTGCATAAATGATAATGGCCTGTTCAATTGCAGGTTGACCTGAGGCCTGTGTTTCAGTTACAGGACCGCTCTCCTCTTTGCGGGTGCCATGGCCCTGAGTCTGTGAATGAGGCCTGTGGCACTGCAGGCAGACATGAATCATTTTTGGCTGTGATGAGAACTTTAATTCCCATAGCATTCCCACCTGATGCCACCCCAACCTCCTATTCCACCTCCTTCTCCTCCAAGTTGCCAATTGATATTGGTTAATTTTTATTTATTTTATTTTATTTTAATTCATTTCCCTATCCACATTTGTTTGCAGGGGATTTACCTACATTTTGCTACCTTTTGCAGCCCTCTAGCCCTTTAGTGGGCTTTTTTACAGCCTTTTTAGTGCCCAAAGGTTCGGGTCCCAATTGACTTCAATGGGGTTCAGGTTCGGGGTGAAGTTCGGGTCGAGTTCAGATCCCGAACCCGAACATTTTCGTGAAGTTCAGCCAAACTTCTCGAACCCGAACATCCAGGTGTTCGCTCAACTCTACTCCTGACCTCTACACAGGTCACACAGCATGCCTAGAACACTCTCCGATAGAAGTCAATGAGGTCCTCTCCCGACCATTGTGTTTATAGCCCATGGGACTGCCGTAAAGTTATTTTTTAAAATGTTTTCTAAATGCTGTTAAGAACAGCTCAGGCAAAATGGCCGCCCCCATAATCATGTTCAGAAATAGTAAAAGAAATCTGCAATCAGAAAATTAAAACAGATCAGTAAAAAAGAATATATGTTGGTATCTGGTTTTAACTGGCAGATGCAATTTTTGGTGACACATTTCCTTTAAAGGAAAACATAATGTTACAATCATGAGCTTTCCACCAGAATATGTACTAACCCCTTTAAGACCAAGCCAATTTTTGTTTTCTCCCCACAGCAATAACTTTATAAATTTTCCATTCACATAGCCATATGAGTTTTATTTTTGCGGGACAAGTTGTATTTTTTAATAAAATTGAAAACAAAAACAAAATTCCGCCAAGTTTTTTGGGGCTTTGACATTACGGCGTTCACTGTGCGCTAAAAATGACATAATGTTATTCTTCTGCAGGTTAATAAAATTACAGCGATAACAAACTTGTATAGTTTTTATTTTGTTTTACTACTTTAAAAAAATAAAAACGTTTTAAAAAATAATAAATTTCTTTGCATTACCATTTTCTGACAGCCACAACTTTTTAAAATTTCCATTCACGGAGTCTGTGTGAGGGCTTGTTCTTTGCAGAACTGTAGTTTTTATTGGTACCATTTTTGTGGTGTTCAAAACTTTTTGATCACTGTTATTCATTTTTTTGGGGTGACAAGGTGACTAAAAAATCGTGTGTTTTAAAAAAAAATTCCATTACAGCATTCACCACACGCAAAAATGATTTTTATATTTTACTGTAATAGTTCAGATATTTTAAGATGTGGCGATACCTAATATGTTTTTTTTATTATTTATTTACTTTTATACATAAAATTGGGAAAGGGGGTGATTTAAACATAATATTTTAATCATTTTTTGTAAAATTTTACATAAAAAACATTTAACCCCCCCTTAGGGCTCTAGAACCTGTTTTTTTTTGATCCCTTGTCTTATTCACCGTAATAGAGATGTATCAGGGTGAATGGGATTCTGCTGCTGTACCTGCTGAGGTCAATGGATTTCATGTATATACATATGTATATACAGTGCAAATGCTGCCAAAAATTACAAGGAAGAAGCACTCCGATACAGCCTGTATATCACATAAAGGAGGACCTCATTCACATGGTGCTACAATTGTTCAGGTACACTGCTACACTCATAAAGCCTATGCACTAAGTGTGGCAAAAATTACAAGAAACCGGCACTCCAATACACCCTTTATTACACATAAAGGAGGGCATCATACACACCCTTGAAAAATTATGATTGATGGCCTGCTGGTAACCCTCAAAAACATTTGGAGCAAGTGTCTGCTGGTTACCCTCTAAAACATTATAGTTGAGGGCCTGAAGATGAGCAGGCCATATAAACAATTGTAGTGAGGGCCTGAAGGTGAGCAAACCCCATAAAACATTGCAGTGATGGCCTACAGTTGAGCAGACCGTATAAAACATTAGACGTGAGGGCCTGAAGGTGAGCAGAACGTACAGGGAGTGCAGAATTATTAGGCAAATGAGTATTTTGACCACATCATCCTCTTTATGCATGTTGTCTTACTCCAAGCTGTATAGGCTCGAAAGCCTACTACCAATTAAGCATATTAGGTGATGTGCATCTCTGTAATGAGAAGGGGTGTGGTCTAATGACATCAACACCCTATATCAGGTGTGCATAATTATTAGGCAACTTCCTTTCCTTTGGCAAAATGGGTCAAAAGAAGGACTTGACAGGCTCAGAAAAGTCAAAAATAGTGAGATATCTTGCAGAGGGATGCAGCACTCTTAAAATTGCAAAGCTTCTGAAGCGTGATCATCGAACAATCAAGCGTTTCATTCAAAATTGTCAACAGGGTCACAAGAAGCGTGTGGAAAAACCAAGGCGCAAAATAACTGCCCATGAACTGAGAAAAGTCAAGCGTGCAGCTGCCAAGATGCCACTTGCCACCAGTTTGGCCATATTTCAGAGCTGCAACATCACTGGAGTGCCCAAAAGCACAAGGTGTGCAATACTCAGAGACATGGCCAAGGTAAGAAAGGCTGAAAGACGACAACCACTGAACAAGACACACAAGCTAAAACGTCAAGACTGGGCCAAGAAATATCTCAAGACTGATTTTTCTAAGGTTTTATGGACTGATGAAATGAGAGTGAGTCTTGATGGGCCAGATGGATGGGCCCGTGGCTGGATTGGTAAAGGGCAGAGAGCTCCAGCCCGACTCAGACGCCAGCAAGGTGGAGGTGGAGTACTGGTTTGGGCTGGTATCATCAAAGTTGAGCTTGTGGGGCCTTTTCGGGTTGAGGATGGAGTCAAGCTCAACTCCCAGTCCTACTGCCAGTTTCTGAAAGACACCTTCTTCAAGCAGTGGTACAGGAAGAAGTCTGCATCCTTCAAGAAAAACATGATTTTCATGCAGGACAATGCTCCATCACACGCGTCCAAGTACTCCACAGCGTGGCTGGCAAGAAAGGGTATAAAAGAAGAAAATCTAATGACATGGCCTTCTTGTTCACCTGATCTGAACCCCATTGAGAACCTGTGGTCCATCATCAAATGTGAGATTTACAAGGAGGGAAAACAGTACACCTCTCTGAACAGTGTCTGGGAGGCTGTGGTTGCTGCTGCACGCAATGTTGATGGTGAACAGATCAAAACACTGACAGAATCCATGGATGGCAGGCTTTTGAGTGTCCTTGCAAAGAAAGGTGGCTATATTGGTCACTGATTTGTTTTTGTTTTGTTTTTGAATGTCAGAAATGTATATTTGTGAATGTTGAGATGTTATATTGGTTTCACTGGTAAAAATAAATAATTGAAATGGGTATATATTTGTTTTTTGTTAAGTTGCCTAATAATTATGCACAGTAATAGTCACCTGCACACACAGATATCCCCCTAAAATAGCTAAAACTAAAAACAAACTAAAAACTACTTCCAAAAATATTCAGCTTTGATATTAATGAGTTTTTTGGGTTCATTGAGAACATGGTTGCTGTTCAATAATAAAATGAATCCTCAAAAATACAACTTGCCTAATAATTCTGCACTCCCTGTATAAAGCATTGGAGGGGAAGGCCTGAAGTTGATCGAACCCCATAAAACATTGCAGTAATGGCCTACAGATGAACAGACCGTAAAAAACATTGGAGGTGAGTGACTGAAGGTGAGCGAACCCCATAAAACATTGCAGTGATGGCCTAAAGGTGAGCAGACCGTATAAAACATTAGAGGTGAGGGCCTGAAGGTGATCGAACCCCGTAAAACATTGCAGTAATGGCCTACAGGTGAGCAGACCATATAAAACATTAGAGGTGAGGCCTGAAACTGAGCAAACCCTACTAAACATTGTAGTTTGGGCATATATATTCTGTATTGAAGAGGAGGTGGAGGAGGAGAAGGCGGATAAGAAAACAAGATTCAACCATATACCCTTTTTTTGCGATGAAAAGGGTGCATCTGAATCTTGTGGTTTGAGTACATTATAAAGCATACATTTAAATTGCGTTTTTGTTCCTTTAGCTCAGCTTTCCTCTGGTGGAGTAGAGAAGTCAGGGGCAATCCAGGCCTTGTTAATTTTTATATGAGTCAACCTGTCAGCATTGTCAGTGGACAAGCGGATACGCTTATCTGTTATAATGCCACCAGCAGCACTAAATACACACTCAGACAATACGCTGGCGGCCGGGCAGGCCAGCACCTCCAAGGCGTAGAGCGAAAGTTCGTGCCACGTGTCCAGCTTGGACATCCAGTAGTTGTAAGGCACTGAGGGATCATTTAGGACGCTGACACAGTCTGCAATGTATTCCTTCCCCATCTTCCAAAACTTTTCCCTCCTTGTAGCACTAGGCCGCACTTCAAGGTGAGGTTGCTGGCGGGGTGTCATGAAAGTGTCCCATGCCTTGGAAAGTGTTGACCTGCCTCTGTTGGAACTACTGTGTGTTCCCCTTGTCTCTCTTCCTCGGTTGCCTAAGGCAATGGCGGCCGCATTGTCAGATGGAAAATTTTGGAGCAATCTGTCAACAAGTAACTTCTGGTATTGCACCGTTTTACTTGTCCTCTCCACCACAGGAATGAGGGATGAGAAGTTCTCTTTGCAGCGGGGGTCAAGAAGGGTGAACACCCAGTAATCTGTGCTACCTAAAATGAGGAGGAGAAGTGGGGATTGGAGCCAGTAACATAGCTGCTGGCGGAGACCCTGATAGACGTAGGGCCCGCAATCCTGGGCGTGGGTAGCACCTGTGCCATCCCAGGGTACGACTCACTCCCGGGCCGCCACAAGATTCACGCAGTGTGCGGTCAGGGAAATGTAGCGTCCCTGGCCACCAGCACTTGTCCATGTGTCCGTGGTGAGTTGGACCTTCCCAGTAAGTGCGTTGGTCAGGGCACGGGTGATGTTGTGGGACACATGCTGGTGTAAGGCAGGCACGGCACACCGTGAAAAATAGTGGCGGCTGGGGACTGCGTACCGAGGGACGGCCACTGACATCAGGCTGCGGAAGGCCTCAGTTTCCACAAGCCTAAATGGCAACATTTAAAGGGCCAGTAATTTCGAAAGTTGTGGGTGGGTGGGTATTTGCGCTTGCGTTCAAGTGCCTGTGTTATCGACATAACTGCACTGGGACAGGGAAGTGGATGTTGTTGCTGACGGTTCATGCGAATTTACGCATGGGGGTGCTCGGTGTAACGGTTGCGGGCCTGTTTGGTGTGGGCCGACGTCTCCTTTTTGCAACCCCACTGCCTCTTCTAGACTGTTGCGGTGCTGCGGATCCCTCCTCCTCTGTACTGCTGTCCTTGCTTGGCTTTTTACCTTCCCATGTTGGGTCAGTGACCTCATCGTCCACCACTTCCTCTTCCATTTCCTCACTTTGCTCTTCCTTCTGACCTGACCTAACCACAACCTCAGTGATTGACAACTGTGTCTCATCATCATCCACCTCGTGAACGAATGATTACCGTTCACCATCGTCATCTTCTTGAGACTCTGAATGCTAAAGAGGTTGGAAATCAGGGTACAATATCTCAGGTACCTCTTCAAGCATGCATGCATGTGAATATCCGAGTCTGGGATCACTTGTTTGGCCAGATGCGACATGGTGGGAGGATCACAGTGAGGATTCGGTTGACCAGACTCTTGGCTATAGAGACTGGACTTAGTGGAAGAGATGGTGTTGCTTAACCGACTAAAAGCATTATCTTCTGCTATCCAACCGACCACCTGTTCGCACTGGTCCGGCTTGGACAGTGTTGTCCTGTGCCGCCCAGCTAAGCAGATTTTTTCATTTTTTCTGGTGCACTGGCAGCAGGCACAGTTTCATTGTGCCCAGGGCCACGCCCTCTGCTTGCACCATCAGCATCACGCCCAGGGCCACTGCCTCTGCTTGCACCATCAGCATCACGCCCACTTCCCTGTCCCTTTGTGCTCGCCTTCTTCATATTAATGGTTTTGTCTGTAGATGTGGCGCAGATTGTTTTACTGTCTGCTAAAGACACGGTTTTCTGATGCAGGACAGTACTGGATACAGAAAAATACAGATTTTGGCATCTACACTATGCCCAAGATAATGTAGTTTTTACCATACACACTGTATTGACATGCAGTAAGGTACTGGATACAAAAAAATACAAATTTTGGACACTACACTAGGCCCAAGAGAATGTAATTTTTAAGATACACAGTGTATTGAGATGCAGTAAGGTACTGGATACAAAAAAAATGATTTTGGCCACTACTCTATCCCCAAGATAATGTAATTTTTACCATACACACTGTATTGACATGCAGTAAGGTACTGGATACAGGAAAATACAGATTTTGGCCACTGCACTAGGCCCAAGATAATGTAATTTTTATGATACACACTGTGTTGACATGCAGTAAGGTACTGGATACAGAAAAATACAGATTTTGGCCACTACACTAGGCCCGAGAGAAAGTAATTTTTATGATACACACTGTATTGACATGCAGCAAGGTACTGGATACAGAAAAATACAGATTTTGGCCACTACACTAGGCTCAAGATAATGTAAATTTTTTACGATACACACTGTATTGAGAGGCAGTGATGCAGTAAGGTACTGGATACAAAAAAATACAAATTTTGGACACTACACTAGGCCCAAGAGAATGTAATTTTTAATATACACACTGTATTGACATGCAGTAAGGTACTGGATACAGAAAAATACAGATTTTGGTAACTACACTAGGCCCTAGAGAATGTAATTTTTACGATACACAGTGTATTGAGATGCAGAACGGTACTGGATACAAAAAAAAAAAGATTTTGGCCACTACTCTATGCCCAAGATAAAGTAATTGTTACCATACACACTGTATTGACATGCAGTAAGGTACTGGATACAGAAAAATACAGATTTTGGCCACTAAACTATGCCCAAGATAATGTAATTTTTATGATACACACTATATTGACATGCAGCAAGGAACTGGATACAGAAAAATACTGATTTTGGCCACTACACTAGGTCTAAGAGAATGTAATTTTTACGATACACACTGTATTGAGATGCAGTAAGATACGGGATACAAAAATACAGATTTTGGCCACTACATAGGCCCAAGATAATGTAATTTTTATGATACACACTGTATTGACATGCAGTTCGGTACTGGATACAGAAAAATACAGATTTTTGCCACTACACAAGGGCCGAGATAATGTCATTTTTACGATACACACTGTATTGACATACAGTTCGGTACTGGATACAGAAAAATAAAGATTTTGGCCACTACACTAGGCCCAAGAAAAAGTAATTTTTACGATACACACTGTATTGACATGCAGTTCGGTACTGGATACAATAAAATACAAATTTTGGCCACTACACTAGGCCCAAGAGAATGTAATTTTTAATATACACACTGTATTCGTGTGTAATTCTATATTGGATACAAATTTGTCCCAAATAAAATGTATTCTCTGCTGGAATACTGTATATACGGTCGTGGCCTAAACACACACAGATGTGCCCAAAACTTGTTAACTATGGCTAAAATATAAATCACTCTCTGCTGGAGTAATTAATATAACGGTTGCGGATTAAATGCACACACAGATGTGGCACAACTTAGGTTAATTTCCCCAGAAAAAAATAATTTCTCTGATGGTGCAGTGTATATCTCAGTACCAGGCACACTGTAGCGAATAAGCCCCTTTTTTTAATGTCTGCCTAACACAGCTTTAGGATGATGTAGTGTATATCTCAGTACAAGGCACACAGTAGTGAATAAGCCCCTTTTATAATGTCTGCCCAACACAGCTTTATGATGGTGCAGTGTATATCTCAGTACCAGGCACACTGTAGTGAATAAGCCCCTTTTTATAATATCTGCCCAACACACTGCTTTATGATGGTGTATTGTAGATGTCACTAATCTAAAAGACAGACAGATTTCAGAAGTTTGGGTAGTTAAAAAAGCGGTTTTCAAACCCTGCACTATCTGTCCCTTCCTGGTAATGCCTGTCCCTGATAGTGCTGAAGCAAACCCCTTCTTAACCACTTTAGCCCCCCCTAGCTTAAACACCCTTAATAACCAGACCACTTTTTACAATTCTGCACTACACTATTTTCACCGTTTATTGCTCCGTCATACAACTTACCACCCAAATGAATTTTACCTCCTTTTCTTCTCACTAATAGAGCTTTTATTTGGTGGTATTTCATTGCTGCTGACATTTTTACTTTTTTTGATATTAATCAAAAATGACCGAAATTTTTGCAAAAAAATGAAATTTTTCACTTTCTGTTGTAATTTTTTTTAAAAAAAACTATATTTCTATATAAATTTTTCTCTAAATTGTTCTACATGTCTTTGATAAAAAAAAATCCAATAAGTGTATATTTATTGGTTTGGGTAAAAGTTATAGCGTTAACAAACTATGGTGCAAAAAAGTGAATTTCCGCATTTTGAAGCAGCTCTGACTTTCTGAGCACCTGACAGCACTTTCTGTCATGTTTCTTCAGGTGCTAGAATGCCAGGATAGTATAAATACCCCCCAAATGACACCATTTTAGAAAGAAGACAACCCAAAGTATTCGCGGAGGGGCATGGTGAGTTCATGTATGATTTTTTTTTTTTTCACAAGTTAGCGGAAAATGACACTTTATGAGAAAAAAAAATAATAATAAAGTTTCCATTTCTGCTAACTTCTGGAAAAAAAAAATCTCTTACGGACGCACTATGCCCCTCAGTGAATACCTTGGGGTGTCTACTTTTCGAAATAGGGTCATTTGTGGGGTGTGTGAATACCTAAAGGTACTCGTTGGAATTTGGGCCCCTTTGCGCACCCAGGCTGCAGGAAAGTGTCACACATGTGGTATATTCGTAGAAGAAGTAGGGCAATGTGTTTTGGGGTGTGTTTTTACATATACCCATGCTGGGTGAGAGAAATATCTCTGTAAATTGTCAACTTTGTATAAAAAAAATAAAAAGTTGTCATTTACAGAGATATTTCTCTCACC
Source organism: Bufotes viridis (assembly GCA_033119425.1). Classification (NCBI taxonomy): domain Eukaryota; kingdom Metazoa; phylum Chordata; class Amphibia; order Anura; family Bufonidae; genus Bufotes; species Bufotes viridis. The sequence goes on along the minus strand of CM065599.1, from coordinate 49,325,354 downwards.
CAGCATGGGTATATGTAAAAATACACCCCAAAACACATTGCCCTACTTCTCCTAAATATGGCGATACCACATGTGTGACACTTTTTTGCAGCCTGGGTGCGCAAAGGGGCCCAAATTCCAATGAGTACCTTTTAGGAGGGCATTTTTACGCATTTGGATTCCAGACTTCTTCTCACGCTTTAAGACCCCTAAAATGCCAGGGCAGTATAAATACCCCACAAATGTCCCCATTTTGGAAAGAAGACACCCCAAGGTATTCCGTGAGGGGCATGGCGAGTTCATAGAAGATTTTTTTTTTTTGGCACAAGTTAGCGGAAATTGACTTTTTCTTTTTTTTTCTTACAAAGTCTCATATTCCACTAACTTGTGACAAAAAATAAAATTTTACATGAACTCACAAAACCCCTCAAGGAAAACCTTGGGGTGTCTACTTTCTTAAATGGGGTCACTTGTGGGGTATTTATACTGCCCTGGCATTTTAGGGGTCTCTAAAGCGTGAGAAGAAGTCTGGAATCCAAATGCGTAAAAATGCCCTGTGAAATCCAAAAGGTACTCATTGGAATTTGGGCCCCTTTGCGCACCCAGGCTGCAAAAAAGTGTCACTCATGTGGTATCACCGTACTCAGGAGAAGTAGGGCAATGTGTTTTGGGGTATATTTTTACATATAACCATGCTGGGTGTGAGAAATATCTCTGTAAATGACAACTTTTTTAATTTTTTTATACAAAGTTGTCAGTTTACAGAGATATTTCTCTCACCCAGCATGGGTATATGTAAAAATACACCCCAAAACACATTTCCCTACTTCTTATGAGTACGTCTATACCACATGTGTGCCACTTTTTTGCAGCCTAGGTGCGTAAAGGGGCGTAAAGTTCAACGAGTACCTTCTGGCTTTACAGGGCTGCTCACAATTTAGCCCCGCCCAAAATGTCAGAACAGTAAACACACCCCACAAATAACCCCATTCCGTAAAGTAGACACCCCAAGGTATTCACTGAGGGGCATAGTGAGTCCGTGGGAGATTTTTTTTTTTTTTTTTGCCAGAGGTTAGCAGAAATGGAAACTTTATTATTATTATTTTTTCCTCAGAAAGTGTCATTTTCCGCTAACTTGTGAAAAAAAATGAAATGATACATGAACTCACCATGCCCCTCCGCGAATACTTTGGGATGTCTTCTTTCTAAAATGGTGTCATTTGGGGGGTATTTATCCTATCCTGACATTTTAGCACCTGAAGAAACATGACAGGTGCTCAGAAAGTCAGAGCTGCTTCAAAATGGTAAAAAAACTTTTACCCAAACCAATAAATATACACTTATTGCATTTTTTTATCAAAGACATGTAGAACAATAAATTTTGAGAAAAATTTATATAGAAATGTATTTTTTTTAAAAAAATTTACAACAGAAAGCGAAAAATGTCATTTTTTTGCAAAAATGTTGTTAAATTTTTATTAATAGCAAAAAAAGTAAAAATGTCAGCAACAATGAAATACCACCAAATGAAAGCTCTATTAGTGAGAAGAAAAGGAGGTAAAATTCATTTGGGTGGTAAGTTGCATGACGGAGCAATAAACCGTGAAAGTAGTGTAGTACAATATTGTAAAAAGTGGCCTGGTCATTAAGGGTGTTTAAGCTAGGGGTGCTGATGTGGTTAATGGTAAAAAAAAAAATACTATTTTTTTCACCCACAGTAACACAGATGGATTTACCGATTATATTTTTCACAATCACAAATATAGTGCACAGAGCAAATGTACTGCCTGAGGAGGAGGTGATGGTGAGTTCAATAAAGGAATTCAAGAGGGCCTGGATGTATTTTTGGAGTGTAATAATGTTTCAGGCTATAGCTACTAGAGATGGGTCGTTGATCCAGGGAGTACTACTGATTGCCTGAATGGAGTCGAGAAGGAATTTTTTACTCCCCTTAAGTGGGGAAAATTGGCTTCTACCTCACAGGTTTTTTTTTGCCTTCCTCTGGATCAACTAGCAGGATGACAGGCCGAACTGGATGGACGGATTTTTTTTTCCGGCATTATGTACTATGTTACTTTTTAGCACACAAAAAAAGAAGCCCAGTATCTGATGTATTTAGAGAATTAATGACAAGGATATATGGAGCACAGGGGTACTTTACAGAACAAAATGTGAAAATATTACCCCTAGGTCCCTAAAATCACCAACGGAGTAACAGTATTATTTTTCCCTTCCCCTGGCAGATATGCAGTGCAGGTGCACTTAAAAAAATGGGTACATTTTGCCAAATGAAGTAAAACGAATGAATTCTATTACTGTCCCTGGCACATATGCAGCTTCAAGTGCACGTCACTTGCACAAAATAGTCGTTGACACCAACCACTCACAGAATTGTAAAAGTCTTTGTCACTGGCCTCTAGAGATGGCCTGAACTATCCGCCGGCGAACAGTTCCCGGCGAACATAGCTTGTTCGCGTTCGCCGCAGCGGGCGAACACATGCAATGTTCGGTCCGCCCCCTATACATCATCATTGAGCAAACTTTGACCCTGTACCTCACAGTCAGCAGACACATTCCAGCCAATCAGCAGCATACCCTCCCTCCCAGACCCTCCCATCTTCTGAACAGCATCCATTTTAGATTCATTCGGAAGCTGCAGTCTTAGTGAGAGGAGGGAGAGTGTAGTTGCTGCTGATTTAATAGGGAAATCGATAGCTAGGCTAGTGAATTCAGTGTCCACTCCAGTCCTGAAAGACTCATCTGATCTCTGCTGTAAGGACAGCGTCCTGACAGCACCCCAAAAAGCCCTTTTTACCCTAAGTTCACACTTGCGCGTTTTAAAGCGCGTTCGAACGCGCTGTAAAACGCTCAACACATGCAAACCAATGCTTCCCTATGGGACTGGTTCACATTTTCACGTTTTACAGCGCGTTCGAACGCGCTGTAAAATGCCCTACGCATAAACAAGTACTTGAGCTTTTTTTTGGGGCGTTTGTCGCGCGTATTGTGATTGACACCACAGTAGTCAATCACAAGAACGCGCGTACGACGTGCGTTTTCTATTTGCAAAAATGCGCTGTAATACGCGCGACACAAACGCGCGTAAAACGCGCGTTTCAAGAACTCTCAGGTCTGAACCCAGGGTAAGGACTGCAACATTAGTCTGCTTTTTTTTTTTTTCTCCATATATATATTGCAGTTGCCTGGCCTGCCAGTGTGTGAGGAGCTGCAGGCCCACAGACTGTAGTGTGCCCACTGCCAGTGCCCACAACTCATACCGTGTGGCACAGGACTTTGCATCAAAAAAAGGCATTTCATTTTTACACTTTAGTGTAATTTCAGTTGCTTGCCTGCTAGTGTGTGTCAGGCCGACTTCCACTGACTGTAGTGTGCCCTCTGCCAGTGCCCACCCCTGTCATCCCGTGTGGCACAGGACTTTGCATCAAAAAAAGGCATTTCATTTTTACACTTTAGTGTAATTTCAGTTGCTTGCCTGCTAGTGTGTGTCAGGCCGACTTCCACTGACTGTAGTGTGCCCACTGCCAGTGCCCACCCCTGTCATACCGTGTGGCACAGGACTTTGCATCAAAAAAAGGCATTTAATTTTTACACTTTAGTGTAATTTCAGTTGCTTGCCTGCTAGTGTGTGTCAGGCCGACTTCCACTGACTGTAGTGTGCCCACTGCCAGTGCCCACCCCTGTCATCCCGTGTGACACAGGACTTTGCATCAAAAAAAGGCATTTCATTTTTACACTTTAGTGTAATTTCAGTTGCTTGCCTGCTAGTTTGTGTTAGGCCGACTTCCACTGACTGTAGTGTGCCCACTGCCAGTGCCCACCACTGATACCGGGTGGCACAGTAGCTTGCCAATAAATAAACACAACAATAGCTGATCTCACGGAGACCAGCTACAAAAAACACTGCGGAGCCTCATTTAAGAGTCTCAACACAGCAATCCGAAGTGCAAAGCTCCCTGGGAAACAGGAATATGCAAAATAAAATGTGGAGCCCCAGTTATGGGTCTACAACACAATGAAAGCCAGATATCCCTCAAAGGAAGGAAAACCGAGCAAAGGGGTGTCTCCATTACAGAGATCACCAAATCCACCATATTAAGTGGCCCCTATGTCAAGATCCTGCTTTTTTTGCAGGCTTTAAGGATGTGACGGGGAAAACCTAAGCCAGTTATCCATCAACAGACAGCTGTTTCGGGGCTGTTGCCCCTCATCAGTGCGGAGTAGGATTCTGGCTAACCGTGAGCAATGCCTCGGAGACTACTCAAACACAACAATAGCTGATCTCAGGGAGACCAGCTACAAAAAACACCGCGGAGCCTCACTTAAGAGTCTCAACACAGCAAACCGAAGTGCAAAGCTCCTTGGGAAACAGGAATATGCAAAATAAAATGTGGAGCCCCAGTTATGGGTCTACAACACAATGAAAGCCAGATATCCCTCAAAGGAAGGAAAACCGAGCAAAGGGGTGTCTCCATTACAGAGATCACCAAATCCACCATATTAAGTGGCTCCTATGTCAAGATCCCGCTTTTTTGCAAGCTTTAAGGATGTGACGGGGAAAAACTTTTTGCCGATAAATAAAGCATTTAATTTTTACACATTAGTCTAATTTCAGTTGCTTGCCTGCTGCCAGTGTGTGTCAGGCCCACTTCCACAGACTGTAGTGTGCCCACTGCCAGTGCCAACCACTGATACCGGTTGGCACAGTAGCTTGCCGTTAAATAAGGCATTTAATTTTTAGACAGTATTCTAATTTCAGTTGCTTGCCTGCTGCCAGTGTGTGTCAGGCCCACTTTCACAGACTGTAGTGTACCCACTGCCAGTGCCAACCACTGATACCGGGTGGCACAGTAGCTTGCCGATAAAGCATTTAATTTTTAGACAGTAGTCTAATTTCAGTTGCTTGCCTGCTGCCAGTGTGTGTCAGGCCTACTTTCACAGACTGTAGTGTGCCCACTGCCAGTGCCAACCACTGATACCGGGTGGCACAGTAGCTTGCCGATAAATAGGGCATTACATTTTTACACATTAGTCTAATTTCAGTTGCTTGCCTGCAGCCAGTGTGTGTCAGGCCCACTTCCACAGACTGTAGTGTGCCCACTGCCAGTGCCAACCACTGATACCGGGAGGCACAGTAGCTTGCCGATAAATAGGGCATTACATTTTTACACATTAGTCTAATTTCAGTTGCTTGCCTGCTGCCAGTGTGTGTCAGGCCCACTTCCACAGACTGTAGTGTGCCCACTGCCAGTGCCCACCACGTTAATTCGTTAACTCGTTAATTCGACAATGGTTAATCAATTCGACACACGTCCCCGGATAGGGTACGTAACAGGGATTAAACTGATAGGAATAGTACTAGTTAAGACACCACTCATATAGGGTGTCACAGCACATTGCTCTGTGCATGCGCAGTGCCCCAATTTGGAAGTAAGAGGACCGACCAAGCTGCTTTTTTCATCTCCCGGTTCCTAAAATCAATTCAGTTTGGTGTATGAGAGTTTGGTCTGTCACTGTGAAGGCAGTCGAAGGTACCCGGCCTAAATTTGTTTTCACAAAAGGCAATCCCTGATATGGGATGTAACAGGAATTAAACTGATGAGAATAGTACTACAGAAAATACCACTCATATCGGGTGTGACAGTAAATTGCACGGCGCAGACGCAGTCACCGTGGATTAAAACAGAGTGGAGGGAGCCAGCGTTTTTTTAACCATCTCCCCATTCGAAAAATCAATTCAATAAATGGCCCCCAGATTGGGGACGTTAGAGGGATTAAACTGATGAGAATAGTACTACAGAAAATACCCTTCATATCGGGTGTGACAGTAAATTGCACGGCGCAGATGCAGTGACCGTGGATAAAAACAAAGGGGAGGGAGCCAGCGTTTTTTTAACCATCTCCCCGTTCGAAAAATCAATTCAATTCACCTTTCGGGGACCCTTGGTGTTGTATGTGGAGGAAGAAACCTTCAATGACATCACCGGGACATGGCTAGCTTGGTATTCAACCTTGTGCAAATGGGGGTTTGCGGTTGTGCAAATGAACTGTTTGTGGTTGTTTGCAGTGCATTAAAAGGGGAGTTTGGTCTGTCAATGTCTGTGAAGTGGCCGTAACCCTTATCGATACAACCCCGTAAACCTGATCGATACGGCATCATACCTGATCGTATACACACACTAGATGTTTTAAAACAACGTTGTTAAAAATTTTTAGGATTGTTAGGTGATTTATGCCTTTTATGGATTAAAACCCAACTCTGCGTCAACTATGTAATTTTCCATGGAAGTTTTGCCATGGATCCCCCTCCGGCATGCCACAGTCCAGGTGTTAGTCCCCTTGAAACAACTTTTCCATCACTATTGTGGCCAGAAAGAGTCCCTGTGGGTTTTAAAATTCGCCTGCCTACTGAAGTCTATGGAGGTTCGCCCAGTTCGCCCGTTCGCGAACATTTGCGGAAGTTCGCGTTCGCGAACGGAAAATTTTATGTTCGCGACATCACTACTGGCCTCATAAAAAAAAAACTGCCATTGCACCCACAAGAACAAAAAGGTTGTAGATCGCTGAGTGAACACAATTTTGATATCAGATATTATTCAGCAAAGCTTGTTTCCTATTCTCTCCCTGAGAGCACCAGCAGCAACCTGTCCCTACACTAACAACAGCAGAGTAACTCCAGCTTATATAGAGGCTGGGTCACATGCTGCACTTAGCCAATCACTGCCATGCCATTAGTAGGCACGGCTGTGATGGCTTCTAAGGGCAAAGTAGTTAGACGCTTGTTGATTGGCTGCCCAGCAGCTTTTCAACATGTGCTATAAAACTGCCAAACACCGAACCCGAACTATTACGAAAATGTTCGGGTTTGGGTCCGGGTGCCAAAAATCCAAAAATTCGGTACGAACCCGAACTTTACAGTTCAGGTACGCTCAACTCTAGCATATGACAAAGCTGCATTGGCTGTACATATGATGTATTAGCCCCTGTAGAAACCTCTGCCATTTCCTGTGTATGGCACCAAAAGATAAAATCCAAACTGACCAATGTATATTTCTCTTGATTTTTTGAGGGAACGGATTGGCAGGCCTCAAAGATAGCACATTGTTAAAGTATCCTAATGAAATCTTTTTAAAAATGAATCATTTATCTAACATAACATCTATGGGCTTCTTAAGTTCCACTATCTACTACATATTTTAATGAAAAATATAGGCTTCCAACCTTGCTAAAAATATTTTCATGTTAAAACCAGTAAGTAATCCTAGTGTTTTAAAAGGGGTGGGAACTACCGGAGAGGAGCAGTATTACATGGCAGCCATTAAAACTAATTGCCAACTATAAATGGATTTTGCCACACTGGAAGCTGCTCTCACCTAGCACTTCTCACTCTCAGTAAGAGACCCTACCTCTATTACATTTATATATCCTAATAGGGCATAAGGGACTGGGACTGCCCTTATGAGACAGCCTATTTAATATGTAAAATACCTATAGTTTTTTTAACATAAAATTATATAATTACATTTTAAAGGGGTTTTTCAGGATTACTGTGGTTTTTAACAGATATGCTCATATAGTTGCTTAGCTCGTATATCTTTCCCATGCTTTTTTTCCAATTTAGACTCTCCTGACCCATTTTAAGCATGTTTACATCCTGTCGGTAGCACTTCCTGTTGCTGTATCCAACCAACCCCATGATGTATTTTTCCTTTCTAGTTCCACCTCCATCCCTAAAAACACCCAGCTAGTTAATATCTCCTCCCACCCAGCTAGCTACATGAGCACTCCCTATTCCATTACGTCCTACCAGCAGCACAGATTGGGTTAATTGCCCCCCGTGAGCTGGTAGGACCGGCGGAATTTTAATGAGCCCAATTAAGAAATCAAGAAACCCCTTTAAAAGAAGGGGACCACCCACCAGCCCACTGTGTTTTTTTAGGTCCTCTGGACTGGTGGGCTGGCGGTTCTAAGGTCTAGTCCCTTGTTGTTTTATTCCGGGCAGTCTTTTGGCTGCTTTTGGCAGTTATTTTTCTGCCTTTTTTTCTGTTTGGGGAAACGCCGTTCCCCCCCCCTCCCCTCCCCTGATTCTTCTCACCTCCTTCTGGCTCTGTTAGCGGCGGCCGCGCTGGCGGTGCCTCCGGCGTGCGGCTGCATGGGTGCCGCCATGTTTCCGGAAGTGACGTTCCGTCACTTCCGGTCCGGAGCTCCGCTACCGCTGTGGTGTGTGTGTGGGCCTGACCTTCTCCGGTTGGAGAAGGAGATTTTGTTTTACATTTCTGGGGGCAGCAAATTATTATTTATTTAATAAGTTCTGCTAGGAGAGGTGTTTTTTTTCGGTTTTGAGGTCAGAGACTCCTTTTGGCCGTGGCTCCTCCCTTTGGGCGGGGCTTTAGCTTTAAAAGCTCTCAGAATGCCTTGTTCTGTCTCTGGTAGCACACTCTCTGAGTTAGCTCCAGAGTTTGGCGTTTTTGGTGCGACTGTCAGGCTTGACGCGTATCCTCCTTTTGTGATTCTGATAGAATTTTTTTGCATCTGTGATTCGGTGGGACTTTTCTTCAAACTTGGTTTCTGTTTGTTTTCCAAACAAAAATTATTTTCTTTTTCTTTCCACTAGAGATGACCTCGCCCAGGGACTCGGATCCGCTTCGGAAGTCGGCTGCCAAGAGAAGACACTTGGCATGTTTCGATTGTAACACCCCTTTGGATGAAAATTGTCCATATTCCAGGTGTGAAGCGTGCAGAAGATCTTTGGGGTCCACCGAGCCCAGCATGCAGGACATGTACCAGTGGGTGAAAACTTATGTCGATGACTCCATCAGAGGAGTCTTTAACCTGCTTGATGAGAGGCTTCCCGCCTCATCCCAAGCTCCCATGGATGTCGCGGCTTCCGTTGAGAGGCCAGCCGCAATTTCCGTTGATTCCTCCTCGGACGAAGAGGAATTGCCTTCTACCTTCTTCCCTCCAGAGAAGACTCAGAAACTACTAAAGTCCATCAGGTCGGGGGACCATGATGTTGACCCTGGGGAGTCATCCGATCCCGCCTACCGGGCACAGCGTGTCTTCAAGGCGGATGAGGCCCTTTCATCTATGATGCAGATGGAATGGAAAAAACCTGAAAAAGGTCCGGTCTTGACTAAAAAATTTAAGACTATGTTCCCGATGGCAAAAACCTTACTGGAATCATGGGGTTCTGTCCCTAAGGTTGATATGGCAATTGCCAAGTTATCCAAACGTACCCTCGTACCAACGGATGATGGTTCCAGTCTGCAAGACCCTCTGGATAAGAGGGCTGAAGGCACTCTAAGGAGAGGGTATTCGGCGGCGGCAGCCTCGGCCTCTACTGCCATCGCAGCTACGGAAGTATCCGCTTTTCTCCGTTCTAGGTTAAACAAGATCCAGACGGACGTGGACCAGAGCGTCTCACGTGATGACATCTTGGCGGCCTTTAAAACCGCTAATCTCGCAGTGGATTTTCTGTGTGACACTGCACAAATCCAGCTAAAGCTGGTGGCCAAAACTATGGCCCTAACTTCAGCAGCTCATAGGCCACTGTGGTTGAAACCTTGGGTCGCTGATAACGCGTCCAAGTACAACCTATGTGGTCTACCGTTTGAGCCTGATCGCCTCTTTGGTTCAGAGCTCGACAAGCTCATGGAGGGGCTCTCCGATAAAAAAGGGAAGTCCCTCCCGCAACAGCCCTTTCGTGGGAGAGGCAAACAGGATCGCCCGGGGACATCAGGTCAGCAGACCATGTCTAAACCCTGGGGGGCGCAGCGGAAATCTTCCAGGCGCCCCCGCAGAGGTACTAAGGAGGCTAAGCCCTCCTGACTACGGGCCTCCCCGAGGCTCTCGGTTGATCCCCGCTGCCCCTGCCGTTACTCAGTCAAATTTCACCATTCCTCTTCCTCAGGTTCCTGTAGGGGGGCGTCTGTTCCATTTCCGGGAGGTCTGGAATCAAGAAATTCCAGACCCGTGGGTTCTGAATATAATCTCCCACGGGTATCTTATAGATCTTTCCTCTCCCCCCCCAGAAAGGTTTTTGATCAATCAGCAGCTTCAGTCAAACAGGCAACTTCTGTTGGAGACATATATTCAAGAGTATATCTCCAAGGGGGCTTTAGAGGAGGTCCCGGCAGGGGAGCGAGGGCTAGGGATTTATTCACCAGTTTTTCTGGTGCCCAAAAAGTCAGGAGATCTCCGGATGATCATCGATCTGAGATTCTTCAACCGGTATATAAAAAAAGTAAGGTTTCGCATAAGGTCAATATCCCATATCCTCAGGCCCGGCAGTGTCATGGCGACCTTGGATCTCAAGGACGCCTACTTGCATATCCCGATTCATCCCGCTTCTCGCAGGTACCTCAGAATCGCGGTTCGGATTTCAGGGACGGTGCGGCACCTTCAGTTTGCCGCCCTCCCATTTGGAATCTCCTCAGCTCCCATTACCTTCACCAAAGTGGTGGTCGCGGTGGTGGCAGCTTTGAGACTTCAGGGACTGACCATAATACCCTATCTGGACGATTGGCTTTTTTTAGCCTCTTCGGTTCCTGTTCTTTCCCACCATCTTCATATAGCCGTATCCTTCCTGACCCGGCTAGGCTGGATAGTCAACTGGCAGAAGTCCAACTTGAGCCCATCAACTTCTATCACCTTTCTGGGCTTCATAGTTGACTCCCTGGAGATGTCCCTCCGGTTGACTCTGGAAAGGACGGCTCGGATCCAGGACTTGGCAAAGTTCCTGTTTGTTCCACGACGAGTCTCTATTTGGACTCTTATGAGGATGTTGGGGCTCATGTCAGCAACCGCGGATGCGGTTCCTTGGGCTTTATGGCACCTCCGCCCATTACAGTCGGAGGTGCTGACAAAATGGGATGGCAGCCAGTCGGGCCTAGATTCCCTTTGCTCCCTGTCTTGTCAAACTCGAGCCTCACTAAGATGGTGGTTCCAGCTAGCGAGAGGCAAATCTATGTCCCATCCAGAATGGGTCATATTGACCACGGACGCGTCCCTAGTAGGCTGGGGCACGCATCTACAAGGTACTCCGGTCCGTGGGACCTGATCTCCTCAGGAGAGGCTTCTTTCCTCCAATCTCCGCGAGATTCGAGCTATCTGGCTTGCCCTCCTTCACTTCGCCCCTCAGATCAGAGGGAAAGCAGTGAAGGTACAGTCAGACAATATGACTGCAGTAATGTACCTGAACAAGCAGGGAGGCACAAGATCCCTGCCCCTTCTGTCAGAGATAGGGGTAATTCTGCGGTGGGCAGAAGCGAACCTTTCCCATCTTTCTGCCATCCACATTCAGGGGTCCCACAATATAATAGCGGACCGCCTAAGTCGGGGCCTTCCAACAATGGACTGGGCCTTGGATCCGGAGATCTTCGGGCAGATTGTTTCCAAATGGGGTGCGCCAGAGGTAGATCTCATGGCAACAAGGTTCAACGCCAAGGTCCAGAGGTTCTGCTCCCTGTACCGGGAGGACAACCCCCTGGCGATAGATGCTCTGTCAATACCGTGGAGGTTCAGGCTGGCATACATCTTCCCTCCTTTTTCCATGATACCGAGGGTATTGATGAAAATCCATCAGGATCAGGCCTCGGTGATTGCCATCATACCGTTTTGGCCGAAGAGATCCTGGTTTACCCAACTCATGCAGATGAGTCAGGGACAATACTGGAGACTCCCCCCAGAGCAGACCCTGGTGTCGTGGGACACACATCTCTGCCCAGATCTGCGCAGATTCAACCTGACAGCCTGGAGGTTGATCAGTCCCTTTCCAGAGTAGAAGGGCTTTCAGAGTCGGTCCTGAGAACTCTGTCTCATTCCAGAGCGGAATCCACTAATAAGGCTTATGCCCGAATTATGAAGATCTTCTCAACATGGTGTGACTCGCAAATGGTGGCGTACGCAGATCCGCCCCTATCAACGTTGCTGCAATTTCTGCAAGATGGGTTGGACAAAGGACTTGCTCCATCTACCTTGAGAGTCCAGGTAGCGGCACTGTCGGCGTGCCTAGACAAGCCATTTTCTCGGGACCCACTCATCAAACGCTTCCTGAAAGGAGCTGAAAGACTAAAGCCTACTGAAACCCATCCCTCAGTGGGGTTGTCATCTCACCCCTTTGAGCCCTTGGAGGAGGTGGATTTGAAACTTCTTACTTTGAAGACAGTTTTTTTGTTGGCTGTGACCTCTGCCAAGAGGGTTTCCGAATTACAGGCCTTTTCGGCCCTTCACCCGTATACGACCTTTCTCCAAGATCGTGTTCTCTTAAGATTTTTGCCTTACTTCAGGCCCAAAGTCCCTTCTTTTCAGAACATCAATCAGGTAATCTCTTTACCTGTTTTTCTTATCTTCCTCCTCCTCTTCTCCTGTTCCAGTCAGGCACCCCCTGGACATATCGAGATGCCTCCAGGTCTATGTGGCTAGAACCAAGGAGTTCAGGATAGAAGAGAATCTCTTTATCCTGTTTGCCGGTAAGTCTAAAGGCCGTAAAGCGTCTAAACCAACAATTAGTCACTGGATCAGGGAGGCTATTAGGGAATCCTTCATCTCCCTATCACTAGATCCTCCGGATTTTGTCAAGGCCCATTCTATACGGGCTGTGGCTACATCCTTTGCGGAAAGGAGTTGTCTGCCTTTGGAGTTGATCTGTAAGGCAGCCTCCTGGAGCTCAGAATCCACTTTTATCTCGCACTATCGGGTGGATGCGAGAATCTCTGAGTTTTCGGCCTTCGAGCAGACGATACTCTCTGCCAGGCAGGAGGGCCCTCCCTAGGGGTTCCTCTTGCTATCTCCCCATCTGTGCTGCTGGTAGGACGTAAGGGAATCGTTAATTTCTAACGATAATTTGTTTTCCCTTAGTCCTAACAGCAGCACACAAATTTCCCACCCTAAGTGAGCTACTCTTGTCACAAACACGGTGGGCTGGTGGGTGGTCCCCTTCTTTTAAAGGGGTTTCTTGATTTCTTAATTGGGCTCATTAAAATTACGCTGGTCCTACCAGCTCACGGGGGCAATTAACCCCATCTGTGCTGCTGTTAGGACTAAGGGAAAACAAATTATCGTTAGAAATTAGCGATTATTACCCCTGTTGCTGCTTTGACATACTCATGACAGAAAATCACAGAAAATAAGTAAGAGCCGCATGGGCATGTGATCACAGCTCAGAATGGAAGAAAGGGAAAAGAAACACATTACAACACTACAGCTACCTTCATAAATTATTATTTTTATGGATGTTGATGCAAACCAGAAAAACACTAGCATTTTCAATTCCGCTATTGAGATCCATCAAAGGATCTCAATAGCGGAAGAAAAAGCTTCAGTTTTGTCCCCATTTATTGTTAATGGGGACAAATCTGAACTAAACAAAACAGAATGCTCCAAAATGTATTCCGTTACGTTTGGTTGCGCTCCCATCGCGAACAGAAGCAAGCAGCGTTTTTCTGTCCGCGATGTGGTGCGGAGCAAGATGGATCCGTCCTGAGCTGACACACAATGTAAGTCAATGGAGACGGATCCGTTTTATCTGACACAATATAGCACAATATAAAACGGTACTGTCTCCCATTGACTTTCAATGGTGTTCATGACGGATCTGTCATGGCTATAGAAGACATAATACAACCGGATCCGTTCATGACGGATGCATGTGGTTGTATTATTGTAACAGAAGCGTTTCTGCAGATCCATGACAGATCCGCAAAAAACGATGGTGTGAAAAAAGCCTAAGTCTGCATATATCATGTCTATTATGTGATTGTGAAATCACTGAATTAGTAACCAAAATGTAAAAAAAAGTTAAATTTTTGTAAAGAAATGTAATTTTTTTTAAACCGTGTAATCATTCCGTCTGTACCATGTAAAAATTATCTTTAATTTAGCCTAAATAAAAAAAATTATTTGCCATGCATAGCTTCTATAGTAGACATAATAGTTAGTTGATAGATAGATAGATAGATAGATAGATAGATAGATAGATAGATACTACGGGTAAATGTTGCAATTCTTTACAGTGTATTGTCATCAAACCCTTATGCTCACACTAATTTCATAAGTAAATTTAATTTAGTTGATGAATAGCCAGTGATTTCTAGGGCCATATGGTAAGGCTACTGCATTTTCCCAATGAAAATTGACCTTTACCCTTGTAAGTGCCATGTTAGTTATGTTTCTGAAATGTGAAAAGATTTTCTGTCATTGCTGTATTTTATTTTTATCCATGCATAAAACATTTTTCTTATGCCTGTGAATAAAAACATACTACAGTACAATTCATTCTGATTAAATGACCTCATTCACATTAGCATACTTATGGCAGTGTGTGTAAGTATGTATATGCTTTAGAATTTAGCCTCAGAAGTTTTTTGCATACTATTCTTTGTTTTGACTATAAAGGGATTGTCTGAGAAAATTAAAAATCTCGGACAAGCCCCCAATTGGCTAAAATAAAAAATATGTTATACTCACCTTCTTCTCCTGCGCCGTTCTCTGTGGTGCTGGTCCAGTTCTTCTGCTGCTTGTGTTCAAACTGCCGCTGCAGCCAATCACTGTCTTCAAAGGTCTACCACTGAGGACAGTGATTGGCTGCAGCGATCGTGTACCATATGCCTGCATTTCACTTATATATTTAGTAAACAAGCATCGTCAGGACCTTCAAAGTTTGGTTTTCACGTTCAGGTTCTTATGGAGTGTTTTTAAGGCAAGAAAACAGATCATAGATGGAGGACATGTATAAAGACTGCAGGAGGGATGGTGGGTTTGGTGTCCAATGCTCCCAGGCCAGATCTTCCTCTCCATTCTGCACTGAGATCAACATCTGTCAATGGGCATACAAGTGACCACTGCAGCCAACCACAGGGTGCAACGGTGACCTGCTCCCCCTGCATCATTTGTACCAGTTATCGTGACACAAGGGGAGCTGGTCACATGTCCCGCTATTGACAGATGTTGATCTCAGCACAGCAGAAAGAGGAAGAGCCAGCCTGGGAACGTTAGACAACGAACCCAGCGACGGGGACCAGTTAAAAATGATCTTCACCATGGGTCGGCCACACTGGAAGGTCTGTATGACTCTTGAATAATCCCTTTAACATTCCTAAACACACCCACTTCCCCAGACAAAAAACATTGATGCAAAATGGCACCTGGGCCAAAATCTTGACCTTTTGTAGATCAACCCTTGCCATATACTTGTAATCAATAATACAATGTTATTCAAGGTTCTCTGTACTGGTACCTCGTACAGGAATGAGTGTGCTGACATTGCATTGTATTATTGCCAATATAAGGACATCCTTCTTGTTCTTTTGCTTGACGCACAATACATTGTTGCTTCATATTTCCCTGCTCTCCACATTTGTGTGTTTTCCCAAGCAGAAACCTATAGAAGCTTTTCTGATTTTTTTCTGTCAATGCCACGTACCGATATACTTCTGGAAGCAAGGCACTTAAATAGTGGAACACTGGTATAAAAATGATCCAGGTATAGGTGATAACCCTGGGTACCAGTGCACCATGTAATTTTTGGAGTCTTTGTTTTCATTTATGCTAAATCTGTAGGCATATCCTGAAGTACTCTCACACAGTGTATACATCTTCACACCATACAGTACCTTGCCCTCTTACATGGCAGGTACGGGTGAAGGCTACCTTTAATATGTACCCATGATATATTTGAATCAATGTACTTCTTAGGGTGTATGCTTGGCAAAATGTTAGCAAAGTGATCTGTGAGGGGCCTAAAACCTGGGGTCATCTTGGGCACTGCTCATTATCGTTGTAATACAGGAAAATTAGCATTGTGTCACATCAGGTCCACTGTGCTCTTGGATGGCTTCTTCAAAAGTCCCTTACTTAGCACAATACCTCAAAACTGTATCATCTCCATAGTATCCAAAGAAGTCCACCTGCAGGGCTGGGCATATGTAAAATGTGGGATTTTGCTCCTCAATTAATTGTTGTATTGTCTGGGTCACTTCAGAGAAATAGACTTTAAAAGTCTGTTTCCTGGAGCCCTGTTGTTTTTGATTGGATCTCTGATCTGCCCATAAACCCAGGAATCTGGGTTCTAAACTTGGAGATTGTGGTCAACATGGGGTCACTGCTCTCAGGGGAAGGGGCATCACAGTAGATATTTGGGGTGCCTTCTTGGGGCTCCTCATCCCCCAATGAAAGAGAAAGACATCAGGAGGAATACGGAATCATCCTTGCTGGCCAATGCAAAGGGTGCATTCACCTCCTTGGGGGAATATAATTTATAAGTAATTTTTTATTAGATGTATTAGGTGTGTGCTGTGTTATACATAAACACGTGTAGTGAGTATCTATAACATCTGCAATCACCAGCAAAAGAACATAGCTGCAAAAAATGTTGCACTGATATTACTAGTATAAAGCCCCATTCACATTGCCATGCAATAGTTTACAAAAGGCCTCTTCCTACAGTACGATTGCATGCAGCCACTCTGCCCAGGACAACAGCCAATCACTACTTCTGTCCTGGGCACCAAAAGACTGAGAAGAAAACGCAGACAGGTCACTCATTAAAGAGGATCCGTCACCAAAAAATGCAAAGCAATCTGACTATTATAGAGCAAGAGGAGCTGAGCAAATTTATATATATTTTTGTAGGAAAAGATTCAGTAAAACCTGCATTTTATACATAATCAGCTCCTTCTGCTCTATAACATGCTGTCTTCAGATTGCATTGCATTTTTTGGAGACAGGTCGTCCTTAAAAAAAAACAAAAAAACACACAGAAGTGCAGCACTCCCCAATCCTCCACTGGCTGTCTGTAATGCACATTACTAACCAGGGTGTCCCTAGTATCTCAGTCCAATTTTCTAGGAAAGGCAACATCACAAAGACTTCACTATATCAATAATCCTCCTGGTTTAGGCCCCATTCACATGACTGTGTCCATTTTGCAGATATCAAACCACGGATCTACAAAACACAGACAGTGGCCACGTGCACCCCAAATTTCAGTGCAGACCCATTGACTTCAATGGGTCCACGACAGGGGCGGATTGGCCATAGACCTTACAGGGAAATTTCCTGGTCCATGATCCACAAGATGCAGCCAAAGATAGGACATGTCTTTCTTCTGTGACACAGCTGCAGTGACCTGGAAGTACATGGAAGCTCTTCCACGTGCTGCTGAGTCTGTGTTGCCAAGTGCGTCCTACCTTTGTCTGCATTTTGTGGATCAACGGACCCATTGAAGTCAATTAGTCCGCACTGCGATGCAGGGTGCACATAGCCTGTGTAAGAGGGTGCAAGGTACCGTGGTCGATGGCAGGTACGTGTCACCGAGGTTCCTGGCCTCGGTGAGGTAAGAGCCGGGTTTTTGTGTGTCAGCAGCAGCTAGTGCTGTTTGACATCTTGTTTTTAGTTTGGCTGCAAAGCCAATCCGGGCCGGCTCTTACTGGAAGTAGGCAAAGAGTTGGGTGGGTGCCTACTCCCCACGGTCCAGGCCGGACTTTATCCGGGCCTTTAAAAGGCAGCCTCCTCAGCAGCTGGGGGTGATTGTCCTGGAGCTGCTGTTAGGCTGTGGAATCATTTGCGTTTGGGAGTTCTGATCCATTCTGTGCTATGTGGAGTTCTCTGGGCTGGAAGCAAGAGCCCAAGCAAGGAGGAGTGCAGACGGCCTGAAAGCCGGAGGTGGATTGTCCTGCGGCTGGGCTGACAGCCAGGTGCGAACCTGCACCTAAAACCTCCCAGGTGATTGTAACCTGCATTGGACTGTTTTTGTTTTGCATCACGTTTTTCTGCTGTGTGTGAATTAACACCAAGAGACTGTTTACTGTTTGTTTTGTGCAAGTGTGAATAAAACACTGGTTACTGCACTTTCTGGACTCCCTTTGCCTCTGTACTGCACCCGCACCGCTATCTACCAGAGCGACTCCCCACATTTGGTGTCGGATGCGGGCATGCGCAGTGAGGCTGGCGTGAACGCCGAAAATTTTTGTTTTTGCTGGGCACGACTGGATGTCCTATATTAGGCCGGCAAAGTTGCAGCCTGTGTTCCCGGACAAAATGGAGGCGGTTGTAAAAGCCCTTGTGGAGGCTAACTTGCAGCAGCGGGAGGCCAACAAGCAGCAGCAGGAGACCAACCAGCTACTACTACAGCAGGTGATGGCCTTACAAGCTGCAGGAGCGTCCCACCACGACCATGATGCCCGGAAAGCGGTCCGTGCAGCGATTCCCAAGATGACCCCCGAGGATGATGCTGAGACCTATCTGGCGGTCTTTGAGAAGGTAGCCGTGAGGGAGAAGTTACCCCGTGACCAGTGGGCCGAGGTGGTCGCTCCGTTCCTGGCATCCGGACCCCAGCAGGTTTTTTTGACCTATCAGATGACCAGGCTGCTGATTACCCCACGGTGAAGGGGAGATCCTGGCCAGACTGGGGGTAAACGTGTTGGTCCGGGCTCAGCGGGTCCACCAGTGGGACTTTAAAACGGCTGAACCCGCCAGGCCGCAGTACTATGAGTTGCTGCACAGGTTGCAAAAGTGGCTGCAGCCTGAGGTTCTAAGTCCGGCTGCTATGCTGGACCGTCTGCTGGCCGACATCTTTTGGAGGGCCCTGCCTTATCCCCTCCAGCACTGGGTCGGCCAGGCGTCTCCGGTATGTGCCCTGGAGATGGTCGACCTGGTGGAGCGTTACGAGGCCACCAGAAACCTGCAGGGGAGTCTTGCTGGGAAGGGGTCAGTCAAACCCGGAGGCCTCCACCCCAGTTCCGACGTCCGGCGACAGAGAGGCCTGCACGGAGTGTACCCCTGCGGATCCGCCTCCCGTGGTATGCTGGAGGTGTCAGGAGCCAGGCCACATCAGGGTCCGACTGTCCGCATCGGGGTGAGCCGATGGAAGGGAACTACGGCTATCGCCACTCCCTGTATGCACGGAAGCTGTGTGCAACTGGCACCCGTGAGGTGCAGGACAATAACCACCTGTGTCAGGTAGAGGTGGGAGATTCTCTGGCGGTGGCCCTGCTGGACTCCGGGAGTCTAGTCTCCCTGGTAAGGGCTGCCCTGGTACGGCCTGCGGAGTATACCGGCCGTAAAATCGGGGTCCTGTGCATCCACGGAGACCTAAAAGACTACCCCACTGCACTAGTGACTTTGTCCACAGCGGCTGGTAAGTGGACCCACGAGGTGGCTGTCGCTACTAAACTCCCACATGAACTGATACTTGGGAGGGACTTCCCAGGTTTCCCGGCGCTGTGGCCGGCGATAAAACTGTCTGATGGACCCGAGACAGGGGTAACCCTAGGAGAGTGGCCTGATACCACTGGAAGGCCAGAACCCTGGGAGCCCGAATCTGAAGGGCCAGCGGTAGGGGTGACCACTGCTCCAGCGGTAGAGGGGGAGACAACCCCACTGAGTGTAATGGTGGGAGACACGGAGGACTTGCCACCGGGACCTGAGTTGGCAGACCTCAATGTCTCCGGGGAAAATTTTGGGACCGCACAACACCGGGACCAAACCCTAACCAGGGCCTGGGAAAGTGTCGTAATGATTGATGGTAAACCCCAGAAACCAGGGGCTGAATTAATGTTTCCACGATTTATTGTTCTTCAGGATATGTTGTATCGGGTGAACCAAATCCGAGGTGAGCCAGTTGAACAGTTGGTGGTGCCCACCGCATACCGCAAGCTTGTTATGGAGCTTGCCCACCAACATGTTCTTGGGGGACACATGGGGTGGCAGAAAACGCAAGACCGCGTACTACAGCGGTTTTACTGGCCCGGTTTGTTTAAGGAAGTAGAGGAGTTCTGTAAGTCCTGTCCGACCTGTCAGGTAAATAGCCCCCAGCCGCATTACAGAAGTCCCCTGGTCCCTCTCCCAATAATTGAGGTCCCGTTCGAGCGTATTGCCATGGATCTGGTCGGACCCGCACCGAAGTCTGCTAGGGGTCACCAACATATCCTGGTGATTCTGGACTATGCTACTCGATATCCAGAGGCGGTGCCTCTGCGACATACCTCGGCTAAGCTCATTGCCAAAGAGCTAATGGAAATGTTTTCCCGTGTGGGCCTGCCAAAAGAGATTCTGACCGACCAAGGGACCCCTTTATGTCCAAAGTCATGAGGGAACTTTGTAAATTGTTGCGTATAAAGCAGTTACGGACGTCCGTTTACCATCCGCAAACAGACGGTCTTGTCGAAAGGTTCAACCAAACTCTAAAAATATGTTAAAAAGGGTGGTGTCCAGAGATGGGAAGGACTGGGACCTGCTTCTGCCCTATCTCATGTTCGCCGTGCGAGAGGTGCCCCAGGCCTCTACTGGGTTCTCGCCCTTCGAACTGCTTTATGGCAGACACCCTCGGGGCCTGTTGGATATCGCCAAGGAAGCGTGGGAACAACAGCCTGTCCCCAACAAAAGTGTCATTGAGTATGTCACCCAGATGCAGGACCGGATGGAAAGGGTGTTGCCGCTGGTCCGGGAGCATATGGAGGCAGCGCAACAAGCCCAGAGTAGGGTGTATAATCGTCAGGCTCGGGTACGGGACTTCAACCCGGGAGATCGGGTTTTGGTTCTGGTGCCCACCCTTGACAGCAAGTTCCTAGCTATGTGGCAGGGCCCCTATGAGGTAATCGAGACGGTAGGGGAAGTAAATTACAAAGTACACCAGCCAGGGCGGCGCAAGCCGGAGCAGGTGTACCACATGAATTTACTGAAGCCGTGGAAAGACAGGGACACGGCCGATGACAACAGCCCCCGGCCAGGGCTTCTAGGTGAGAAGGGTCCAGCCCCACAGTTCGAGGCCTGCGAAGCGGTAGCCACGGTAAAAATTGCAGACAGCCTGTCTTCCAAACAAGTTCAGGAAGTCAGGGAGTTCATCAGTCGGAACACGGATGTGTTCTCGGACCTCCCTGGCCGCACGTCTCTCATCCAACATGACATCGTCACTGAGCCTCAGGCCAAGATCCGGTTAAAACCATACCGGGTACCCGAGGCTCGGCGACGGGCCATCGCGGAGGAAGTGCAATTAATGTTGAAGCTTGATGTCATTGAGGAGTCGAAAAGTGAGTGGGCCAGTCCCATAGTTCTAATACCCAAGCCGGATGGGACGTTGCGGTTCTGCAACGATTTTCGCAAGTTAAATGAAGTGTCCAAGTTTGATGCGTATCCCATGCCCCGGGTAGACGAGCTTGTTGAGAATTTAGGACAAGCCCGGTATTTTTCTGTGCTAGACCTCACTAAAGGGTACTGGCAGGTACCCTTAACGGAGTCGGCCAAGGAAAAACGCTTTGTTACCCCGCAGGGCCTGTATCACTACAAGGTGTTACCCTTTGGCCTGCATGGCGCCCCGCCACCTTCCAAAGGTTAATGGACATAGTGCTGCGACCGCATCGTCGGTACGCCTCGGCCTACTTAGATGATGTAATCATCCACAGCACCGACTGGGAAAGCCATTTGCCCAAAGTGCAGGCGGTAGTGGATGCCCTGAGGAAAGCTGGTCTAACCGCCAATCCAAAGAAGTGTGCGATTGAGTTGGAAGAGACTAAATATTTGGGATATGTTATTGGGCGGGGAGTCATCAAGCCACAGATAACTAAGGTAGAAGCCATACGTAACTGGCCCCGACCGGTCACCACCAGGCAGGTAAAGTCCTTCCTGGGAATGGTAGGGTACTACATGCGGTTTGTGCCCCACTTTGCCACAATAGCAGCACCGCTGACAGACCTGTTGAAGGGGCGAAAGTCTGGGAAGGTTAGCTGGAGTGAGAAGGCGGAGGAGGCTTTCTCCGCGTTGAAGTCGGCCCTGTGTGGGTCCCCGGTTTTGGTGACACCCGACTTCAACAGGGAGTTCGTCGTACAGACCGACTCCTCGGAGGTAGGCCTCGATGCGGTACTGTCTCAGGAGGTCAACGGGGAAGAACATCCCGTTGTCTTCCTGAGCCGTAAGCTCAGTCCCGCCGAGTCCAGGTATAGTATAGTGGAGAGGGAGTGCCTGGCTATCAAGTGGGCACTCGAATCTCTCCGCTACTACCTGTTAGGGAGGAGGTTCCGTCTGGTGACCGACCATTCCCCTCTCAAGTGGATGAGCCAGGCCAAGGAGAGGAATGCTCGGGTCACCAGGTGGTTCCTATCCCTGCAGAACTTTAAGTTCTCAGTGGAACACAGGGCAGGCCGCTTGCAGGTTAATGCAGATGCCCTGTCCCGCATCCACTGCCTCACATGTGTTCACCCCCTCAGGGTTGAACAAAGGGGGGGGGGGTGTAAGAGGGTGCAAGGTACCGTGGTCGATGGCAGGTACGTGTCACCAAGGTTCCTGGCCTCGGTGAGGTAAGAGCCGGGTTTTTGTGTGTCAGCAGCAGCTAGTGCTGTTTGACACCTTGTTTTTAGTTTGGCTGCAAAGCCAATCCGGGCCGGCTCTTACTGGGAGTAGGCAAAGGGTTGGGTGGGTGCCTACTCCCCACGGTCCATGCCGGACTTTATCCGGGCCTTTAAAAGGCAGCCTCCTCAGCAGCTGGGGGTGATTGTCCTGGAGCTGCTGTTAGGCTGTGGAATCATTTGCGTTTGGGAGTTCTGATCCATTCTGTGCTATGTGGAGTTCTCTGGGCTGGAAGCAAGAGCCCAAGCAAGGAGGAGTGCAGACGGCCTGAAAGCCGGAGGTGGATTGTCCTGCGGCTGGGCTGACAGCCAGGTGCGAACCTGCACCTAAAACCTCCCAGGTGATTGTAACCTGCATTGAACTGCTTTTGTTTTGCATCACGTTTTTCTGCTGTGTCTGAATTAACACCAAGAGACTGTTTACTGTTTGTTTTGTGCAAGTGTGAATAAAACACTGGTTACTGCACTTTCTGGACTCCCTTTTGCCTCTGTACTGCACCCGCACCGCTATCTACCAGAGCGACTCCCCACACCGTGTACAAATCCGTGGTTGGCATTTCAAAAAACGGACACAGGAACTCCATCTTGACCAAGAACTAATTCAATCTGTATAAAGATCTGTATGAAAATCTTCCTGTAGACGAGATTTATCAATATGGTACCAGAGTAGCTGGACCCAGATGGGTAGGCTAACTTTTGACACAAGAAACACATCTTCAAAGACCAGTCTACCACTGTGTGTAATGCGTTAAAATTTCATAGAAGGATCCCTTACTCACAATCAACTGTATTAGCCAGCATAGCCAGAGAGGACAGCCACTACAAAGAAGCAACTCCCATCTGTGGGATACAGTGTGAGCATGCTTTCCATGGCAGCTCACTCGCTTGAAGAGAGTGTGATTGAAAAAGCATTTTTTTCCTCATATTCCCCTAATACCAAGTGATTCTTGAGTGTTATAACGGGCAATTGCCAAAACAGCCTTCACCTGAGAAGGAGCTGTTGAGACGGGAGAACTTGTTTTCATAAAGAAGATATCAGATCACCATGGCTCTGGATTACAGGCCCTTCAATTGAGTCTTTCCCTGAATGCATTGACATGACAGGTCACCAATGTGGCATCTGCTTTTATAGAGCATTACATCACATACTGTAATCTTGTCATTTCCCTGCTTTCCTCCATGATAGCAGCTCAGTGTCCGTAATGTGCACTGTAATGTTAATGACAGCAGTGTGTCCGCTTGGCACCCAGAGCTCAGGGAGACCATGGATCACAGTCTCTTCGCTATATCATACAGAATACAAAGGCAGACAGGACTCTGAACTATCGGCCCCCTGAGCCTAGAGACCTGAATAGACACCTCATCAACTGACATCATGGCACAATGATGTGACCACCCTACTGAGACTTCTCATGGTAGAGCCAATGGTCAATCCAACTCTGATTGTGGGTGTCCGTCTCTATTGAATAAGCTACTGTGTGTTTCATTTAGGTAAGTCGCTGTGACATTATAACAGTGTTTATGTCAGGGACTTCACAGGTAGGTTTGAGTCAGGTTGACTGCTATGACCTCATAACTGTGTTTCTGTCTGGTGAGCTTCTGTGACATCAGAAGTTGGGATCTGTTGGAGAAACCACTGTAATGCAGGTGGGTTTCCATCAAGTAAGCTTCAGTGACATTACAGCTGTGTTTCTTTGAGGGAAGCTATTGTGATATCATAAGGGGTTTCAGTCAGGGGAGCTGTGACATCCCGAGTGGATTTCAGACAGGTTACACAAAATTAGCCCTCAGCTAATCTGTGGAGAGAAGATAGGGAGAGTAGTACTTACCACCATCAGCAGCCACATTTCCTTGATTCTCTTTATGGTCATGTGGGCACTATGAATGTCACTGTTATGGGAGGCACTGTGGATATCAATGTTATAGGGCACTATGGATGTCACTTATGGGAGGCACTATGGATGTCACTTATGGGGAGCACTGTGGATGTCACTGTTATAGGAGCACTGTGAATGTCACTTGGCACTGTGGATGTGACTTGGGGGCGCTGTGGATGTCACTGTTATGGATGCACTGTGGATGTCACTTGGGGACACTGTGGATGTCACTGTTATGGATGCACTGTGGATGTCACTTGGGGGCGCTGAGGATGTCACTGTTATGGAGGCACTGTGGATGTCACTTGGGTGCGCTGTGGATGTCACTGGTATAGGAGCACTGTAGATGTCACTTGGGGCGCTGTGGATGTCACTGTTATAGCAGCACTGTGGATGTCACTTTGGGTGGGGGGCTGTGGATGTCACTGTTATGGGAACTCAGCATGAAATATGATAGTTATAGGGCTCATGCGAATTACCGTGATCAGTCCAGGAATCGCAGTCCATTTGTTGGCCACATTTTCCAGGCTGACCGTGGCTTCCCTGACCTGCACTGACTGTATGTTAGTAATGTCTGATACAACCGGTCTTTACCTGAACGCAGAGCGATTGTCATGTATTACCTCAGCATGTGCACATACCCCACGATCAGATAGCAACTGGCTGTAACATAAATCATTGTGATCCAGTCAGTTCGGGTCAGGAGAGTGCGATCAGCCTGGGAGATGTGTCCTGCGCATGGACCGTTTTCCCCAGTCTGATTATGGTCGTATCTCACGTGTATCACACAGGAGAGGCCAAGATAAACACTGTAGCAGGCAGAACCAAAAAATATGGGATTAGGCCTCAAGCACACGACTGTATCCATTTTGTCATCTGCAAATTGTGGATTTGCAAAATAAGTATCTTGTGTGTGTGCTCTCTGCATTTTTTTTTAGACCCATTGACTTCTATGAGTTCGAGGTCTGCATTTGAGGACTAGAATAGGACATGTTTTATATTTTGCAGAACTGCCATAAGGATGTGAAAACACACTGATGGCATCCATGTGTTTTCTACAAAAGATAGAACATGTCCTATTCTGGTTCTCAAAATACAGACCTGAAACCCAGAGAACTCACCGGGACTGTAAAAAAATGTGGGTCATACACGGACAGTATCCTTTTTTAGTGGATCTACAACTTGCAGACTGTAAAACGGATACATTCGTGTGCATGAGGCTTTAGATATACACTTCAGCAGGCAGTATTATACAAGATAGGATTAGTTACACAGCTCAGCAGGCAGTATAACACATGAGAATCTTTGATACAGGAACAGTAGACTGTATCGCAGATGATAGATACAGAGGCACAGCAGACACTATCTGACATGATAAGCTTAGATACATACCGCACTAGACAAAATTACACAAGAAAGGATTAGATACACAGCTCAGCTCAGGCTCTGTAACAAGCACAGCAGGCTGTATCACACATGATATGATTAGATACAGATGTTTTGGATGTGCTTGATGACTTAAGCTGTTTATTGTACTGGAGAATGGAGATAGTGAGAGAAGAGACTGTGGACTGCCAGTGATGTGATTTAAAAACTGAGTAAGAACTAGAGTAGCAGGATTTATGTATGGGTGTAGTAACATGGCCACAGGAGGTGTAGTGGGCAAAGCCCCTGAAGACTGAACAGTGTGGGGATGGGGCCAGGCTGTGATTCATCACACTGCACAATGTAAGCAGGAAGCTGTGCATATAAGCAGATCTGCCAGGAAAGTCTGATGCCCAGATATGGGGAAGGAAAGCACAGATATTGGGGGATATATATGCATGGTGAGGGGTATTATGAGCATGTAAAAAGAATTTTGATTTTGGGATCAGACAACCTCTTTAAGTCAGATAAGTACAGTGCATTCGGAAAATCTTCAGACCCTTTAAGTTTTTCACATTTTGTTATGTTGCGGCCTTATCCTAAAACTAAAAAAAAGTTCACATTTTCCCCATCATTGTGCACTCAGAATCCCATAATGACAGAGTGAGAACAGAATTTTAGAAATCTTTGTAAATTTATTGAAAAGGAAAAACTAAAATCTTGCATTGACATAAGTATATAGGGGGTCATTTATTAAGACCATGTTTTAGACGCCAATCTTAATAACCCCATGCGCTGGCAGTGGATATGCTGAAGTTATGAAGAGGTGCCAGCATCTATATCTACATAACTTCGGTGCATCCACCTCCAGTTCAAATCTAATCTAAAATCTAAAAGCTAGAAAATGATAAATGAGCCGGGCCTGCCAGGCCGTACCCTTCCCTTCGCACACCACCTTTTTTAGACCTGGCGTAGGCAGGGAAAAGTCGCCAACTAACCAGTTTGACTTTGGGCTAGTCCTAAGGGTGTTAGCTTGACGGTTTTCATCCTTTTACTCTATTCAGGGATTTGCCCTTCACTGCAAGGGACCCACCAGGCTACTACCTCCTGAAATAGTCCCAGAATAGTTGGCAGCTGATCCATTAGGGACAGAAACACTGGGGCAAAGCGCCTAGTAGTCAAGCAATACTTGTACTTGGTAAACGGGTAAAGGTCACGGCAGGCAGATTTTATGCAATTCCATTTAACAATTCAAGGGCAGGGCAGGCAGCGGAGAATCAGAGACAGTATAACAGGTAGAAGTTTGGTACATAGGCATATAACCAGAATAACATACTTTAACTGGTAAACTAGCAAACTAGGAACCTAAGCTCAGGCAAGGAGTAGAAGGGCCGACCAGTATTTATAGGAGAAGCTAATTATCACACACAGAGCAAAGAGAGGAGGGGATTGGTAGTGAAAGCAAAAAAATAATAGTAGTTGAATGAATATCATTCCTAATAGAAGTAGCTGATGAAACACAGTAAAATAATTGTTGGAAAATTTTCCGCCGTACACGCAAAACATAGAGCAACATAGGGGCATGAACAGACCCCTAATGTGTGAACCTGTTTGATACATCTAGGAGGACATTCAGTGTAGGCAATACCTATGACAAATATATCAAAGTACTTTATTTTTTACAGAGCACTTTTCCACAATATCATTTGTTCTCCAATAAAGGTAACAATTTTGTTAAACTAAAACACTGCTTTTCCCTCTCTTCTATAACCCCTTCTCCTTTATAGTCTAATATTATTATTGAGTCGCTATGTGGTGGCAATGCTAGTGGCCGTGGCATGGCAGTACTAGTGGTACTATTGAATGGTAATATGTTCTTTTTACAATGGCTTTCATTTAGTAACAGCAAGGTGGTCATTTTCAGTAGTGTTAGTAGTAGTGGTCATGGTTTGGCAGTAATATTTGTATAATGGTATCATTGGTAATACAGGTCTTTGTGTAGTGTACTTTGCTCTGTAACCATTTGGAGGTAATATTAAATCACTGTATGGTAGTAATATTTGATCCTGGTATAGTTGGTATAGCTGGTATACCTATAAGGGTATATAAATTATATTTGGGGAGGTACAGTATACTGTATGTCTTGGGCCTTGTGCCCCTCATTTTTTAAGACTATAGCAATGTACATGGAAATGATGTACATGGAAATGCTAGAGATTATCACTACAATTTTCTGCATATCCTCTTGTAAAGTGACTGAATGACTGTTTTTAGAACAACGGTTCAGCATTTGGGGACCCACTTTTAATTTTGCCCAGGCCACACTTTCTCTCAAACCAGTTCTGGTTTCATTAAAGTTCGAACACAACAAGCGTGTTATGTCTTGAAATCACAAATGTGTCTCAGGTAGGTTAGCTACTATGACTTCACAACTAGTTTGTCTCAGGCAAGCTCTGAGGGGGAAATACCAGATGTACAGTCGTGGCCAAAAGTTTTGACAATGACACAAATATTAGTTTTCACAAAGTTTGCTGCAAAACTGCTTTTAGATCTTTGTTTCAGTTGTTTCTGTGATGTACTAAAATATAATTACACACACTTCATACGTTTCAAAGGCTTTTATCGACAATTACATGACATTTATGCAAAGAGTCAGTATTTGCAGTGTTGGCCCTTCTTTTTCAGGACCTCTACAATTCGACTGGGCATGCTCTCAATCAACTTCTGGGCCAATTCCTGATTGATGGCAACCCATTCTTTCATAATCACTTCTTGGAGTTTGTCAGAATTAGTGGGTTTTTGTTTGTCCACCCGCCTCTTGAGGATTGACCACAAGTTCTCAATGGGATTAAGATCTGGGGAGTTTCCAGGCCATGGACCCAAAATGTCAACGTTTTGGTCCCCGAGCCACTTAGTTATCACTTTTGCCTTATGGCACTGTGCTCCATCGTGCTGGAAAATGCATTGTTCTTCACCAAACTATTGTTGGATTGTTGGAAAAAGTTGCTGTTGGAGGGTGTTTTGGTACCATTCTTTATTCATGGCTGGGTTTTTGGGCAAAATTGTGACCACACATGAATGGTCTCAGGATGCTTAACTGTTGGCATGACACAGAACTGATGGTAGCGCTCACCTTTTCTTCTCCGGACAAGCCTTTTTCCAGATGCCCCAAACAATCGGAAAGAGGCTTCATCTGAGAATATGACTTTGCCCCAGTCCTCAGAAGTCCATTCACCATACTTTCTGCAGAAGATCGATCTGTCCCTGATGTTTTTTTTGGAGAGAAGTGACTTCTTTGCTGCCATTCTTGACACCAGGCCATCTTCCAAAAGTCTTCGCCTCACTGTGCGTGCAGATGCGCTCACACCTGCCTGCTGCCATTCCTGAGCAAGCTCTGCACTGGTGGCACTCCAATCCCGCAGCTAAATCCTCTTTGGAAGATGATCCTGGCGATTGCTGGACTTTCTTGTAAGCCCTGAAGCCTTCTTAACAAGAATTGAACCTCTTTCCTTGAAGTTCTTGATGATCCTATAAATTGTTGATTGAGGTGCAATCTTAGTAGCCACAATATCCTTGCCTGTGAAGCCATTTTTATGCAATGCAATGATGGCTGCACGCGTTTCTTTGCATGTCACCATGGTTAACAATGGAAGAAAAATGATTTCAAGCATCACCCTCCTTTTAACATGTCAAGTCTGCCATTTTAACCCAATCAACCTGACATAATGATCTCCAGCCTTGTGCTCATCAACATTCTCACCTGAGTTAACAAGACGATTAGTTAGAAGGCCAGTTTATTGGCCTGTATTTGTGGGAGGGGCATAAGTAGCACATTTATACCAGGCAGGCGCCTCCCTTGGGTGTGTCAACGGCTGCTGCGTAGTTGTGTGCAGTCTGAGCCACCTGTTGCAGCACATGGGCTGAATCTGCAGTTTCCATACCCAGTCAGCGTCCAGGATCCCAGTTAAGGTCGTTCCGTTAGGGTGAGGGTTTGCGGCAAGCTCGTGCAGCATTGTCCTGTTACAGTCCGGCTGGCGATGTGTTGGCTCCTTTGGTGAGGAGGAGCAGCATTGCACCGGAGCGATCTGCCTGGCAGCCCACGTTTGGTGCCCATGTGGCAGCACGATTAGTCCGGCCGGCGGTGTGTCGGCTTCTTTGGTGAGTAGGAGCAGCACTGCACCGGAGCGATCCTGCCTGGCACCCCCACGTTTGGTGCCCACGTGGCAGTGCGGTTAGGTAGCAGGGATCAGCGTGACTCCGTCTCGTTTTCTCGCGCCTGGCAGCCCACGCTTGGCGTCCACGTGGTGGCACATTTAGGCAGCAGGGGTCAGCGTGACTCCATCTCGCTTTCTCCCAGGCTTCCATGTCTTGCACAGGTCACCTTGCTTAGTGTGTCCGTGTATATCTGCATGTCTTTCTTGTCTGCTTTTCACTTCGCTGCTTGCCAGCAAACCTCTCTCGCCATCCGCTATTATTTCTGCAGACAGACTAAAGCATTGTTCACACTAACATCCAGCGTTATCCCCTTACTTGCATTATAGAGGGGGAGGCACTGATTACACCAGGTGAAGCAGAGTTGCTTTTATCAGAGTGTTATTGTCTCTTTAGTATAAATGCTATTTTGCGATATGTATATTAAGTAGACGGTAAGCTCCTCTGTGTTGAGGTATATTTCATTTGTTTTGGAAATGTAAAATGTGTGTGTGCCACTTTAAGGTGGTGAACCCGAGTTTGTGTAATTAATAAGCACCTGTGCAAGGTGCTGGGGATCCATCTTCAGTTCAGAGTGTTAGCTGGACACTGGGGGAGCTATTGCTACAAAGGTAATTGCAGAGACCCATGAGGACCTTTTATTTTGTTATTTTGCCTTGTTTTGTTGCTTTATTTGTGCTAAAAATAGATAGAAGCGTGGCTTTTGCCGAGAACTGAGTTTAGTTTGTTTTTACAGCATATACGCCCAATCTCTACTGGGCGCATGTGCTGATGGTGGCGACGTTTGCATGTACTCGCCTATAGCGGCGTGGTGTGGTACAGGTGGTTTATATTACTGCATGCCTCACGTCGGTGTCCACATACTATCACAGTCAGGTTTGTCTTTACATGTCATTCGTTGCTTTTCAGGTCACGTCACAGCTCGCCATACTCAGTTGATGTGGTCAATTACTTCTTGTGCTTGGGTAGCAGAAAAAAAGTCACATTACGTTACGGGCTTTGCTACTTGACGTTTATTTTAGGTTGTTATAGGTTCTGAATGTTGGGTAAGTCACATTTCATCAGTTTGCGGTCTCGCAACATCAGACCTGACCCGTCACTCAGGCCTCAGCGGTTTCAACCATTTTGTTGGTTCCGATGCCTCATGTCAGTGTCGGCATACTACCACAGCCAGCTTCATTCATTGCATGTAATTTTGCTTTTCAGGTCATGTCACAGCTCGCCATTTTCAGTTGGTGTGCTCAATTACATCTTTTTTTAAGGTAGTAGGGAAAAAACTAAAAAATCACATCACGGGTGGATTTCCCATTAGGTTGCGGGCTTTGCTACTTGACGTTTTATTTTTAGGTTGTTATAGGTTCAGAATGTTGGGTAAGTCATTTCTCATCAGTTTGCGGTGTCACAACATCAGACCTGACCCGTCACTCAGGCCTCGGCGGTGTTAACCATTTCGTTGGTTCTGATGCCTGCAGGCATCACGTCAGTGTCAGCATACTACCACAGCCAGGAGCATCTTTGCATGTCATTTGCTTCTTCAGGTCACGTAACAGCTCTCCATTCTTAGTTGGTGTGGTCAATTACATCTGTTGCTAAGGTAGCGAAAAAAAAAAAAAGGGGGGGGGCGTTTAAAAAAAAAAAAAAAACTAAAATTAAAAGGAAAATAAAGTACATGTGAAACTTTATCAGCTTACAAACTCGCTACTTGATGTTTCTTCAAAAACTGCTATAGGTTTAGAGTGTTGGGTGAGTCACGTTTTCATCAGGTTGCGGTATCACAACGTCAAACTGTACACGTCGCTCATGTCACGGCGGTTTCAACCATTTTATTTATTTTTTCTTCTGATGCTTTCGCTGGCACTGGTTTTGTTGCCATTTCTTGGCCCCAATATAATCATTTTCTTTCCGACTTTCCATTCACGGTGCCCGGTTCGTGTCTTTCAGCAATTACTGGCAGCAGTAACAAACCAAGGCCTTGCGAGTACTCTGTTGCGTTTCCCACGGCCCACTCGCCACTGGTGTTGGGCGCGAGTATTCGCAAGGCGAGTTTGATCTCGACTATCGTGATTTCGAGGTTTGCGAATATGTCAAATACTTGACCCCATATTCGCAATTACGTATATTCGCTCTTGAGATGGATAGTGAGTGATAGGGAAACTGTATCTGGGAAAAAAAAGGAAAAAAAAATTATATTCAGACATAATGTCCCCAACCTTAGTTGCTTCTTTCACAGTTCCCACTATTCCTGTCACAGTAGAGATTTAATAGGTAAACTGTCCTGCCAATGTTCGTCACTTGAATAATCGCATTAATCTATTCGCGGTTTGCATTCCCTTACCTACCTAGCGTTAACAGGTCGTGTCAGACTCCAGTACGCTGAGTGTATTGTGGAAATCCGTACATTTTTTTTCGCCCCTTCTATTCACTCAAATGACTCCCGCCATTTCAAGCTTTCTATACGTGTAAAGCTGTTTAAACATTATTAATAATGAACAATTTAAGCGCACGCAAATATTACTCGAATTAGTCGCTAGTCATGATATTGCATGCAAAATAACGAATATTGCTATATCACCAATGCGCGGCGAATGTGATGCAGGTTGTTCGTCTGACGTCGCAAGGTCGAATGTGGGTCTTTGCGCTCATCTCTACTTACACCTCTGTCGTGCGGCATGACCGCATGCCTATGTCTAAATTAGGGTTGAAACCTACATCTATCAGCCTTTCCTTCAGGTGAGGTGCGGCATATGCTGGTACGATAGTTCCGGCCCTTTTTATCCGGAAGCTAGGTCAGGGGTGCTCTGCATGTTTATTAGGTTCATACCTCAATCTAATGGAGAAATGTTCTTGCATTCCAGAGGTTGGTCATGTTGGTGTTGTTTCTGGCACTGGTTTCGTTGCCATTTTTGGCCCCCAATATAATCATTCTCTTTCCGACAGTCCTTTCAGAGTGCCCAGCTTTGTGTCTTTCAGCAATTACTGGCAGCAGTAACAGACCAAGACCTAAGAGTACTCTGTTGCGGTCCTCACAGCACCCCTCACAACGTCTCAGTTATGCAGCATGTCCTATCCTGGTGTCCAATTTTAGGGTCCAAACCAACAGCTATCCGGCCTTTCCTTCAGGTCAGGTGCAGCGTGCGCTGCCTCTGGGAACAATAGTTCTGGCCCATGTTATCTGGAAATTAGGCGCTCTGCATGTTCAGTAGGTTCATACCTCAGCCTAGTTGAGAGATGTTCTTGCATTCCAGAGGTTGGTCATGTTAGTGTTGTTGTTACGTACTATTGTGTATCATTTAGTTGTTGGCTTTTTTGTCCCCCTTCAGGCATTCCTCCTACACAGCGGTTACGGCACAACTCAAGCCGCTTAGCCTAGTTAGGTAGGCAGGTAGACTGTTACGTGTCATGTAGCCCCGACCACAAGTTAGAAGGCCAGTTTATTGGCCTGTATTTGTGGGGTAAGTAGCACATTTATACCAGGCAGGCGCCTACCTTGGGTGTGTCAACGGCTGCTGCGTACCCTCCCAACCCACCCTTCTTTTTCATAAACACCTTGCAGGGCATGCCCCCCTTCAGGCATTCCTCCTACGCAGCGGTTACGGCACAACTCAAGCCGCTTAGCCTAGTTAGGTAGGCAGGTAGACTGTTACGTGTCATGTAGCCCCGACCACAACTGAAATGATCTCAGCAGGTCCTTTAATGACAGCAATGAAATGCAGTGGAAAGGTTTTTTGGGGATTAAGTTAATTTTCATGGCAAAGAAGGACTATGCAATTCATCTGATCACTCTTCATAACATTCTGGAGTATATGCAAATTGCTATTATAAAAACTTAAGCAGCAACTTTTCCAAATTCCAATATTTATGTAATTCTCAAAACTTTTGGCCACGACTGTACATTACCAGGTGGAAATCAAGGGGCCCATATACCATTTTTGCATAGGGTCCCTTTCTGGCCTATAACTTAGCCATGTGTAAGGGGAGCTCTGTTTGCTTTTATATGCTACATGATCTCTGATTTCATATGACCACTAAATACATGATCTCACCACTGCCATCCTTGTCCTATATCTTCCAGTCAAAAGACAGAATATCTTGAAATGTATTTTGGGTGTAGCATTTGGACACACATTTAATCCCAAATGCCTTAATAAACCATGCATTTTCCTATGCAGTTTCCACACATAGTCTTGTTTGTAAAAAGGCAGCACTACAGCCTTGTAATAGTTTAAAGAGAAACTATTGTCAGACAATAGCCTTTTACAACTTTTACATTAAAGGGGTTACCTAGGTAAAGATAATGATGACCTCGTGATTCTCAGAATAGGTCATCATGATCACATTGTTGGGGGTCTGAGTCCCGGCACCCCGCCAAACAGCTGTTTCAGGGAGATGCCATGCTCAACAGAGCTCTGGTGAGTGCAACCAGCTCCTGGCAGATTTCCAAGCACAGCGCCATATATAGTACAGTGGCTGTGTTTGGTATTGCCCCATTCACTTCAATGGTGTTGAGCTCCCACTAGGCCATGTGACCAATGTATGGTGACATCACATGGCCTAGAAAGAGCTCACAGCACTCATGGAGCACCTGCCTCTTCCTATTACCAGATAACCCCTTTAAACATTTTTTTTTAGAAATAATATTTACATTTTCCTAAGTTCCCATGTGCTGAAATATTGAAGTTTCCATGCTAGTCACTGAGCCCCCTGACAGGCTGACACTTACTGTTCTGCAAAAATCATCATATCTCAGTAGTTATTTCATTATCATCACATGCAGGATTACAATGAAACACAGCACCTTTATTATAGAGTTGCATGCAGATAATGCAGGATCCTACAATTGGCAATAAGTGATGGATACAATACCCTACCTTTCTCCCTCTTGCATGATGGGACAGAAGTTCAAGCAAGATGGCTGCCCCATAATCATGTAAAGAGAAGTCTACAATAATAAAATAGAAAACATATCTTTCAGTGTATGGTTTTAATAAATAAAAAGATTGATACATTCTATCATCATTTTAGATAAAGTATTTATTTAGTCTAATTTCTGGGTTTCTTTAAGGAGAAGCAATAGTAAATCTGGCTTTCTGTTACAATAATTTTAACTAATAATAATGGTAACATTAACAACAATTTTTAAAGATATTCCAAAGTGTTAAACCTCAGTGTTATCAATGTAAACAATAGAGAACTTGCCTGACTTGTAGTTTGTTATTGAGTTCATACCTTTAACTATATTTTAGGGTGTGGTCAGCTGATGGATATTGACTCAACAAGAGTAAGTTAAAAAAAAAATACTAAACTAGTCACTTAAAACAATGTCACATACTGTTAAAAGAAGAAGGAAATATTTGTGTTTTTCAGATGTTGGTATAATTGAGGACATAGAGGGAACCTGTCACCATGATACTGGAGTGCAATCGGCAGGTGGAGCTGTCTGTCATACAGACATACAGATAATGCTATGAGCATTGGTAAAATCTCCCTATGCACAGTGGAAGTCAGAAAAAGCATATATTTCTCATGGTGCAGCATAAAGCACACCCTCAGAAATAATTTAATCATCTGCTGTCTCTTTCTATTGTCCTACTACTAGCTGCAGATGACATTCACCCAACCCAGGTCCCCTCTCTTTTTCCAACTTCAGCTTCTCACCTGCCACAAAGAGAAACCCTGAAAATCTGATTAATGTTCAATGTACATCTTTTTCTGTCTCTTTTAACTGTGCTCTGTGGAACTCTTGGTAAGTTTACAACAAACTCCCCACCATCCTTGACTTCTTCCTTTCAAAACTTGCAACTTGCTGGCCCTCACAAAAACTTGGCTTCAACATTCTGACACCGCTTCCCTTGCTGCTTTACACCTTTACTTCAGATTTCCTCCATTATAAATTTATGCTTAAAACCTACAACTCTGCCATCTGCCAGTCCCCAACCAGCTTAGATCTCCCTCCCACACTTCCTCCTCTTCTCTCTCCTCATTTGACCCTATAACAGAAGAAAAAGTCTTTAGGCTCTTATCTTCTTCTTAGCCCACAACCTGCAGCACACCTGCTCCAGTCCCTCTTTCCTTCTGTCGTTACTCCTTCAACCACAATATTTAGATTTTTTCTTTTGGCATTTTTCCGCCTTTTTTAAACATTCTGTTATAACTCCACTACTTAAAAAAAAACATCTTCTGACCTGACCTGTTCTGCTAACTACTGAACTTTCTCTAACCTCCCCTTCATCTCTAAACTCCTGGAATATCTGATCTACTGTACACTCGCCTAATAAACTACAGTACTTTTCTGCTGTCTTCTCCACTCCTTATAATGTGGCTTTCATCCTCTATACTCTACAGAAATTGTCCTCGCCAAAGTGTCTAACGATCTCCTCACAGCAAAAAGGAAGAGCAACTATGATATACTGATTGTTCTGGATCTCTCTACAGCATTTGTTGGAGTAGACCACAAACTCTTGCTCACCATGCTCTACTGTTCTCTCTTCTTCCTATCTCCTTGGCATATGTTTAACAAGGATACCTTTGCATCATTGTATTTAAAAGCATAGTCAGCAACACTTTTCAGTACAAAGATATCACATGTTATACACAATATATCCTCAAAATGTCAAACCACATAATCACCAACAGTCAATAATTAAAATACTAATCATGTTTACAAACAGTTTTCTAATTTTTAACCCCTTTAGGACCCTGCCATTTTTCACCCTATGGACCAGGCCGTTTTGGGGAAATTTGACATGTGTCACTTTATGTAGTAATAACTTTGGAACTCTTTTACTTATCCAAGCTATTATGAGATTGTTTTCTCATGACACATTGTACTTCATGATAGTGGTAAATTTCAGTCAATATCTTTCATTTGTATTTAAAATAAAATCCCAAATTTAACAAAAAATGTGAAAAATTTGCAACTTTCCAAATTTCAATTTCTCTGCTTTTAAAACAGATACTGATACCTCATATAAGGACACTGCTCTCTCTTCTTCCTATCTCCTTGGCATATGTTTAACCAGGATACCTTTGCATCATTGTATTTAAAATCATAGTCAGTTACACTTTTCAGCACAAAGATATCACATTTTATACACAACATATTCTTAAAATTTCAAACCACATAATTACCAACAGTCAATAATCAAAATACTAATCATGTTTACAAACATTTTTCTAATCTTTAACCCCTTCACGACCCTGATATTTTTAACCAGGCCGTTTTTTAGAAATTTGACGTGTCAATTTATGTGGTAATAACTTTGGAACGCTTTTACTTATCCAAGCCATTCTGAGATTGTTTTCTCGTGACACATTGTAATTCATGATAGTGGTAAATTTCAGTCAATATGTTTCAATTTTATTTAAAAAAAAAATCACAAATTTACCAAAAATTAGAAAAATTCGCAACTTTCCAAATTTAAATTTCTCTGCTTTTAAAACAGATACTGATACCTCATATAATAGTTATTACTTTACATTTCACGTATGTCTACTTTATGTTTGGATCATTTTGTGAATACCATTTTATTTTTGGGGACGTTAAAAGGCGTAGAAGTTTAGAAGCAAATCAGAAAATTTCCAAACCCATTTTTAAGTAGCAGTTCAGATCTGAAGTCACTTTGTGAGGCTTGCATAATAGAAACCTCAAACCACCCATAAATGGCTCCATTTTAGAAACAACACCCCTCCAAGGGTGATTTTACAAGCTTTGTTAACCCTTTAGGTGTTGCACAAGAATTAAAGGAGGAATTAAATTAGATGGAATTTCACTTTTTTGGCAGATTTTCCATTTTAATCACTTTTTTTCCGGTAGTTTACAAAAACACTCTATTTGTGATCATAAACTGCTGTACAGGCACTCCGCAGGGCGCAGAAGGAAAGGAGCGCCATGTGGTTTTAGGAGGGCAGATTTCACTGGGATAATTTTAAGCTGCCATGTCACATAGGAAGACGCACTCCTAGAGTAGAAACTTCTAAGGCCTCTTTCACACGGGCGTCATGTTTGACGCCCGGATAAGAGGCGGGTGCGTTGCGGGAATATGCTCGTTTTTCCCGCACGGGTGCAAACGTTTGTAGCGGGTTTTGCATGCGCGTGAGAAAAATTGCCATGTTTGGTACCCAACCCGAAGCCGGACTTCATCACTGAAGTCCGGTTTCGGGTCTTCTGGAGAATTTATTATTTTCCCTTATAACATGGTTTTAAGGGGAAATAATAGCATTCTGAATAAAGAATGCATTGTAAAATGAAGTGGAAGGGGGTTAAAAATAATAAAAGTTAACTTACCTTAGCCACTTGATCGCGTAGTTGCGATCTCGCCTCTCTTTCCCTGCATCAGCTAAGATCTAAAGGACATGTGATGACGTCAAATCACATGGTCCAATCACATGTTCCATCACCATGGTAAGATCGACCATGTGATTAGACCATGTGATGTGACGTCATCACAGGTCCTTTAGATCTTAGCTGATGCAGGAAAAGAGAGGAGAGATCACAACTACACGATCAAGTGGCTAAGGTAAGTTAAATTGTATTATTTTTAACCCCTTCCACTTCATTTTACAATGCATTCTTTATTAAGAATGCTTTTATTTCCCCTTATAACCATGTTATAAGAGAAAATAATAGAGATCGGGTCCCGTTGCTAAGCAACCATGCGGGAAAATCGCAACGCATCCGCACTTGCTTGCGGATGCTTGTGATTTTCCCGCAGCCCCATTCACTTCTATAGGGCCTGCGTTGCGTGAAAATCGCACAATATAGAGCATGCTGCGATTTTCACGCAGTGAAAATCACCGCTCGTGGGCACAGCCCCATAGAAATGAATGGGTCCAGATTCAGTGCGGGTGCAATGCGTCCTCTCACGCATTGCACCCGCGCGGAAAACTCGCCCGTGTGAAAGGGGCCTAAAAGTGACCCCTTTTTGGAAACTACACCCCTCAAGGTATTCAGAACTGATTTTACAAACTTTGTTAACCCTTTAGGTGTTCCACAAAAATTGAAGGAAAATGTAGATGAAATTACAGAATTTCACTTTTTTGGCAGGGACTGGGAGTTCAGAGGTTCGCATTAAGCAACTGCAGATTACTATGGCTAATATGAGCACCGAGATGCAGACTTTAAAAAATAAATATGATGCCTTTGAAGGACAGACTTCCCACAACACCCAAATTTATGGACAAATGATTCACGAGCTACATGGTACCATGCAGACATTATCTGACCGGATAGTCCACTTGGAGAATCAAGTTTCTGTACCACCCGCTATAGTGCCTGCAATGACCCCTAAGTTACCACCATTCAGATTAGGCGGAGACCGCGACAAGTTCAGAAGCTTCCTTAATCAATGTAGGCTATACTTTGATGCGAATTCTACTCAGTTTCCTACTGATAGATCTAAAGTGTTATGTATTATTATGCTGCTGACACATAAAGCCATTGCCTGGGCTAGTCTGTTGATTGAGACTCAAGACGCCCCGGCTAAGTCACTTAGAGGACTTTATCGATGCCATGAGTCCAATGTTTTATGCTCCCAATCGAGGTGCTACAGCTGAAGCAGCATTACTAGCATTGTGCCAAAGCTGACGCCCTGTCACAGAGTATGCAATGGAGTTCAAGAGGTGGGCTGTCAACACCAATTGAAACTACGTCGCGAAAATGTATTTTTTAAAAAAAAAAGAACTATGCAGCGCATTAAAAGATGAACTTGCTCATGCAGAGGCCCTTTAGGTTTGGATGCTTTTATTAACCATTGCATTCGAATCGATACCCGACTGTCTGAACGATGACAAGAGAAATTGGCTACCTTGAATTATGATACTAAGCAGTCTCCCTCTTTTCCTCTCTCCACTTCCAAGGAACCCCAATGAAAGACTTACAGAGAATCAGGAAGTGAGCCTATGCAAGTAGATTCCATACTAACACGTGAAAACGTTGATCGAAGGAAGCATAGGCACCGGGAAAGTTTACGCTTTTACTGTGGAAAGTCTGACCACTTCCTTATCAACTGCCTTAGCCGTCTGCGGAGATTGGTGGCAGCCATTACAGATCCTGACTTTTCACATGGAGAATCAATTGCTTTGTAAACAGAATTATCTAAGAGAGAAATAATCCATTCCATTTAATCTGTGGCCCCTCATATTAAGAAAGAGAATAAAGACTCCCATTGCTTCCTTCCCATTAAGTTCTTGATTAACTCTCAGTTGATATCCACCTCTGTTATGGTGGGCTCTGGGGCTAGCGGCAATTTCATGGACCTTTCTTTTGCGCAAAGGCATAGGGTTAAATTTCAGAAAAAAACTCTCACCCGTGGTAATGGAGACTGTAGATGGATCCCCACTGAGCTCAGGGCCGGTGGATCAAGAGATGGAACCACTTGAAATCAGTATAACACCCCATTACCATGAAGTCCTATGGTTTCTATTGATCTCTTCTCCACATTTCCCTGGTATTCTAGGCCTACCCTGGTTGCCATCACAGAACCCTGAACAATGCTCGGAAAATCTGCCTCAATATAATAAGGCAATAGAGTTACCGTACTGTGTACAGTTCTGGGCTCCTGTGAACGAGGCAGACATAGCAGAGCTGGAGAGGGTTCAGAGGAGGGCAACTAAAGTAATAACTGGAATGAGGGATCTACAGTACCCTGAAAGGTTATCAAAATTAGGGTTATTCACTTTAGAAAAAAGACGAGTGAGGGGAGATCTAATAACTATGTATAAATATATCAGGGGTCAGTACAGAGATCTGTCCCATCATCTATTTATCCCCAGGACTGTGACTGTGACGAGGGGATATCCTCTGCGTCTGGAGGAAAGAAGGTTTGTACACAAACATAGAAAAGGATTCTTTACTGTAAGAGCAGTGAGACTATGGAACTCTCTGCCTGAGGAGGTGGTGATGGTGAATACAATAAATGAATTCAAGAGGGGACTGGATTTATTCTGGAGTGTAATAATATTACAGGCTACAGCTACTAGAGAGGGGTCGTTGATCCAGGGAGTTATTTTGATTGCCTGATTGGAGTCGGGAAGGAATTTTTTCCCCTTAAGTGGGGAAAATTGGCTTCTGCCTCACAGGGGTTTTTTGCCTTCCTCTGGATCAACTTGTAGGAAACAGGCCGAACTGGATGTACAAATGTCTTTTTCTGTCTTATATACTATGTTACTATGTTACTATGTTACCCTCTGCATATAAGGAATTTGTGGACATTTGGGATAAACAAAATGCGGACAAGCTCCCCCGACAATGACCCATGATTGTCCTATAGAATTACTTCCTGGTGCACCTATACCTTTTGGAAACATCTACCCTTTGGCAGGCCCTGAACTAAAAGCCCTCAAGGACTACATAGAAGAAAATCGGGCTAAGGGGTTTATCCGCCCATATTCCTCATCTTCCGGGGCTCCCATATTATTTGTTAAGAAGAAGGACGGTTCTCTAAGACCTTGCATTGACTACCGAGAACTTAACAAATTACAATAAAAATTCGTTATCTTTTACCATTGATCCCTGGGCTTTTGGAGAGAGTGCGACATGAATTTTTTTTTTAACAAGTTAGACCTGCGAGGCGCCTATAACCTGGTCCGTATTAGATCTGGAGACGAATAGAAGACAGCTTTTAAGTCACGATACAGACATTTCGAATATCTTGTTATGCCTTTTGGTCTTTGCAATGCCGCGGCCATTTTTCAACATCTTGTCGATGATATCTTCAGAGATCTTCTGGACCAGTTCGTATTCATCTATTTGGGCGATATCTTGATCTTCTCTAACACTATGGAAGAGAGACATATGAGACTTATTTTGGAACGTCTAAGGAAAAATTAACTTTACATTAAGATTGAAAAATGTGAATTTCACCAGACTGAGATCCACTTCCTTGGCTATATAATTTCACCTCATGGTCTACACAGGGACTCTAGCAAAATTAAAGCAATAGTAAACTAGCCTACCCTCAGGAGCATAAAAGAGGTTCAACGTTTCATTTTGCCAGGTTTTGCCAAATTTTATAATTACTCCTATTACACAGTTGACTAAGAAAAAAAATGCTTTTGTCTGGTCTCCCTAAGTACAGGAATCCTTTTGTCTCCTAAAGTCCACATTTACTACAACCCCTGTATTAGTTCATCTGGACCCAGAACTCGCCTTCATTGTGGAAGTAGATGCTTCATACTGTGCTATAGGGGCCATTCTGTCTCAGGGAATCAGAGAGAAGGGTTTATTGCACCCGTGTGCTTTTTTCTACCAACGTTTATCTCCTGCTGAGAAGAATTATGATGCAGCTATCATTGCAGCTTTTAAGGAATGGAGACATCATCTTCAAGGAACCTCACAGCAAATAATAGTTCTTACTGATCACCGTAATTTGGAATTCGTTAGATCTGCCAAATGTCTATCCCCTCGCCAAGTTTGTTGGAGTCTCTTCCTCAATCAATTCAACTTCATAATCTCGTACTGGTTCCCGTAACGGCAAAGCAGATGCTCTATCTAGAATTTTTTCCAATGATTCCACTTCTACGATTCCGACCTAAGACCATTGTTTCTAAGTCAAATTTTGTGGGAGTAATCCATAATAAGGACTTGCTTGAAGAGATAAAAGAGGCCTATGATACTAACTCCTTGCTGTCTTGACCACCTGATGATGTGCATTTAGTGCTTAAGAACAAGGTGTGTATGGGTAGCAGCTATATATGCCCAAAACAATAAGACTGAAAACTCTAAAATTAGTCCATGATTCTAAGATCGCAGGTTCCAAAGGAGTGCAGAAGACACAGGAATGTTTATCCCGTTTCTTTTGGTGGCCCAATTATCAACAGGATGTAAGGAAATATGTCATGTCATGTGACGTTTGTGCTAGATGCAAGACTCCAACGTTCTTCACCCATGGCTTTATTACAGCCTTTGTCGGTCCCCTCTCGTCTCTGGGGTTCTATTTCCATGGACTTTATTGTAGATCTACCTACCTCTAAAGGAAAAAACAGAATTTTAGTAGTAGTTGACCGGCTCACCAAGGCTGCACATTTCATTCCATGTACCGGCCTACCCTCTGCTAAAGATACTGCTGACCTTGTAGTTCAGAATGTGTTTTATTTTAATGGAGTCCCAGATTAAGTAATCTCGGATCGTAGGGTGCAGTTTACATCAAAATTTTGGCATAGTTTTTGCACATCACTTGAGATTGATATTAATCTCTCAACTGCCTTTCACCCACAATCTAATGGACAAACTGAACGCACAAATCAGACTCTGGAACAGTATCTTCGATGCTATATCTGCCATTTACAAGATAATTGGGTCTAACTGCTTCCTGTGGC
Source organism: Bufotes viridis (assembly GCA_033119425.1). NCBI lineage: Eukaryota > Metazoa > Chordata > Amphibia > Anura > Bufonidae > Bufotes > Bufotes viridis. The sequence continues at coordinate 49,282,252 of CM065599.1, read as the reverse complement.
TGAGTTCTCTTACAATAACTCCCAAAATGCCTCCACCAAGCAAACTCCTTTCTTTGCAAATTTAGGGTACCATCCAAATATTCTCCCCAAATTCCAGCAGTTTCACCTATTGCAGCAGTCGCGAAAAGAATCTCTGCATTACAGCAAAATTTAGAGCTACTAAAAGGAGCATTAGAGAGGGCTCAAGAAAATTACAAGAAGGTGGTAGATAAATTTCGTAGACCAGCACCAATGTTTAAAATAGGGGATAAAGTATGGCTTTCCACTAGGAATTTGAAACTTAAGGTTCCTTCACAAAATTTGGACAGAAATTTATTGGGCTTTATGAGATCATCGGGGATACTTAGTCCAGTAGCTGTTCGGCTCAAGCTCCCACGATCTATGAAGATTCGTCCTGTTTTTCATGTGTCCCTACTTAAGCCTGCCATACACAATTATTTTCCGGAACGTATCCGTCCTCCTCCCGATGTAGTTGAAATAGATGGGCAAGAACAATTTGTTATAGAGAAAATCTTGGACTCTAGAATTTTCAGGAACCATCTACAATACCTCATTAAGTGGCATGGTTATGGGTCTGAAGAAAATTCTTGGGAACTGGTGAATAATATTAATGCTCCCCGACTGATCAAACAGTTTAATCAAAGACTGCCTTGGAGACCAAGTCAGGTCTCATCCAGAGGCCGCTGTTGAGGTGGGAGTAATGTCAGGAATCATCCTGCTATCTCTGTTTAGTTCAGATTGTCTTGCCCTCAAGTTCTCCCTCAGTTAAGATGAGGGATTGTGTCTCAGCTGGGTGCCATCTTACTTCCTGTTTCACATTTAAACCTCTCAAGCCTGTTACTAATCTGCTTGAGTATTGTGTGTTAGCTTCTGCTTGTGCAGTCCTCTTGCTTGGAACTAGCTCTCTGGTTTGTTCCTCCTCCTTGCAGTTTACCCTGCTACTTTGTGACATCCTGCTACCTTCTGTTGCCGACCCGGCTTTGCCTGACTACATTCCTGTGCCCTGTCCCATTCGTCGGCTCTACTGCATCTTTCGGTCCTGCACCGTTGCTACTGGTAACGACACCATTGTTACCGGTAATGGCTTTGCCTGCCTGGCTCTGCTGCATCCTTCGGTCCTGCACCGTTGCTACTGGTAATGGCTCTGTCTGCCTGGCTCTGCTTGATCCTTCAGTCCTGCAACCTCCTGTTCAAGGCTCCGGTGCTTCCGGTGCCTTGTCCCTATCATTAGATTCCAGCAGTATTCCACTAGTATCGTGGGTACTATCAGAGTCTCTCAGAAGCAAAGATAGCGACAGGTTTACCAATCTGTGAAAAACTGTCTAAAAAGTGTGGAACAATTTCAGAAAAATGTTCGGCAACATAAAATTGCAAAGACTTTGAATATCCCAACAACTATAGTACAGAATATCTTCAAAAGAATCAGAAGAAATCCATGTGCACAAGGTCAACAGTCAACATTGGATGCTCTTGATCAAGCGGCATTGCATTAAAAAAAAGGCATGATTCTGTACTGGAAATCACTGCATGGTTGCCGGGCAATCCACAAATGCAAGTTAAAGCTGTATCATGCAACAGAAAAGCCATGTGTCAACACAATCCAGATACACTGCCATTGTTTCACTAAAGCTTATTTAAAGTGGACTGAGGCAAAATTTAAAACTGTTCTGTGATCAGATGAATCATAATGTTTAATTATTTTTGGAAACCATGGATGCCATGAACTGCAGACTCAAGAGGAGAGTGACCATACAGCTTGTTATCAGTGCACAGTTCATGAGTAGCTTATACATCTAGAAAGGCTGAACAGTAAATTGAGGTTTTAGAACAACAGATGTTCCCATCCAGACAATGGGGGTCATAAGTAGGGATGAGCGAATTCGCATAAAACTTTGTTCCAATACTGTACAATGCTGGAGCTCCGTTACAGTATTAGAATGTATTGGCTCCAATGCGCCAAAGTTATTACTTCGCTGAGTCTCACGAAATTCGGGTAATAACTTCATAATTTAATTTGTACTGTAAAAAAACATTTCTCAAACTTGGGTTCGGTTCCAAGGTACCACTTGGAACAGAACCCGAGTTCAGGAAATGTTTTTTTACAGTACAAATTAATTTATGAAGTTCTTACCTCTTCCGTACAGCATTGGAACAAAGTTCTAAGCGAATTGACTTTGGATGTTTCATCCAAAGTCGATTTGCTCATCCCTAGTCATAAGGCATATTTCAGGCACAGATGGCGGTGCAACGGTTGTGCCGCTATCTGCGACTTCGCTCCACTCACTCCAGGTCTAAAATTGTGGGCGTGGTTTGGACAGGTAAGGGGAGGGGCTGGCAGGCTGGTCTCATTCATGATTTTTTATGCCTGTTTTAGATGTAGAAAATGGTCTAAGTTTAAGTCAACTCAGAAGCTGTCTTACATTTAGGACTGGTGCTGGATGCGCCAAAGTTATCTAGAAGCCGGCACCTCTTTATAACTTTGGCAGATCCAACGCCAGATATAAGGGTTTATTAAGACCTTTTTCAAGGAAGACCTTGTATATTTAAGCAAGTGCTAAGCCAAATACTGCGTCCATCACAATAGCATGGATTCGCAGAAATGGACTCTGCAGTCCAAAACTTTCACCATTTGGTGCATCATTAAATGAATAATACAGCAAAGAGCCAGGATTGTTGAACAGCTAGAATCATGCATGAAACAAGAATACAACATTCCTCTCTCAAAACTTCATCAATTGCTCTCCTCACTTACTACACAATGGTAGACCTGGCCGACAATGGTAGACCGCATAATCAACCTCTGATATGTCTTTTATGATCTACTGTGAATGAAATGCGGGTCTATGAGCTTTGCAAATCATTGCATTCTGTTTTTCTTTATATTTGTTCACATTTTAGTGTCCTAACTTTTTTTGGATTTGAGGATGTCATTTTTTTATTGCTATATGTGATCTATCAATGTTGAATATGCTGTTCTATGATGTGATTATTTTGTTTTCATGATGGCTGGTCTCCCTTGTTTGTTTTTGAGGTGTAACCACACATTTTTGGACTACTGGCAGCTGGGATAATCACCCTCCGCATTCTTTTCGCACTGGGTACCATTCAGCTCTAAGAACATTATTACATCTTTTGGGGAAGGAAGGAAATAAAAGAGCAGGAAATTAGCTAATTGGTTCTTTAACAGTATACCCAGTCAATCCTGTTTAAGAATTATTAATCAGACATAGAATGCAGACTACAATGCATATCATGCCCACAAATCTGCCTTCTACACAATTTATTTAATGTCCTTTCAACGGCAGCAGTGATAGCCACACAAAGCACAGGATATTCTCACTTAGAATTTCTCATTCCCACATCTTCTAGCATTTTCAGCCCCGAATGTTGAAGTACTAACCACTATAATGTAGCAAATGCAGATGTTTGTATAAAGTAAAGGAACCGGCATGTAATCTATTTTAGGCTGTCATCACACAGCAGTAATTTCTCTTGCTCTCTAGTAGCAGCTACTTAGTTAACTTATAAGGTGTCTGGATACTGTTCCAAGATGTAAAGTTGCTTGGAAGCAAGTTGAACAGTAAGGGCATGGCCACATGTTCAGGTTTCCTGATGCGGTTTTGGAAGTCAGAATCATAAAAGGAGAGAAAGCATAAAGGACAGATATGTCCATATGTTCTTTTTTGAATTCACTCCTGGTCTGTGGCTTCCAAAATTGCATCAGGAAACCTGACAATGTGGCCATATCCTAAACATTTATAACCCGTGAGTCATTGTAAAGAAGGCTATATACATCCAACAGCTGTCAGCCAGCCAATATTTCGGCCTACAGCTATCTCGACTCCCTCCCAGCTCCCTCATACACATATACGTTCGGTTTAGCCGAACGTGTATGTGTACTCAATGGGGAGAAGCAAGAGTCACTGGAAGACAGCTGTCTCCTGGGAGAGAAAAGGATTGGGTGAAAATTCTCATACTGTTGTTCTCGGTAGGTTCAGCAGTCAATACACTGATGTATATGGGGGCCTTTAGGCTCTGTTCACACTAGTGTCTTGGCTTTCATGTATAGCTTACAAAGGATCCAACTGGTGCCAGATGTAACCCGTTGAGTTAAAATGGGGTCAAGTTGGGAGCTCAGACAAGTTTCCATTAATTTGTCAGAAAAAAAAGGCACTGCACAAATACTTCCTCCCTTGGCATAGCAAGATATATCTTTTAGGTACCAGCCACTAGTAAAAATACTGTAGATAATATGTCAATTCAAATCCTTCCTATCAATAGAAAGTTGTAGAGTAGCTTTACTCAATAATCAAGATGCTCCCATGAAAAAAAAAACAAGTCCATTTTAATGGTGCATTCAGACAGCGTAAGAAAGTTAATTCTAGTAATCTGCTCCTCTACTGGAACAGACTACCAGAATACCGTAACACAGATGTGAACGTAGCTGAAGGCAGAGAACATGTGATGAACTCCTGACAGTATCCTCAACATTTGGAAATGGTCTAAAGAGATAAAATTGGTTGGTACAGCAGCATTGTATCTGAGACTTAAGATGCCATGCCACAAGACACCTGACTTTAGCAATTACCACTCGATGCAGGCAACGTATCTAAGACGTGGGGCAGCACTCCTAGAGTTAACGTTTATTGATGTATTCATCTTCAAAATACAATGTTTCAGTTCCACTGTGAAGTCTTTTTTTAAGCCTTCAAAAATCACAGAAAAAGATACAAAACATCCTGCACAATATAATAACTAAATATGCGGATGTACATGGCAACATTTACAAGGAAACAATCACGATAGATGCAAACATTATATATGGACTAAGCCCTCACTCTGACATGAAGGAGTGGCACCTTCAAGTGTGAATGCACTCCTATTATCTGTGGAGCAGCAGTTTTGTGCACTTTTGCCCTGCCTATTCCACAGGTGACCTTGACTAGGTGGTACATGTAGCTGTGCGTACTCATCCTATCATTGGTTGCTGGATGCACATAGAGGTGACTAGGAGCAGCACACTATAGATACTGGTCTGCTCTCCTGAATGTAGATGCCCAACGACTTAGGTAGGTTTGGAGTAGGACCTGCCTGACTGAGACCACCTTGGTGTGGGTAGGTGGGGCTCAGATATGTTTTGATCAAAAATATATTGTCTGAGAGTCTCAGATTTTATCATATCAGAGTGAGGGCTTAGTCCATATATATAACATTTGCATCTATTGTTTTAGTGCATTATTGTCTGTGATTTTTTCCTTTTTTAAGCCTTCCTTGAAAAAGGCTCCATAAAGGACATAAATTCACTGAATTCACCGAGATTTGTAAAGAAGTACATTGCTTACTATGGGGTCTGAATTTATTTAAAGGGGTTAAGTGGGCTACAGATATTGATGATCAATTAATATCAGATCAATGGGGAGGATCAACACCCTGAACCCCCACGATCAGCTGTTTTCAGCTGCCACAGTGATGTAACTATACAGTGTACAGATCTCGAGGTAGACAGCTCCATACACCATGTAGCGGCCATGCTGGGTTATTGCAGCTCAGCTCCTATTTAAGTAAATGGGAGCTGAGATCAATACACTGGTGCTGGAATCTGATAGATGGGAGTGCTGGGTGTCATGTGAGCGCTGCGTTCTCTTCACTGTTTACCTGCTCGCCATCAACATCACAGCAAGCTTGTAAATATGCCCTACCGATCTGATATTGATGACCTAAACCAACCAAACCCTTTAAGGCCGCATTCACACAGTCAGTTATTTCCATCAGTGATTGGGAGCCAAAACTCGGTGTGGGTCTAAATACAGAACAGGTGCAGATCTTTCCATTGTGGAGGCTCCACAATCACTGTGGAAATAACTGATCAAACACTGACATGTGAATAATGCCTACGACTGCACTACAGAATTTTGGCTTTAAAAAGTTGCAAAAGAGGGCTTTGAAACTTTTGGGGGGTACTTGGGCAAAAATGTTGCCATGTTTTGCAATTTTACACCGCTCACTCTGATTTTGAAAAGTGGGTGGGAGAGTTGAAATTGTTAGCGTAGGCGTATGAAGGCTTGATTATAGCGAGACAAGTTGTACTTTTTGCACCATTTAATATTGTATACAATGTAGAGGGAAGCTGGAAATAAATTAAAAAGTGTGTGGAATTGAAAAACACAATTCCACCACAGTCTTATTGGTTTCGTTTTTACAGCGTTCCCTGTGTTGTAAAACTGACCTGTTATCTGCATTCTTCAGGTCAGCATTATTACGATACCACATTTATTATGTTTTAATACTGAAAAAAATAAAAGCTTTGGAAAATATATTTTTTTATTTTCACCGCCATATTCTGACCCCAGTAATATTTTTTATAGTTAATGGGGTTATCCAATCCTATAAAAAGCCCCTCAATATGCCAGGCCCCCCTCACTGAATATACTTACCTGGGTCCCTGCTCCCTGCGCTGTTCCTGGTCACGGCACCGCCTCTGCTGCTTCTCCCCGTGCACGGATGAAAACATCCAGTGTTGGGGGGGGGGGGGAGCTGCTAATTACAGGCGGGGACGAGCCTCCATAGCATAGGCGGATGACACTAGAAAGGCTCATCCCCGCTTGCCATTGGCATAGCGGGGTAAGTATATTAGGATTGGATAATCCCTTTAAGTCTATGGAGCTGTATAAGGGCTTATTTTTTGCAGGATTTTGTAGATTTTATTGATACCATTTTTGAGTGTGTATTATTTTTTGGATCACTTTTTATTCATTTTTTGGGGAGGTAAAGTGACAAAAAAATGGTGAATCAGCCATTTTGACTTTATTTTCCATTATGGCATTCACCATACAGGATAAATACTTTGATATTTCAATAATTTGGCAACTTTGGGACACGACGATGGCTATGATTAGAGATGTGTGAATTTTTCAAAAATTCAATTTGCCAGTTCGCCAAATTTTTGGGGAAAAATTTGGTTCAGTCCGAATTTATTTGCGCCGAACAGCATTAAAAAACAGCTATTTTCTGACTTAAGAGAGCCTTTAGAGTGGTGTAGAAAACTGTGCATTGCAGTAACATGCGTAGGGAGTCTGCTTTGGTAGTGAAATAATACTGTGAGTTCATATGACATGCAGATGACAGGTGTCGCTCTTAGAATCACTGCACACTTCACTTATTTGGGCAGACATGGGGCCAAAACTGACCAAATAACTCAAGTATGAACTCAGCCTTACAGGTCAATGTTAGCATCAAGAAGAAGCGCATTCCTTTTACAGCATCGTCAGCTGATTCGACATAGATGTCTACAGAACCTGTTCTATTAAACGCTTATACAAGTAGAGCCCCCCTGACAGAGTGGAGAGGGTGTCAGCAGTAAGTTTGCGTTGATGTCACTGATTATTTTGCCCTTCCTCTGATCCGTGAGAACAATAACCCCCCAAAAAATGGATCCTGTCTGTTGAGCATCTGCCTTCACTTGGTCAGCATTTGGTCAGTAATCCATCAGTATTGCTAATGCCCAGAAAAAACAGGAGTGTATACAAAAAAGAGATGATACGTGAATGGAATATTTGCATGTCTTCTGTGTTTTGCACCCACTCCTGCTTTTGGCTACCAAATCACAAGCCAATTCTGATAGGACCATACAGGCCTTACAGCTGCTACACAGACAGGATCCGTTGTGCATCTAATTTTTCCTTCCTTCTGACAGATCAGAAGAAGGGTAAAATAAATCATGATATCAGCCAGGCCGAAAGGCAAAACAGTGGTCCAGTCATAAAGTGGGAATGGTGGGAACAGCATAAGAAGTCGACAGAGTGGCCCTATGACATAGTGGTGAGGTGGAAGCAGCAAAAGAAGGCCACGGACTGGCACAAGGACAGTTTGAAGGTGGCAACAGCAGCATCAGGAGGCCACAGAGTGGCACAATAAGAGAGTGTGGAGGTGGCAGCAGCAGAAGCATCAGGAGGAGGCCACAGAGTGGTAAAGTGACAGTGTAGAGGTGGAGGCAGCATCAGGAGACCACAGAGTGGCAAGGTGACATAGTGTGGAGGTGGCAGCAGCATGAGGAGGCCACAGACTGACAAGGTGACATAGTGTGTAAGTGTAGTATGTGGATATCTGGCAAAACACGCTAGTGGTCGACCTGGTGTAGCCTAAATTATCCTCTCAATATGAGAAGTCCACAGAGTGGCCCTATGACATAGTGGTGAGGTGGAAGAAGCAAGAGAAGGCCACAGAGTGCACGAGGACAGTGTGGAGGTGGCAACAGCAGCATCAGGAGGCCACAGAGTGGCACAATGAGAGAGTGTAGAGGTGGCAGCAGCAGAAGCATCAGGAGGAGGCCACAGAGTGGTACAATGGCAGTGTAGAGGTGGAGGCAGCATCAGGAGACCACAGAGTGGCAAGGTGACATAGTGTAGAGGTGGCAGCAGCATGAGGAGGCCACAGACTGGCAAGGTGACATAGTGTGTAAGTGTAGTATGTGGATATCTGGCAAAACACGCTAATGGTCGTCCTAGTGTAGCCTAAATTATCCACTCAATATACCTCACATTACCATCAAATTATAAAACATTGAAAAAAATCATCACATTCAAGAAATAAAAATAATGAATGATAAAAATTATATAGACATGGCATAAAAGGACAAAAAGAGGTTCACTTGCAAGGTTGCATATTGTCTCTGCGTAATCTGCGTAATTCTACGTAAAACTGCAATGTTTCATAATCCGATGACAAATTGGTAATCCATAAAGTGTCTCTATTAATCCACTGGAGTGATCCAAGATTGATTGTGCAGTATTCTGTAATGTCGCAATGATAGTTTGCACTGTTTTTGAATAGATGTCACTTCAAAGATGCATTTGCTTATTGTTGGCAATATACTAGCGATCTAGATTAATTGATGTACCTTCTTAATTATTATAAAAACGTCTGCAGCCAGTAATATTATTGAAATTAAGGTACACTTATTAGTTGTACATTACCGATCCTGTAGATACAGCTTATCTCACTGCTATGCGGCCGTGTTACTCCACTTGTAGTTTTGCTTGCCCGCTCATCTCTTGGCGTCCCACTTGGCGTCCCACATGATCGAAATAGTGTAGCGCTATTAGGTCCTTGGAGCCGGGCTGGAAGTGTTGAGTAATGTCGAATCAATCTCTTGTGAGCGATATCAATGTAGACAGGATCGATTAATTTTGTATGAATAGTAGATGTTAATACATTGGAGCCTCCTTTGTTTCACTGCTATACACCAGACGCGTTTGAGAGCTGAATACTCCTTCCTAAGTGGTTAGCAGTGATTAGTTTGAGACATCTTTTTATGGTATGCGGTCTTTAGAGGGAGGTGACCATTAAAAAACAAGCAACCTTAAAAAAGTGGACTGAATCAATCAAATATTATGAATAGACACAATAACATCATATTTAATCATTCTCATATTCACATTATACATAAAATGCTTCTATAGAAATACAGAGAATGTCATTAAATAACCATGTGTATGATTTATCCATATAGAAATGTTAACCTAAGAGTGCATCAACATGTGTAGTGCGATAATGGTGCGTTTTTATCAACACTGAAGAAACAATAAACAGATAAACTGTATGTCATATGCCCCAAAAGTCGTGTTTAAGGGAATCTGTCATATATATTATTAGATCTTCAAAGGGGAAAAAAACTGTATCAAATAAAGTACCAACTAAAGTGTTGTGTTGCAAAGAAAATAAACTGTATCAGATACAATAAAAATAATATGTTGCAATAAAGGAAGGCTTATACATTATGGAAAAATAACGTGTTGTAATGAAAGAAAATATTTAACATAAAAAAACGCTGATGCACTTTCTATGCGTTTTTCATGCGTAGTTTGTTATAAATGTCTTCATTAAAGTAAAATGGCATCTTATGGGTTTGAGACTTGAACCTATTTGTATAACTGTTGTATTTATTTATATTTCTCTTTTTTCTTTTCTCACTTCTTTATTTTTTTGTCAGTAGACCCTCTTTATTACATATTAATCCATTTATGTTTATAAATGTCTTCATTAAAGTAAAATGGCATCTTGTGGGTTTGAGACTTGAACCTATTTGTATAACTGTTGTATTTATTTATATTTCTCTTTTTTCTTTTCTCACTTCTTTATTTTTTTGTCAGTAGACCCTCTTTATTACATATTAATCCATTTAGGATCACATTTAGGATCCATTTAGGATCACAGTCAAATGGTGGGAAGGCGGTGGGCCTAATGAAGTAAGGATGTAAGAGTCAAGGTGAAATAAGGAGGAGGTGATGGGGGCCAGCCAAGCAGGGGAGATTGAGGTGCTGGTAAACAGCCGGACCTCGATGTGCCCGGATTGGCACCCATCCCATAGTCTACAGAAACCCGAATAATTCCATCTGCCGGAGATTTATTTGGCATTACTTAACACTTCCAGCCCTGATCCAAGGACCTAATAGCCCTACACTATTTTGATCACGTGGGATGCCACGAGACGAGCGGGCAGCAGTGAGATAAGCTGTATCTACAGGATCAGTAATGTACAACTAATAAGTATACCTTAATTACAATAATATTACTGGCTGCAGATGTCTTTATAATTATTAAGAAAGTACATCAATTAATCTAGATCGCTAGTATATTACCAATAATAGGCATATGCATCTTTGATGTGACATCTATTTAAAAACAGCGCAAACTATCATTGCGATATCATTGCAACATTACAGAATATTGCACAATCGATCTTGGATCACTCCAGTGGAATATAGAGACACTTTATAGAGGAAGGGGTCAGATTTGTAACCCCGAAACATGTTTGGTACTATCCCCCCTGACCAGAACTAGGAACACCTATGGGCGCATCTTCACCCACGAGGTTGAGAGTGGCAATTGGCACCTGATGCTCCTTCGTCCGCGCGCAGCAGCGGCACTACACACGGTGGAATACCGAATCCCTACCCACATGTAGCAGAAGCCGCGGGAGCGAAAGTGCAGGATGCGACAGCCCTTGAGACAGAAGTGTCTCTCTTTATATCAGAGACACCGCTTCGAGGGCAGAAGTACCCACATACACTTATCCATCCCGGTAAGACTGTTCCTCTATGTGACTGTTCTCCTATATGATTATTACAGGAGCCAGTCTTTCTTGCGATCGCTACAACTAATAGTCTGGCAGGACGCCGCTGGCTGAACTTGAATAGCAGGACGCCGCCATAGAATAAGGAGCGATTTATTATGTGGACATTGTTCCTCCTTTTCTAGGACAGTTATACTTACCTTGGAGATTATTTATCTTGGGAGAATATCTACCGCATTGGAGAACTTGCATGACTTTGTAAATCTGGCAATTGCACTTGAGTGGAGTATTTTGTTACATATGGTTTTATAGTCATATATTTATTAATATACATTACTATTGTATCTATATTCTATTTACGGTACATTTGAATACTGGCAATTCCAGTCGACAGATATAGCATTTTATCTTGATTGAGGATTTGATTTTTAACTATCTATTTAAATGAAAGTTACAGTGGTTCTGAATATATAGAGAGTGCCCTGCTATTATTCAATATTTCTAGTGTTTTGTACTTGGAGCGGGTGAATCCACTAGCAGGAGCACCTCATTCAGGGGGCTTATCAATAAACTGCAGTCTTTGAGCTTGGGCTCACATATTGTTGAATGGATTAGGCAGTGGCTGAAGGACAGAAAACAGAGGGTTGTAGTCAATGGAGTATATTCAGACCATGGTATTGTTACCAGTGGGGTACCTCAGGGATCTGTTCTGGGACCCATATTGTTTAATATCTTTATCAGCGAAATTGCAGAAGGCCTCAATGGTAAGGTGTGTCTTTTTGCTGATGACACAAAGATTTGTAACAGGGTTGATGTTCCTGGAGGGATACACCAAATGAAAAAGGATTTAGGAAAACTAGAGGAATGGTCAAAAATCTGGCAACTAAAATTTAATGTCGATAAGTGCAAGATAATGCACCTGGGGCGTAAAAACCCAAGAGCAGAATATAAAATCAGTGATACAGTACTAACCTCAGTATCTGAGGAAAGGGATTTAGGGATCATTATATCAGACGACCTAAAGGTGGGCAGACAATGTCATAGAGCAGCAGGTAATGCCAGCAGAATGCTTGGGTGTATAGGGAGAGGCATTAACAGTAGAAAGTGGGAGGTGCTTGTGCCGCTCTACAGAGCACTAGTGAGACCTCATTGGGAGTATTGTGTGCAGTACTGGAGACCATATCTGCAGAAGGATATTGAAACTTTGGATAGAGTTCAGAGAAGAGTTACTAAACTAGTACATGGATTGCAGGACAAAACTTACCAGGAAAGGTTAAAGGACCTTAACATGTATAGCTTGGAAGTAAGAAGAGACAGAGGGGATATGATAGAAACTTTTAAATACATAAAGGGAATCATCACGGTAAAAGAGTAGAGAATATTTAAAAGAAGAAAAACTGCTACAAGGGGACATAGATTTTAAATTAGAGGGGCAAAGGTTTAAAAGTAATATCAGGAAGAATTACTTTACTGAGAGAGTAGTGGACGCATGGAATAGCCTTCCTGCAGAAGTGGTAGCTGCAAATACAGTGAAGGAGTTTAAGCATGCATGGGATAGGCATAAGGCCATCCTTCATATAAGATAGGGCCTGGGGCTATTCATAGTATTCAGTATATTGTGGCAGACTAGATGGGCCAAATGGTTCTTATCTGCCGACACATTCTATGTTTCTATGTTTCTATGTTTACATCTTCTGGTGCGACATTTTTTGTTCTCGTACTTTATGGATTACCAATTTGTCATCGGATTATGAAACATTGCAATTTTGCATATAATTACATAAAGCATCATGGAGACAAGATGTTAAACCCCATATACAATATGCAACCTTACAAGTGAACCTCTTTTTGTCCTTTTATACCATGTCTATATGATTTTTATCATTCATTATTTTTATTTTTTAAATGTAATGAATTTTTTCAATGTTTTGTAATTTGATAGTAATGTGAGGTATATTGAGTGGATGATTTAGGCTACATCAGGTCGACCACTAGTGTGTTCTGCCAAATATCCAAATACTATACGTCCATTTTATGTATTATATGGTTTTAAATAAACTTTTTATGTAATTTCTAATTTTTAATAGTTGAGCTTGCTCATGTCCATTTAGTATCAGATAGCTGAGTGCCTTCCAATCACTTACGTATTTACTATTATTTCTCAACGACATTGGGTGTGTAGTGTGGTGAGCACCGACCCATTGCTTATCAAATTGGTTGAGCCACTACTTTCCCTTTGCATTTTATAGTGTGGAGGTGGCAGCAGCATCTAGGTACCACAGAATGGCCCTCCTTTTTTCTACTTGCACAAAACACAAAAGGCTTTTCAACAGATAAGTGCAACGCTAAATGGTGAATATATTTTTATTTCGCCTCTAATACACGGCAAACAGGGCTTTAGAATATATCACTGCACCACTGAATGGCAATTAGGCCCAAATTTTTTTCTATTTTTACACAACACAAAAGACTTTTCAACAGATAAGTGCAACGCTGAACGGCGAATATATTTTTATTTTGCCACTAATACACAGCAAACTGGGCTTTCCTGATATATCACTGCACCACTGACTGGCAATTAGGCCCTACATTTTTTCTACTTGTACACAACATAAAAGTCTTTTCAACAGATAAGTGCAACACTGAACAACGAATATATTGTTATTTCGCCACTAATACATGGCAAACAGGGCTTTAGAATATATCATTGCACCGCACAAGGGCAAATATATTTTTCTTTTGCCACTAATACACGGCAAAAGGGCTTTACAACATATAACTGCACCACAGAAGGGCATATAAGACATACCGTAGAAATATTTCCTTTTAGTAAACCCTGTAGTAAACTCCCTATCCTTTCCCTGCACTCATAAATCGTTTTTCACCACAATCAAGTCTTTCCTATCACTGTCCCTAGCACCTGCATACGTCTCTCCCTGCACTAAGTAAACTGATAAATGGCCGAATCTAAGATGGCTGCCGCTATTTATAGGGCTGTGACATCACAGGGCTGGCTGGCTGATGATTGGCTGCATGCATGTCAGTATGGCTGATACCGCCTTCCCAGAGTAACCTTCTCCATGTCCTCACACGTACAGCAGCCATTTTAGCAAAAAGTGCAATTCCTTACCACGAAGCTTGAGGCGAATCGAATTTTTCCTGAAATTCGGATTGAAATCCGCTTTGTCAGCTTTGATTCGCTCATCTCTAGCTATGATGTTTATTTTTTTAAAGTTTATTTTTATTTTAATTATAGGCAAAGGGGGCGATTTAAATTTTTATTTTTTTTAAACTTTTTTAGCTTTTTTATGTCACCCTAGGTGACTATAAGAAGCAATTATTAGAAGCTGCATGAGATATCAGCTCAGGCCCTAGGAGTGCAGCTCTCCCTGAAAAAGCTGCCTCTGTTGGTGTGGTCACAATTGACCACGGCATCTGAGGGTTTAAATGTCTGTGACTGGCATTATGGACAATTTTTAACAAACATTGTGTGACATTTGGCAAATTTGCCACAAACAATGACAATGCACACCCATGCAAAACTTTCTTCAAATATTAGCCTCATGATAAATTCCCCACAGTCTTTATTATTGCACTTAAATAATACATTCACATTAGGGTAACTTGTTGTTTACAGAGATTTTCACCAACGTCAGAATAGATATTTGTGGAAACTATAACCGAATCTGAATTTTTCCTAATTTCATACAGAGCCTTTAATAAACTTGTATAAAGTGTATAGTGAATATACCTGAACTTGTCACTGAACATATTTACAGAAAATTCTCTAAAAAATATGATGCTATGTATGTTTTTACAAAAATTCAATAAACACAACTAAGGATTTCTTGTGAAAAGCTTCTGTCTTCCTGTTATTTAAGAGAATGTGCTTCTTTTTGTCTCAGTTTCAAGTCCTAAACAGGAGTAAATCAAAATGAGATATAAAGGAAGTAGTGTATTGTTCCTCTTCGGTGTCTTAGACAGGGTAGGCTTTAGGTCCTGTGATCAAGGCAATACTACGTGTACTTGAACTCGTTTAGTATGTCATGAACAATTTCTGTTGCAAGCACCTACTGCATGTTTCTCCTGTAGTTTAATATATATTATAAAAAGGCAGTATATCATATTAGTAAGACTAAGTAAACAGTGCCCAGTTCAAAACCAAATGTACACCCAAAAGAAGGAGTTATAAATATACTCCCCGAGGATTGCTGCAACAGAGTTCTGTGTACAGTAATCAGCCTCCTGGAGCAGGATAAAGTCCCTGAGGTCTCCACAGAGACAAGACTTACCAACTGTATGGATCTCCAGGGGTCTCTAACTGACCAAACACATAAAGAATATATTAACAAGATGTTGAACAAGGAGAAAGGAGAAGGGATGGACAGGATAATAAACCAATTACCAAGTTATTATATTTGTCATTTCTGTTTTTGTTACTCTTTGCAAGGAAGCATTTTGGATAATAGTTGTCAATAGGATCATAAAAGGCAGTAGCCAAACCTACCTTTGTTGTGTTTTATGGTGTTGCTACCCTGGGTGATTCCTTTTTGGCTCTGTTGATATAGTATTTGCGCAGGTAGTTCTGTTTTTATTGTCCAAACCCAGATGACCCCATTATAAGTCAGTTGTGTTCATCAAGCACTCGTGGAATCATGCAGCGGTTTGTATCTACTATTATAAACAGAAGCCACTGTACAAACCTGAAGAGTGCCTTAGCTATGCGCAGTGAAAACTAAGTGATTAAAAACAGTGTCAGATACCATATGTTTTGTGGCTTTATGTCTTTTTCAACTGTTCTCCTGTTGTTTACACTTAATGTAAGGCCAAATCACAGGGTTAATTTCCACTCCTTGGAGATAGAAAGGAGAGGGTTCTAACCCCTGTGCTTGACTCATTCCTGTGAGTTAGGGTGAGGTAAATGTTGGCAGTGTAAGCAGCTTACAGAAACTGCAGTCCCGTGGCATGCACGGTCAGCACAGCATTTTGGGACCCTGGGAGGACTCTAGAGAACCCAGGAGACTGAAAGTAAAAAAGAACTACTTAGAAGGTTGAGCAGCAGAAAAGGAGGTTGTGTGGAAGTATTCTGTAAAGGTAACATATGTTTACGGCTGCTGGACTTCACAGCCCTTTACATGGGCAAACAAGCTTCTGGCTCCCAGTGTGACAGATTTTTTTTTCTGTTTTAGGGCATACATCCTTTAGTAAGAATTGTAGACATATATTTTGCTAAGAAATTGCACCCATAAGCTAAATTGAAATATGGAAAAGTGTTATACGAGCAAGTGCATCTTAAAAGGGACCTGGAGATAAACCCCTTGATTAAGCCTCAGAACTGTTTAAGAATTTTGCCCCATTTTTATGTGGATGATAGTTTAGTACTTGCTCTTCAGTAAAGACTTTTGCTAAACGTTAACCTGCTTTAACTATAGCCTCATCTGGTCTCCTGTTCTTAAACCATACTCTATTGCTATTGCTCTTGTAGTATTGGTAAACCATACTTTGACACAAAGGGCACCTTCTGGCAGGAGGCCACAACCTGGGTGTGCCCCTGGAGAGAACTACACCTATCATCCTGCGTCCCTTTCTTTGCTGTTATCGCACTGGGAATTAGAGATGTCGCAAACATAAAATTTTCTGTTCGCGAACGTGAACTTCCACAAATGTTAACGAATGGGCGAACCGCCATAGACTTCAATAGGCAGGCGAATTTTAAAACCCACAGGGACTCTTTCTGGCCACAGTAGTGATGGAAAAGTTGTTTCAAAGGGACTAACACCTGGACTGTGGCATGCCGGAGGGGGATCCATCGCAAAACTCCCATGGAAAATTACGTAGTGGACGCAGAGTCGGGTTTTAATCCATAAAGGGATTATGGATTATGCGTCAATCACCTAACATTCCTAAATTTTTTGGAATAAC
The DNA here is from genome assembly GCA_033119425.1 of Bufotes viridis. Taxonomy (NCBI): domain Eukaryota; kingdom Metazoa; phylum Chordata; class Amphibia; order Anura; family Bufonidae; genus Bufotes; species Bufotes viridis. The sequence continues at coordinate 49,265,259 of CM065599.1, read as the reverse complement.
GTGCTTTAAAACATTCAGTGTGCATATACGATCAGGTATGATGTATCGATCAGGTAGTGTAAGGGTTACGCCCACTTCACAGTGACAGGCCTAACTGTGACAGACCAAACTCCCCGTTTAACGCATCGCAAACAACTGCAAACAGTCCAAGGTTGGATACCAAGCTAGCCATGTCCCGTTCCTTGTCCTCACTGACGTCATTGAAGGTCTCTTCCTCGTGCAATGTACTGTGCCACACTATATGAGTCGTGTGTTCAGTAATCAGTAGTATTATTTTTATCAGTTTAATCCCTGTTACGTCCCCTATCAGGGTACGTGTATCGAATAGATTTTAGGAACCGGGAGATGGAAAAATAAGCTTGGTCGTTACTCTTACTTCCAATTTGGGGCACTGCGCGTGCTCTGTGCAATTTACTGTGCAACCCTATATGAGTGGTGTGTTAACTAGTACTATTCTTATCAGTTTAATCCCTGTTACGTCCCCTATCAGGTGTATCGTGTATCGAATAGATTTTAGACAACCGCAAAGAGTTGTCAATAGTTGACACACTCATGACATAAATTTTATTCCTCTATGCGTCAATCTTTGTGTAGTGATGACTGTGCTTGTGCGCATGTTTGGGAGATTACAGGTGATGGCGGTTTTTCAAAGCCTATGGTCGTGCTGAGGTAGTTCAGTGACAGGTAAGTTACGAAGAAAACAATGATTCTGCAGTGTGGGCCCATTGTTGGCCTAGTAGGCTTCAATGATCACCTTAGATGATCACAAAGAAAATTTATGTTTTTTCTATGAAAAATTATCCAGCCGATCGCTTTTGGTTTGTTCACAATAAAGCAACGAACTTATCATCTGGGGTGTGCCAACATTGCCAACACACTCATAGAGGTGATCGCTTCATTGTGATACGCAAGCCCCTTCACCACAACAAGGTAACGATCTCGAAGGGGAATTGACACATGTATGTGCCTTTTGTTTTGTTTTGTTTTGTTTGCAGCCACAGTGCAGCACCAGAGGCCAGAAAAATTAGGCATGTACACATGCCTGAAAAATTAGGTATTGTTGCAGCAGCGGCTGTAGCAGCGACCAGAAAAATTGATGTTTTCCAGGCAGAAAGTGTACTAAAACATTGCGTTTTGAACTCTAGTTGGTGGCGGAGAAGTCACACAAGTCATCCGGCATGCAGAGATGAAATACAGCAGCGTGGGGACCATTTTTAGCCCAAGGCATCTCATCAGGCTTGTTAGTCAAATGTATCCCCCACTGTCAGTCCCTTCGGTATCCACGCCTCATTTATCTTAATAAAGGTAATTACGTTATAGGAGGGGAAGATAGTGCAGATAGAGACCAGGGGCGAGGTAGTGTGTCTGGGGGAGGAATGGAAGGGGGGACTAGAACAGCTCAGAATGAAAGATGTAGGGTAAAAAATACACATAAACCTGTCAAATGTATGTATACTAATGCCAGAAGCCTGACTAACAAGACTGGTGAACTGGAATTAGTGATGTGTGAGGAGGACTATGACATAGTGGGAATAACTGAGACATGGCTGGATGATAGCTATGACTGGACAGTTAATATAAAAGGTTACAATCTGTTTAGAAAGGATCGTCAAAACCGGAGAGGTGGAGGGGTCTGCCTCTACGTGAAGTCGTGTCTAAATCCCGTAATTCGAGAATACATCTCTGAGGGACATGAACATGTGGAGTCACTGTGGGTAGAAATACATGGAGCAAAAACAATAATAAAATACTAATAGGAGTGTATTATAAACCACCTAATATACCAGAGTCCACAGAAAATCTATTACTAAACGAGATAGACGAGGCGGCAAATCATAATGAAGTCGTTATCATGGGGGACTTCAACTACCCAGATATAGACTGGGAAACTGAAAGCTGTACATCCCATAAAGGAAACAGGTTCTTGGCAATAGCCAAAGACAATTTCCTTTCCCAACTGGTTCAGGACCCCACTAGAGGGACGGCCATACTGGACTTAGTATTAACCAATAGACCTGATAGAATAACAGATGTGCAGGTTGGGGGACACCTGGGAAATAGTGACCATAAAGTTATAACCTTCCAATTATCCTTCAAACGAGAGTTTCTAAAGGGAGGAACAAAAATACCAAACTTCAAAAAGCAAAATTTAGCCAACTAAGCGAGGCCATAGGCCTAACTAACTGGGACAAAGTCCTCAAAAATAAAAATACAACCATAAAATGGGAGATTTTTAAAAGCATTGTAACATCAAATTGTGAGAGGTACATACCTTATAGGAATAAAAGGCTAAGGAACAATAAGAGACCAATGTGGATAAATGGAACCGTAAAGAAGGCAATAAATGACAAAAAGAAAGCATATAAATCGCTAAAACAGGAGGGGAGTCAGGAAGCACTGATAAACTATAAGGAAAAAAATAGAATATGTAAAAAACTAATAAAATTTGCCAAACTAGAGACCGAGATATTAATTGCCAAAGAGAGTAAAACTAACCCTAAAATGTTCTTCAATTATATAAATAGTAAAAAATATAAATCTGAAGGAGTCGGCCCTCTACATAGCAATGAGGGGGGTGTTGCAGAGAGCGACGAGGATAAAGCAAAACTATTAAATATTTTTTTCTCCACTATATTCACTGAGGAAAATAAACTGTCAGATGAAATGCAGAATGTAAAAGTAAATTCCCCATTAAAAGTGCCCTGTCTGACCCAGGAAGAAGTACAACAGCGAATTAAAAAGATTAAAATAGACAAATCGCCAGGACCGGATGGCATACACCCCCCTATCCTAAGGGAATTAAGTGATGTCATAGCCAGACCATTATTTCTGATATTTACGGACTCTATAATAACAGGGAATGTTCCACAGGATTGGCGCATAGCAAATGTGGTGCCAATATTCAAAAAGGGTCAAAAAACAGAGCCTGGAAATTATAGGCCGGTAAGTTTAACATCTATTGTTGGTAAACTGTTTGAAGGGTTTCTAAGAGATGCTATTTTGGAGTATCTCAATAAAAATAAGCAAATAACGCCATATCAGCATGGCTTCATGAGGGATCGGTCATGCCAAACAAATTTAATCAGCTTCTATGAGGAGGTAAGTTCTAGACTTGACAGCGGCGAATCAATGGATGTCGTATATCTGGACTTCTCCAAAGCATTTGACACTGTACCTCATAAAAGGTTAGTACATAAAATGAGGATGCTCGGACTGGGAGAAAATGTCTGTATGTGGGTAAGTAACTGGCTGAGTGACAGAAAACAGAGGGTGGTTATTAACGGTAGATACTCAGATTGGGTCACTGTAACTAGTGGGGTACCTCAGGGGTCAGTATTGGGCCCTATTCTCTTCAATATATTTATTAATGATCTTGTAGAAGGCCTGCACAGTAAAATATCTATTTTTGCAGATGACACTAAACTGTGTAAAGTAATTAACACTGAAGAGGACAGTTTTCTGCTACAGAGGGATCTGGATAGATTGGAGGCTTGGGCAGAAAAATGGCAGATGAGGTTTAACACTGACAAATGTAAAGTTATGCACATGGGAAGGAATAATGCAAGTCACCCGTACATATTAAATGGTAAAACACTCGGTAACACTGACATGGAAAAGGATCTAGGAATTTTAATAAACAGCAAATTAAGCTGCAAAAACCAGTGTCAGGCAGCTACTGCCAAGGCCAATAAGATAATGGGTTGCATCAAAAGGGGCATAGACGCCCGTGATGAGAACATAGTCGTACCACTTTACAAATCACTGGTTAGACCACACATGGAGTACTGTGTACAGTTCTGGGCTCCTGTGAACAAGACAGACATAGCAGAGCTGGAGAGGGTTCAGAGGAGGGCAACTAAAGTAATAACTGGAATGAGGGATCTACAGTACCCTGAAAGGTTATCAAAATTAGGGTTATTCACTTTAGAAAAAAGACGACTGAGGGAGATCTAATAACTATGTATAAATATATCAGGGGTCAGTACAGAGATCTCTCCCATCATCTATTTATCCCCAGGACTGTGACTGTGACAAGGGGACATCCTCTGCGTCTGGAGGAAAGAAGGTTTGTACACAAACATAGAAAAGGATTCTTCACTGTAAGAGCAGTGAGACTATGGAACTCTCTGCCTGAGGAGGTGGTGATGGTGAGTACAATAAAGGAATTCAAGAGGGGACTGGATTTATTTCTGGAGTGTAATAATATTACAGGCTATAGCTACTAGAGAGGGGTCGTTGATCCAGGGAGTTATTCTGATTGCCTGATTGGAGTCGGGAAGGAATTTTTTTTTCCCCTTAAGTGAGGAAAATTGGCTTCTGCCTCACAGGGGTTTTTTGCCTTCCTCTGGATCAACTTGTAGGAAACAGGCCGAACTGGATGGACAAATGTCTTTTTTCGGTCTTATATACTATGTTACTATGTTACTATGTAAGGTGAGGTAATCTAGACTTTTTTGACCTAGGCGACTTCTCTTGTCAGTGATGCTGCGCTGAAGGTCCTTTCTGACAGGACACTTGAAGCGCTCATCGCTCCTCAGAGTGTCGATATCTGCTGTTAAGGCGAGGTAGTCTGCTACCTGTCGGTCGAGTCATTCTCTGAGGGTGGACCCCGAAGGTCTGTGGCAATGCGTAGGACTTAAGAAGCTCCGCATGTCCTCCATCAACAACACGTCTGTAAAGCGCCCTGTCCTTGCCGGCGTGGTCGTGGTAGGAGGAGGATAACTTTCACTTCTTCCCGTGTTAGATTCCCGTTGTGCTCTGACATCACCCTTATATGCTGTGTAAAGCATACTTTTTAACTTGTTTTGGAACTGCTGCATCCTTTCCAACTTCTGGTAATTCGGTAACATTTAAGCCACTTTCTGCTTATACCAACGGTCTAGTAGCGTGGCCACCCAGTGAGGTCGTTCTCCTTCAGCCTTTTTATACGAGGGCCCCTCAACAGGCATGACAGCATGAAAGACCCCATTAGCACAAGGTTGGATGCCAAGCTATTCATCTCCCGTTCCTCATTCTCACTGATGTCATTGAAGGTCTGTTCTTCCCCCCCAGCCACGTACAACACCACGGGTCCCAGATAGGTGACAACAACGAGCACCCAGGGATGCCTGCTGTGGTTGGTCTTCAAAGTCACATTCCTCCTCTGACTCCTCTTCCTCAGACTTCTCTTCCAGCGTTGCCGCAGGTCTAGCAAGTGATGATGATAACGCTGTTTCTGGTGGTGATGGTGACCACCACTCTTTTTCTTCACGCTCATCTACGGCCTGATCTAGAACTCTTCGCAGGGCACGCTCCAGGAAGAAAACAAATAGGATGAGGTCTCTGATGGTGCCTTCGGTGCGAATGACTAGGTTTGTCACCTCCTCAAAAGGACGCATGAGCCTACAGGCATTGTGCATGAGCGTCCAGTAACGTGGCAAAAATATACCCAGCTCCGCAAAGGCTGTCCTAGCACCCCGATCATACAAATACTCATTGACGGCTTTTTCTTGTTGGAGCAGGCGGTCAAACATTAGGAGTGTTAAATTCCAACGTGTCAGCGCCTCACTGGCATGTTGTTTCACCGCTGAATGTCGGAAAAGTGCGCCATGGCCGTGTAGGAGCACCTGAAATGGCCACACACCTTCCTGGCCTGTTTGAGGAATATCCTATAAGCCTGGGTACTTACACACAAAGCGTTGTACAATCAGATTCAATACATGTGCCATGCACGGCACAGGTGTCAACTTGCCCAAATTCAATACCGCCAACAGATTGCTTCCATTGTTACATACCACTTTTCCGATCTCCAGTTGGTGCGGGGTCAGCCACTGATCCACCTGTGCGTTCAGGGTGGACAGGAGTGCTGGTCCGGTGTCACTCTCTGCTTTCAGGCGTGTCAACTCCAAGACGGCGTGACATTGTCGTATCCGGGATATGGAATAGCCCCTGGGGAGCTGGGGTGCAGTTGATGATGTGGAGCAAGACGCAGCAGCAGAAGAGGACTCAGTCGAGGAGGTTAGCGAAAAAGGATGGAGTAGGAGGAATAGGGGAGGTGGCAGCAGGCCTGCCTGCAAGTCGTGGTGGTGTCACCAACTCCGCTGCACAGCTACACATTCTATGCTTGGCAGCAGTCAGCAGGTTTACCCAATGCGCAGTGTACGTGATATACCTGCCCTGACCGTGCTTTGCAGACCAGGTATCAGTGGTCAGATGGACACTTGCCCCAAAACTGTGTGCCAGACATGCCATGACTTCCTTTTCCACAATAGAGTACAGGTTGGGGATTGCCTTTTGTGAAAAAAAATTTTGGCCGGGTACCTTCCACTGCGGTGTCCCAATAGCTACAAATTTTTTGAAGGCCTCAGACTCCACCAGCTGGTATGGTAAAAGCATGGGCGTAGCTATAGGGGGTGCAGAGGTAGCAGTCGCTACCGGGCCCAGGAGCCTGAGGGGGCCCAAAGACCCTTGTGCCACATAAGAAGACACACAAAGCACTGAGGGAAGGGGGCCCAAGCTGAACTCTTGCACCAGGGCCCAGGAGCCATTAGCTACGCTCCTGGGTAAAAGCTGGCGAGCTAAGAGTTCCGACAAACCAGCTGTCAGACGCCGGGCAAGGGGGTGACTCTGTGACATTGGCTTCTTACGCTCAAACATTTCATGGACAGACACCTGACTGTGGACAGCTGAGCAGGAACGGCTGAAGGTGAGAGGCGGTGTGGCAGGTGGTTGAGAGGGGGCAGGGAGGACAGCAGTGGTTGACGTAGCTGAAGATGCTGGACCAGGAGAAGCATGGTGGCTTTGAGTTTGTGTGCTGCTTGTACTCATGTGTTGATCCCATAGGTGTTTTTGATGTGAGATCATGTGCCTTCGCAAAGCAGTTGTACCTAGGTGGGTGTTGGACTTCCCACGACTCAGTTTCTTTTGGCACAGGTTGCAAATGGCATCGCTGTTATCAGAGGCAGACACACAAAAACACTGAGCATTATTCTAGGGCCAAAGGAAATCACAGCAGCCCGACGGCCCCTGCGGGGTAGCCTGCCTCTGCCTGTCATTTTTTTTTTTACATAGTGGTACTATGCGTGCAAGGTACTGTGCCACCCGGTATGAGTGGTGGGCACTGGCAGTGGGCACACTACAGTCAGTGGAAGTGGGCCTGACACACACTGGCAGACAACTAACCTTAGATTAAAGGGTAAAAATGAAATGCCTTTTTTTATGCAAAGTCCTGTGCCACACGGTATGAGTGGTGGGCACTGGTAGTGGGCACACTACAGTCAGTGGAAGTGGGCCTGACACACACTGGCAGCAGGCAGGTAACTGAAATTAGATTAAAGTGTAAAAATGAAATGCCTTTTTTTATGCAAAGTCCTGTGCCACACGGTATGAGTGGTGGGTACTGGCAGTGGGCACACTACAGTCAGTGGAAGTGGGCCTGACACACACTGGCAGCAGGCAGGCAACTGAAATTAGATTAAGGTGTAAAAATTAAATGCCTTTTTTATGCAAAGTCCTGCGCCACATGGTATAAGTGGTGGGCACTGGCAGTGGGCACACTACAGTCAGTGGAAGTGGGTCTGACACACACTGGCATCAGGCAGGCAACTGAAATTAGATTAAAGTGTAAAAATTAAATGCCTTTTTTTTATGCAAAGTCCTGTGTCACACGGTATGAGTGGTGGGCACTGACAGTGGGCACACTACAGTCTGTGGGCCACCCGGTATGGTGTGGGCCAGGCAACTGCAATATATATATGGAGAAAAAATAAATAAAAGCAGACTAATGTAGCAGCCCTAAAAAGGGCTTTTTGGGGTGCTGTGACGCTGTCTTTACAGCAGATGAGTCTGTGGACACAGGACACTGGCCTAGCTAACGCTTTCCCTATGAATTCATCAGCAGCACAGCAGCAGCTTCACTCCCCATGCTCTCACTAACACACTGCAGCTTCAGACTGAATCTAAAAAGGCTGCCGTTTTTATAGGAGGTGGGAAGGTGTGGGAGGGAGGGTGCTGATTGGCTGGAATGTGTCTGCTGACTGTGAGGTACAGGGTCAAAGTTTGCTCAATGATGATGTATAGGGGGCGGATCGAACATCGCATGTGTTCGCCCGCCGTGGCGAACAAGCGATGTTTGCCGGGAACTGTTCGCCGGCGAATAGTTCGGGACATCACTACTAAGAATCAGAGAGAGGGTTATAGCCATCATAAGCATTGGGGTAACTAGCACCCTCATTGCCACTGCCACTCCCGTCCTCCTCTCTGTTGCGCTCTCCTCCAAGCATGTTGCATATCTCTACTATATTTGAGGAGAGAAATATGGGGATTGGAGCATGACATGTCAACCTATTGGAAATTGAGGTATACCAGAGTAAACAGCAATGGTTCACCTGAAAGATTTATTCAGTTTGTACCAGTTTGTCATATAGAAACATCAACATAGGGGTAACATAGTAACATAGTAACATAGTATATAAGACCGAAAAAAGACATTTGTCCATCCAGTTCGGCCTGTTTCCTACAAGTTGATCCAGAGGAAGGCAAAAAACCCCTGTGAGGCAGAAGCCAATTTTCCTCACTTAAGGGGAAAAAAAAATTCCTTCCCGACTCCAATCAGGCAATCAGAATAACTCCCTGGATCAACGACCCCTCTCTAGTAGCTATAGCCTGTAATATTATTACACTCCAGAAATACATCCAGGCCCCTCTTGAATTCCTTTATTGTACTCACCATCACCACCTCCTCAGGCAGAGAGTTCCATAGTCTCACTGCTCTTACAGTGAAGAATCCTTTTCTATGTTTGTGTACAAACCTTCTTTCCTCCAGACGCAGAGGATGTCCCCTTGTCACAGTCACAGTCCTGGGGATAAATAGATGATGGGAGAGATCTCTGTACTGACCCCTGATATATTTATACATAGTTATTAGATCTCCCTCAGTCGTCTTTTTTCTAAAGTGAATAACCCTAATTTTGATAACCTTTCAGGGTACTGTAGATCCCTCATTCCAGTTATTACTTTAGTTGCCCTCCTCTGAACCCTCTCCAGCTCTGCTATGTCTGTCTTGTTCACAGGAGCCCAGAACTGTACACAGTACTCCATGTGTGGTCTAACCAGTGATTTGTAAAGTGGTAGGACTATGTTCTCATCACGGGCGTCTATGCCCCTTTGATGCAACCCATTATCTTATTGGCCTTGGCAGTAGCTGCCTGACACTGGTTTTTGCAGCTTAATTTGCTGTTTATTAAAATTCCTAGATCCTTTTCCATGTCAGTGTTACCGAGTGTTTTACCATTTAATATGTACGGGTGACTTGCATTATTCCTTCCCATGTGCATAACTTTACATTTGTCAGTGTTAAACCTCATCTGCCATTTTTCTGCCCAAGCCTCCAATCTATCCAGATCCCTCTGTAGCAGAAAACTGTCCTCTTCAGTGTTAATTACTTTACACAGTTTAGTGTCATCTGCAAAAATAGATATTTTACTGTGCAGGCCTTCTACAAGATCATTAATAAATATATTGAAGAGAATAGGGCCCAATACTGACCCCTGAGGTACCCCACTAGTTACAGTGACCCAATCTGAGTATCTACCGTTAATAACCACCCTCTGTTTTCTGTCACTCAGCCAGTTACTTACCCACATACAGACATTTTCTCCCAGTCCGAGCATCCTCATTTTATGTACTAACCTTTTATGAGGTACGGTGTCAAATGCTTTGGAGAAGTCCAGATATACGACATCCATTGATTCGCCGCTGTCAAGTCTAGAACTTACCTCCTCATAGAAGCTGATTAAATTTGTTTGGCATGACCGATCCCTCATGAAGCCATGCTGATATGGCGTTATTTGCTTATTTTTATTGAGATACTCCAAAATAGCATCTCTTAGAAACCCTTCAAACAGTTTACCAACAATAGATGTTAAACTTACCGGCCTATAATTTCCAGGCTCTGTTTTTTGACCCTTTTTGAATATTGGCACCACATTTGCTATGCGCCAATCCTGTGGAACATTCCCTGTTATTATAGAGTCCGTAAATATCAGAAATAATGGTCTGGCTATGACATCCCCCAATTCCTTTAGGATACGGGGGTGTATGCCATCCGGTCCTGGCGATTTGTCTATTTTAATCTTTTTAAGTCGCTGTTGTACTTCTTCCTGGGTCAGACAGGGCACTTTTAATGGGGGATTTACTTTTACATTCTGCATTTCATCTGACAGTTTATTTAGTGGAGAAAAAAATATTTAATAGTTTTGCTTTATCCTCGTCGCTCTCTGCAACACCCCCCTCATTGCTATGTAGAGGGCCGACTCCTTCAGATTTATATTTTTTACTATTTATATAATAATATATTTATTAAATAGAAATATGTCTAAATTAGGTGTATTTCTGGTGCAGATTGTGGTTCAAAGGTCTGGTGTGGGCAGGGAAGGGACAGTAGGCCTGTCTCATTTATCATTTTGTACTCCTAAACCATAGCGTAGAAAATAGTCTAAATGTAACACAGCAAGGAAGCTGCCTTACAATTAGAAGCGGCAGTGGATCCACCAAAGTTATTAAGAGACAGGCACCTCCACATAACTCCAGCGGATCCCCTCTGGGTATAGGGCTTATTAAGACCGGTGAGCAGTCGGCTGCTCATTAAGTGGAGGTGTAGTGCTGCATTTCCATGCAGCAATCACTTGCACAGTATGAGCAAGGGCTGCTGCTATCGCTCGTCCCTATACAAAATTGTTCCTGAACAGCAGAGTGCTGTTTAGAGAGCACGATCTGCACCCGGGGAACGATGATTTGCCCAGACCTCCGATCATTTTACCCTATGAACGAGCATTTCACTTGTTCATCGGTTGATCTGCATAATCTGAGCAGAGTAAATCCATTTTAAGAAATCTATTGGGGGGGTGGGGGGGGGTAGAACCGACAAACTAGTATTTACTTAGTGGCTAATTAGTGATTTCTTATTAGGGTCTTCAACGACATCTGTGGTAACACTTGGTAGAGTTGTGGGCAAATATGGATAAATCTGTGATACTTTGAGAAGAATTCATCTATCCCTCAATAGATTATAGAACACTTTATGGATGGCTTCTGCATTTTAAAACACCCTTCGGCTCAGCTCATTAACCCAAGAGCAGCAAATTAGCTTGATTTGCATATGAAGACGTAATACTAGCAATGAGTATTGATGTGTTAATGAATCTGGCTGCAAGGGGTGTTAGGGTCAATCAGACTCACAGCAGGACAGCAGTATTCATTCTAACTATTAGACATGGACACATAACAAAACCATCAACAGTATTCTACACTGTGCCGACTAAATGTGTCATTTTCAAAATTTTAGGTTTTTAAGCATCTCTGGAGAATAGGTAAGTAGATAGGTAGATTCTGCAATATGTTTGTAGTGTTAATGATAATCATCCTGCAGTGATGCTTTGTCATCTTATGGTGATGAGGGACAAGTAGACCATCACTGGCTTTGACATACAGTACCTGCAGCTACTGTATAGATAGTTGAATGCTGGTCTACCTCCAGAGCCTCATGACCAGGAACTGAATGGCTGCTCATAGGCGGAGTGTTTTCTCTGGATGGGAATGTAATCTCTGGTCTAAGGCAAGAGCCAGACTAGGACTGAAAATGTTTACATTTTTACACTGCTAGGCAGAGGCTTCCACCTAGCAGTGTTCCTGGTGACATCGCCGACACCGACACATTTTACAGGCTACAGAGGTTCTAAAGTCACCCATTAGTGCCAGTGACATCACTGGGCTCACTGCTAGGTGGAAGCCTCCGCCTAGCTTACGCATGAAGAGCCCAGTACAGATCTCCAGAAAAAGCCCTGTACTCTTGCATGAAGGGAAATGTAGTTTCAACATTATACTGAAACTTCAGCAATGGATCCCACAATGGTAATTATGGACAATTAGGCTTCACATACTGTTAATAATGTTAGTTGGAAGGGTTTTATTATTGTATCAGAATACTCCTTTAAAGAATAGGTGCTCAGTCCTCAGACAAAAATGAAGGCGAAATAAAGTAGTCCATATACAGAGAACTAGAGATGAATGAAGTTTAGAAAAATTTGATTCATCAGCTTCCCCGAACATAGTCAAGATATTCGATTTATTACAAATTGCTTTGTTACGAATCGCTTTTCATTATATGGAGTGGGCGCAATCATGGGGAACGGTGATCAGATGCCTTCAGATGCCACATTCAACGTTGATCGCAGCATCTGAGACTGCAATATATCTCCTCAGGGGTTAATCCAGTGTTAAAAGAAAAAAATTATACTCACTTTATCCACTTGATTTCGGAAAGGCAGTCAACTTCCATCTCGATTAAAGAAAACCCGTCAAAGAACCTATGGCGAGTGTGATGACGTCACCATGTGATCATGCTGGCCTCTCGCGTGTGACATCTTCACGCTCACTGCAGGTCCTTTGATGGGTTTTCTTCAATCAAGACAGCAGCTGATGGACCTCTCTGCAATCAAGTGAATAAGGTGAGTATAATTTTTTACATTTTCAGTTACCATTTTAGGAAATAATTGATTCGTTAACCACAAAGCGCAAGGAAATTTGGCTTCATGGCGAATTGAATGTTTTCTGAATTTCGGCTTTGTGGTGAATTGAATTTTTTCTGAAACTTCCAACGTCCACTTCAGATATTTCAATTCATTTAACACTAACAGGAACACTGTATGCTTCCATATGGGCTTCATACAAATCGTACCTTTGTGGTCTTTAATTGGTTTAAACTCTTCCCAGATATAATAAAAATTGTAAATAATACAACTGGAAAAAATGTAATAAGTTATTGCATGGGAAAATGCAAGTGCTGCAAAGCACATAAACAGTACCTGCAATGACTGGAACAGTTTATCACTTTTTTATTCTCTGGTATATTTATTTAACACAAAAAATTATTATGCTTTATATTATGACTGATTGGTCCAGACTTGTAAAGGTGGCACAGAGCAATAGGTGTATGCAAGTAATAAAACAAATCAGACAGGGAGTGTCAAACTTTAAAAGTTTTTAAGAAATGTTTTTTTTCTCAAACAAAGATTAATTGTTTATCAAGCTGGAAGACTGTGTGAGACTGAAATTGAAAAGCTGAATCATATATGTTGTTTTTCTGTAGCTGTAAGTGATTCTACTCTCAGATACTGATGAGATACTGATGATGACCTATCCGGGGGTCATCAGTTAAAAAACCATATGCTATTTGCACGTTCACTGCTATCGGAGTTGCGGTAACAGCGGATTTCTGACCACTGGATGGTTAAGTAGGTCCATCAACCCCTGAAAGGCACTTACTGCAGTACTTTTTCTAAAATTAACCTATGCCTTGAATTAAATTGATGAAATTATGTATTTTTCAACCGTATTAACTGTGTAACTGCGTTGCTTTAACTACATATTTTTTATTTTCACAAGAAGTTCTGAAATTTCACCCAAAAATGGAAACACTCCATGTGATCATAAATTAATGAAAAGGAGCATAATTTGGCTTTTGAAGCACAGATTTTTCTGGAATGGGTTTCAGATGCAATGTTGCATTTGCAATGTCCTTGATAAACAACTATTTGGGGCAACGGCATGGCTCAGAGAGGAGCCATTTGGCTTTTGATGTAAGGATTTCGTTGAAATGATTTTTTTGTCAACTTAGCTGTGTCACTTCTTGTGGGATGAAATTTAGTTTTTATTAGTACCATTTTGGGGTACACATGTCTTTTTTGTTCACTTTTTAGTCCGTTTTTGGGACATAACATGAACATAAAATAGCAATTCTGTCACCTACTTTTATTTTTCAAGGAGTTCCTCATGGGGTATAAATTATATTTTAACTGTATTCTATGGGTTGGTACAATTATGGCAATACCAAATTTATATGTTGTTTTAAAGGGGTTGTCTGGGTTCAGAGCTGAACCAGGACATAAGCTCCCCTTCATACATTTGTTGCTCCGATGCTCCCCCTTGCCCTGCGCTGCATAATGCAGGGCAAGGGCTGTTTGTTTACTGCCGATGACGAACCCGTTTTTTTTTTTCAGTATGCTAGGCAGAGGCTTCCACCTAGCAGTGATCCTGGTGATGTCACCAGCTCTAATGGGAGGTCTTTAGCGCTGCCCTAGCCTGTGCCAGTGACGTCACTGGGCTCACTGCTAGGTGGAAGCCTCTGCCTAGCATGCCCTTGAGAAGCCCGGTAAGGGTAAGGGGGAGCATCGGAGCTAGAAATGCTCAGATGCTCCACTTACTGTATATAGGCACCCTTCTAACACCCGTAACTAGCGATGAGACAATTTCTTGAAATTCGACCTAGATTCAATTTGACCAAATCAGTCAGGCGATTCGATTTGGGTCTTAATAAATTCAACCTAACTCTAAAGTGTTCCAATTAGAGGTGAGCAAACCAGTCAAGATTCATTTGGAGTCCAGTTCACTGAATTTTTAAAAAAGTTCGAACCAAATTTGCTACAATTGCACTGAAAGTTGGTATATAACCACCTTTAGTCTCCTAGGACGATTCATAATTTTCAGGAAAATGTATCTCTTTTTGTTTATTTTTATATTACATTTTTTTTCCCTTTAACATCCCCTCTCCCTAAGCTCTGGAACGCATTGACAGCAATAGTAAATGAAGTCTAAGTGACACTGACATACCGTATTTTTCGCCATATAAGACGCACTTTTTTCCCCCCAAAAGTGGGGGGAAAATGGCAGTGCGTCTTATATGGCGAATACTACCATTTTCCTATAGCTGAAGCCGATACATCGCACAGCCTGCGATGTATCAGCATGGAAGGAGGAGGGGGCGGAGCCTGGCAACACGCGGCGGGCGGCCCGCCGCTCACAGCGTGACTGCTTGTATAACATTTAAAATCTTTAATTATGTCCCCTTATTTCCTAAAAGCCCAGGACAGTAGCGCTCTGCTAACCTGCTATAACGATCCTCTAGCAGGCAGAGCGGTGCGGCGGCAGGCTGGTGTGTAACGTCCTCACTGGCGTCATCTGCCTGCTCCTCCTGCTTCATTCATAAAGTGAAAGGAGCAGGCAGATGGCGTCAGTGAGGACGTTACACACCAGCCTGCCGCCGCACCGCTCTGCCTGCTAGAGGATCGTTATAGCAGGTTAGCAGAGCGCTACTGTCCTAGGCTTTTAGGAAATAAGGGACATAATTAAAGATTTTAAATGTTATACAAGCAGTCACGCTGTTAGCGGCGGGCCGCCCGCCATGTGTTGCCAGGCTCCGCCCTAAGCAGCCATGGGCCAGATGTTTTAGAAAAGGGGCACCTGTGGATGACACTGTAATTGGGGTGATCTGTGGATGACACATATAGCATAAGATGCTATATATGTGTCATCCACAGATCCAATCCATTACAGTGTCATTCATCAAATGCCCCCATCACAGTGCTATCCACAGATCCCCCATCACAGTGCTATCCACAGATCCCCCATCACAGTGCTATCCACAGATCCCCCCATCACAGTGCTATCCACAGATCCCCCATCACAGTGCCATCCACATCTCCCCCACATAACAGTGCCATCCACAGATCCCCCCCATAATACTGTCATGCACAGACCACCATTACTTCAAAAGCACACCTTTTGGTTAAAAATATTTTTTTTCTTATTTTTCTCCTCAAAAACCCAGGTGCGTCTTATAGGCCGGTGCGTCTTATAGGGCGAAAAATACGGTACATAGCTATGGGTAAACACACATTTAACTGTGTTTAAAAAAACACAGCACCCACACATGGCTCATGCTTTTTCATATTCTAATGCTTTTAAAAATTGTCTCTTATCGGGGGCAGATGATGTTTAAACTCAGATTTAAAAAAAAATGTCTTTGGGGAATATGATGGTTGGCAGGTGGCATTAGTGACATGATGCAGGCAACAACAGCCATACAGAATGCAATTGTAGGTAGGCAGACAGACAACAAGATGGGGCACCGGCAGTAAGGAGAGGTCTATTGATCGCATTCAGCCTGGCTGGACTGTGAGAAAAGTTTTCTAAAAATACAGTAATCACGTACATATGCTGCCTCATGAAATTTAACCCCCCCCCCCCCTCCCCTCATCCTCCCCATCCCAGAAAACTTTTAAATTTCAACCATGTCAACCACCCCCCCCTCCAAAATGTAAACATTTTAACCATGTTAACCCCCTGACCAGCAATATATTTTTGTTATCGAGAGGCATTCGTAGCATGATGAAGGCCACAGCAGCAGCCATAAAAAAATGTGATAATAGACAGACAGACAACAGTGGCAAGATGGAGCACACTGGTTCATTTTGACAAAAGTGATATTTTGGACACTGGCAGAGGACAACTTGGTCCATTTGGGTGTCACAACACCCCCCACAGCACTGAAAACCCTCTCTGAGATGACACTGGAGGCTGGGCAAGAAAGAAGATATAGCATGCTGTGCTAGTTCAGGCTACTGTACTGGTCTGCCTGCCCAGAAATCCATGAAATCATGGAATAGGGTATGCAAAAGAGACTGGCCATAGCTTAGGTAGGTCTGAACTAGAGGCAGGAGTTGTTGGCTTGCTGACTGACCCCATCCGGGCGTGGCACATTTAAAAAACTGGTCCATCATGTTAAGGAGACTGAAATGGCTGCTGCAACAGCTTCTGCTGCTCGTGGTGACGGGAGGGGGATGGCTCTGCAGGGGGTAGAGTGGAGCCTCATTTTCAGATACACTGGCGGCAGGCGTCTGCTCACTATAAGCTGCAGCAAGCTGTGTTGGCAAGTGGTTCCTGGTAGTAACGTAATTTGTCCTCCTTTTCAATGACAGGAAAACATTCCCACATTTTGCCATGGTGGTAAGGGTCTAAAAGCATGGCAATCCAGTAAACACCAGACAGCTTGATTCAAAGATACGCCTGTCACTGCATAAGCAAGCCAGCATACAGATGGCCATTATCGTCCGTTTTCTCCTCTGACTCCTCCTCCTAATCCTCATCTTCGTCATCCTCCTGCATGATATTGTTCATGCTGCAGTTGTCTCTGCTGCCAAATTTTGGGGCCTCTGAAGAGCTTCAGCACTCGACAGGCGTTTCTGATGAGCTGCCTTTGGCTGACCTCAAAGCAACATATGCTCCCTGCTACTGAGGCTGTCTGGTACATGACAAAATTGTTCACGGCTTTCCACTCGAGCATGTGCAATGTTGAATTCCAGCAAGTTGGCACATCGCGGTTAGTTGGTGTAGCGTCAGGCCTTTCTGTCGCTGCAGGTCCAGGAGAGCATACCTCGACACGTAAGGGTGGCTGAAGTGTTTGGACAGTCTCCTGGACTCTGTCAGCAGTTTGCGCAAGCCAACGTACTTATTTAGAAAGTGCAGCACCACTAGATTGATGACGTGTGCCATGCAGGAAGCATGTGTTATTTCACCCAGGTTCAGGATGGCCACGATTTTGCACCTATTGTCACTGACCATCTTTCCCAGTTGGAGTCAGCAGGGTGACAGTCAGCGGGATGTTTGCTGCTTGATATACTTGAGCAACTGCTCGCCGGTTTGGCTACTCCCTCCCAGACAGATTAGCTCCAACATGACATGGCAACGCTTCACCTGACACGTGATAGGAAGGAGGGGTGCGAGTGACTCTGAGCCCTGCTGCTGTTGGGGCGGGACTGTGGGAGCCAGCTCCATAATATAGTAGGAGCGGGTCAAAATGACCTGGCCATGTTGCTGGGGTGCTGCCTAACCAATGCCGGAAAAAACACTGACCGAGTGGGCCTTGAAAGACATGTACTGTCCCTGCCTGTAACAGCTTCTCCGGGAGTGAACCACGGAGTTCAGTTGGAAGCATTATGAGAATCGCAAGGAGTGTCCCGCATTCTCTGACAAGTGAGAGTACAAGGCTCTACTACGACGGTACTGCAGCGACTGCACAGCCAGCAAAGTGTGCAGGTGGGGATTCAGCTTGTAGATAAGCTAATTGCTGGTGGAGAAAAGTTTTTTCATGGTCAAACATTCAGTTATAGATGCCTCATGATTGAGCCGAGGACAAGGAAGAGTCTTAGCAGAAGAAGAAGATGATGATGATGATGATCTCAAAGATACCGTACTGCTTGGCTGCCACAAAGAGGACCAGGAAAAAAAGGACAGACTTGTTCTGATTGGGAATGCTGGCTAGTAGTATTTTTTCAAAGGATCCGGTGATGCCGTCTCCTGTGCTCCAATAGACCTCTGTTACCTATAAATGAATGGCCATGGCTTATTTAAATCCTGCAGAGCTTGCACTCCGTTGTGGTTTTGTGTGCCCGCCCTGTGGACAAAAGAAGCCAATATGGGAGTTGCTTGCACAGAGCTACAGGCAGGCAAGCTGTGTTTAGATTTCGCATGTTTTGGGCCTAACCCATCCACAGCATCAGTGGCATCACCAGATCCCAAAGCAGACATGACCTCTGTTCTTTATTGCTGCCGTCATTGCCCTTCTCCACTGATGTTGCCTCTTCCTCAACACCCTAATCCAGCTCCCAGGTGCTGTCCAGCACACAATCGTCATGGGAGTCATCACCCTCCCTGCCGCTTTTATCAGACTGGTTAAAAGATGGCTGTACAATACATCATAAACTGATAGCAAAAATTAGGAAAAGGGGCTCATTCCAAAAAAAATGGAATGAAGGAAGCTCTTAGCGCACATTTTTGATCAAAAGTATGTCGGGCCCAAGTACCATGTCACGGCGGCTTCCGCACAAGGGTCCCTAACATTACAGATACTGCCTTTCATGGACTTACCAGTCTCCTTTTATTCAGGGCACTGCAAGAACCAGCTAAATTGCTTTTGTGCTGAGAAGTCCCAGGTACTTGGGCGTTGCTCAGTCCAAAAGAGGCGCTACCTTCAATATATACTATAAGACAGAGTTCAGACTAAGCAAATATATATCTACACTCACAAGTGCATAGCCATAAGGCAAACAAGGTTGGTTAAAAGATGGCTGCACAATACATCATAAACTGATAGTAAAAAATAGGAAAAGGGGCTCATTCCAAAAAAAAATGGAATGAAAAAAGCTCTTAGCGCACATTTTTGATCAAAAGTATGTCGGGCCCAAGTACCACGTCACGGTGGCTTCCGCACAAGGGTCTTTAACATTACAGATACTGCCTCTCATGGTCTTACCAGTGTCCTTTATATTCAGGGCACTGCAGGAACCAGCTAAATTGCTTTTGTGCTGAAAAGTCCCAGGTACTTGGGCGTTGCTCAGTCCAAAAGAGGCGCCACCCTCAATATATACTATAAGACAGAGTTCAGACTAAGCAAATATATATCTACACTTCCAAGTGCATAGCCATAAGGCAAACAAGGTTGGTTAAAAGATGGCTGCACAATACATCATAAACTAATAGCAAAATATAGGAAAAGGGGCTCATTCCCAAAAAATGGAATGAAGGTCTGGGAGACAATCATGGCATTTCCTTCCCCCCACTTCCTCGCAAGGTGATGCAAGAACCCTTCTTTTTCCTCCCTAGTGCTTTTTTCCCGCTGACATGTGCACTAAAATGGCACTATGCACTATTTTAGTGGATTAATCTAAAAAAAATAAAAAAAAATAAAGATTCAGGTTCGCCAATCGCCTGCTGTCTGAAAAATAGTAAAAGTTTAGAACGAAATCAATTTAGTTCAAACTGGTTCACTTATCCTTAGTTCCAACTGAAAAGTTGTGGATGACATTCTGGGGTATTCTAGGGCTGTATGCAACTCATTTAAAGTGACCCAGATAATAAAATGATGTTGTTTTACCACACAGTGAATGCTGTAAAATAAATATCACAAAGTAATGTAAAAATTTTTTTTTTTTTTAATTTTCCCCCCAAAATAATAAGTTATTTAATACACAATATATACAATATAATGGTTCCCAAAACACCTACAGCTAATCCCCCAAAATAAAAATTTAGAAGAAAAAAAGGGGAAAATATTCTTGGTTCTTAAGGCTAAAATTAATGATGTCACCAAGGGGTTAAAAATGCAGTAGTGTCCCATGAATTATGCGCGAACAAGATTTACAAAAAAAAAAGATTGCCACCAGTCCCACAATACAGCTTCTAGCACTGTCCTCGGTGACTGGCATAAACTATACATCACCTATATAAAAACAAACATAATTAAAGTAGACACAAATTAAAAATTGTATTTTAGCTGAACTTTGTGCTATTAAAAAATATTTTCTTTTTCTTTTACATTTTGCCGGGTATAAAAATTATAAACAAAAACTACTAAAAATAAAAATGTTATAAATGTGAAGCTCCAGGAATCACCAAAAAATGATGTGAAAATTATTTACATAACATAACAAAAAAACAGTAATGGCTTTTGAAGCTGCATGTCCTAAAATAAATGAAAATGTGTTCATGAAGGGGAGAAAACGGTCTAGTTAAAAAATTGTGACACAAAAAAAATATCAAATATCATAAATATCTATAAATATATTTCTATACATACAAATATTTTGTGTTTGAAACTATATTTACTTGGGAAATAAAGTCATGGCCACTAGTAAGTTATCCTCTGTGCAGCTCATATAAAAAAGACAACCTTAAAGTATTCACTTGATTTTACATATCAGTACTTTTTCAGGTCATGATCTTCCCATGAACACCTCATATTAGGATTGTTTTCTTTCTATTATGTGACGCTTACTCTGTAGCTTCCTGCCTGTTTTCATTTCTCTCATTACATCACTTCCCAATTCAGAGTGCTTTCCCTCAAGCGATCACAAGACCAGACAGGTTACTATATCCTACACGTTCCAAGCGTATTTGCTACTGGGAACATTCCAAGTTGCTTGGCTACAGGTTGTTCTCTTCCCATGCATGTTCTCTTCCTGGCTACATTCAGGAAGACAGGACGTGAAGCATAATTAAGAATTCTGGAAATTTTCTTGGACTCTAGTTCAAGGCAGTCTATGCTAATAAGACTGGGTAGACATACAGTGTGAATATAATGTAGCGCTGTATCCACATTATAGTGTAATAAGCTATTAAGAACTTATGACTTCACATTTAAAATAAAATTGTATATTATGGCTTGTGCGCCTTTAGAGAGGAGGTTGCAGACCTGCAAAGAAAAGCATAGTTACCTGCTTCCCGGGACTGGCTGCCCGCTCCTACACTCCATGGCCTCGGCTGCTCTGCTGCACACTCAGAATTTAAACATCCGTTTAATGCCGCTGCAGCCTATTGCCATCCACAGCTGTGACCATGTCAAATGGTCATCGATGCAAGAGGAGCAGGTCACAATTGTGGTCAGAGATTAGCTGCAGTGGTGTCCAAACAAAAGTTTACTTCCTAGGAGCACAGAAGAGCAGCCTAGGCCGGGCAGAGAGGAGACGTAAGTATGCTTCTCTTCGCAGGTTTGCCCTGCAACCCCCCACCAAAGGTGCACAACCTCTTTAAAATATAACATTACTACAATTGTGTTTTTTAAGCAGGACCAGAGGTGGCTGCAAGGCACCAGCAGAGAATTGTATTTCCCAGAAGCACTTCAGTTTTATTTTTTGGAATGGCCCCTGCCTGTAAATACTATGATTCCAATAATAAAATTATATTACGGTAGTCCTCACAATGTGATTCCCTAATACAAGACTCCTTAACCGTTTGGTAACATGGATAAATTACAATTCCCACTAATATATTCCCGAAATACTGAAATAGTATTTAACATGGATACATTTCAGAATATCAAGAGGAAGGCTAAAAAACCCTCATGAGCTAGAAGCCAGTTTTTCTGATCTTTGAAAAAAAAATGCCTTCCTGGCTCCAAATCTGGCAATCAGAATATTTCCCTCGATCAATAACCTTTCTCCAGTGATCTGATAGCTACAACTTCTTGAGAAATACATCCAGCCCTTGGACTCTTTTAATCTACTCAGACAGAGAGTTCCATAGTCTCACTGCTCTAACCATAAAGAATCCTCTTCTATGTTAGTGTAGAAGCCTTCTTTCCTTTATACATAGAGGATGCTCCCTTGTTATAGCGGCAGTCCTGGGGATAAATAGATCTTGGGAGAAAATGGCTTTTGATGTATTTATACACAGCTATCAAGTAATCCCTCATCCATTAGCACGAGCACTTTGTGGACTGCCCACAACTGTGTTGTTGCTATGGCTGATTGTACAGATGGGGATTTACATGGGAACTTTAACTAATTCTTCCACTTATTGAGCCTCCCTGGTCCCATATAATATTTTAACCCTTGAGAAAGGGTGGGCCCCAACC
Source organism: Bufotes viridis (assembly GCA_033119425.1). Taxonomy (NCBI): domain Eukaryota; kingdom Metazoa; phylum Chordata; class Amphibia; order Anura; family Bufonidae; genus Bufotes; species Bufotes viridis. The sequence goes on along the minus strand of CM065599.1, from coordinate 49,243,034 downwards.
AAAGTTAAGATCAGCTGGCCATCGTGCTGCCACCCCTACACTGACAGATTCCAAGCTGCAAATGGAAATGACTGCTGGATAACTTGGATGCAGCTGGACTACACACAATCAGTTGAGCCGAAAGTGGGGCAGACTGGAAATTCTTAGTGTTATCAGATCATTTTGGAAGAGCATACACAAGCTAGACCTAGCTGAGCTGTCTTCTGCCCTGAGATAAGTTAAGTCAGTAGTCTCCCTGCTCCCCTGAGTTTGTGTGGCACACCTTCCATTTTGGAACTGATTTCCATTTCAGCCTCATTACTGGTGGTGCCATCAGGTCCATCACAGCAGTGATCTTCACTTCTTCAGCCACCTTCTCTTGACTAACCTCCATGGACAGACGCATCTTCTGCTCTTCAGTTCTACATGTAATTAATGTCTATCTAAACCTGAGCTGCCCCTTATGTACCTAAAAACCACTCCTTCTTGTATAATTCCTTTCCCAATGTTCTTATTCTTTTTTTCACCTACTTCCAGGTCAACAAAGAGCTCATCTTCCCTCCTCTCAGACTGCTTTGGGCTGTTGGTTATATGGCCAGAACCATTATAACTTCACTGCCCTACTAAACTATACTTACTCCGCATCACTACAACTATTAGTACTACTTCTAACTTGCTCTATTGTGTTAGGAGCATCCTAGCCCACCTTATAACTCCTTGGGTCTATTCAGTAAAAAGACTGTCACTGGAGCCATTGATAAATCAGACATCTACCGCCTACACAGTCATTTGATAGAGGAATGCATTCCCAGTACGAGGAAATCAACAGAACAGTTCTCACAATAACACATTACATTGCTCCCATTATCCACTTAACAATAGATTTGTGGACATGTTGTACTATACAGAAACAATAAAATATAACAGTGAGAAAATTAATAGCAGACGGCAGAATTGTCCCCATGACATGCTTAAAACTAAGGAATTGCTGGCAATCAGTTGACTGTGGCAAGGCTGCAAGGTGAAACCAAGTTCCCAGCAGGGAACCATCCACTGTGACAATGATATGCCAATTGGTGTAGCTATAGGGGGTGCAGAGGTAGCAGTCGCTACCAGGCCCAGGAGCCTGAGGGGGCCCAAAGACCCTTGTGCTGCATAAAAAGACAAACAAAGCACTGAGGGAAAGGGGGCCCAAGCTGAACTCTTGCACCAGGGCCCATTAGTTTGCTACGCCCCATCACCATGCCAACTTTCTGCAGATAAAAACTATCCTTGTACATGAAATAATTGTGCGTCAAACAAAAACGTACACATTTCACGCCCAATTATTTCATCTACAAGGATAGTTTTTATCTGCAGAAAGTTGGCATGGTGATGTGGCGAAATTCGCCGAGAGCTTCGCCAACTTGTATTTGGCATTATGGGAGACGCATGTTATTAATCCTATTCTAAACAAAAGGACCGATTTAGGTGAGCTGTTAGTATGGCATCGTTATATTGACAACTGCCTGATTATATGGAAAGGTGAACGTCAAGGTTTGCAGGATTGGTTCCTACAACTAAATATAAATGAATGGAACCTACATTTTGCTAGTCATATTAGCAGGGAGTCAGTTGAGTTCTTGGATCTTATTATTTTTTGTGAAGGGGAACAACTTAAAACCTGCACTTATTTTAAGCCCACTGATGTTAACACGTATATAGATACGACGAGTTGCCACCATGAACCCTGGATAAGAAACATCCCTAAAGGACAGATTAAGCGAATATATAGAAATTGTAGTAATGTAGCAGACTTCGAGGAACAAAGCCAAATTATTAAAAGTAGATTTATTGAGAAGGGTTATAGTAAAACCGCACTGGATCAATATTGTGAGGAAATAGTGAAGGAGCAAGTAAAGTTATTTCAAGGGGTGTGTGGCGAGGAAGAGGGTAAATAAGAATATAAAGGACTTTAGATTTGCTATCCTAACCCAATTTAGTTTGAATGCGGGAGCCCTCAAAAATAGAATACGGAAAAACTGGAGTGTATTTAAGAAACTATCCTGTGTTGGGAAATGAGATCCCGGCCCAGCCACAAATTATGTTTGCAAAAGCGCAGAACCTACGATCCAAATTGGTACATAGTCTGCAGATAAAGAAACCGATGAAGGAACTACCTGGCAAGTTCAGATGGTGCGGTTTTTGTAGTGCGTGTAGAATTAGAAAAAAAGAACACAGAAATGTATCTGTAAGTTCAGTGATATCGAATGTGAATAAATTAGAGTTTAAAATAAAAGGTAACATAAGTTGCGAGAATATAGGAGTTATCTACGTACTGGAGTGTCCTTGTGGCTCGGGTAGAACTACCCGTAAATTATAAACACGAATCCAGGAACATATTCGTAATATTAGAAAGGGTTTAATCACGCATAGCGTCTCATTACATTTCCAGACTGCGCATCAGAAGGATCCCAGTGGGTTAAAGTTTGTGGGGGTAGAGTTGGTGAAGAACCCGATAACACTGACATAGTCAAATGGCTAACTCGCATATCAATTTTCTGCATGGACCATTAATAGTCCACACAGAGAAAATTGCAAGATACGTGTGCTACACTCGTCCATTCAAATCAACTAGTTAGTAAAAAAAATGGACAGCACAAGGATGCCATTTGTGTACATTTTTGTACCTGTATTAATGCCTATTTTTATTGATGTTTTTTGATGTATTTGATAGATTGGATGAGCCATTGTTGTGATTGGACAATGGCTCAATATTGTTGTATATTGGATGAGACAGTGATGACGAGTAAGGAAGTTCGTCAATATAAGCTGGGTGTGTTAGCCAATAGGCAGATTCCCCTGACGAAGCGCAAAAAGCAAAACCTAGGTCAGGTTGTGGCGTATGGACTGCTCTCGAGGAATTGTCTATGAGAGGCTTTATGACATGCTTTTATTCAAGGTATATTCTTGTGAGTACAATAAAACTAATTTTTACTGAGTGGATCTGGCAATGCTTCACTATGGAGTTGCGTTTTCCCTCTGAATAAGAGTGTATTTCTGCTTCTGCTTTGAAAGAGTGAAGGAAAAGCCAGCTCTCTGTGCTCCAATCTAAGGTTAATCCCGCATCATTACTGGAGTTTCCGTGTGAACAAAACAGCAGCGCGGCCATCTGGATAAAACGCTTTGACTTCTTTGTGTGAACTGTACCCACAGCACATTTTGGCTTTGCGACGCTGAAAATACAGGCACAGTACTGGGACCTTTTTTTATTGTTTTTATCTGGTGGGTATTTAAAACTTGAATGAGGGGGGGGAGGCGGTAGAAAACTTCCCATCATCACTGAGTAAATAGAAGATCAGCTGTATAACGAAATGGAGCAGACTGAAGAGGTGGCTACAGTGGTGTATTTGGCCACATTAATGAGCATCCAATAGAAAGGAGAAAACAAATCTTTGTATGGCACTCACATATAGAGCCCATTCAAATAATGTGATGAGTGGACTACAAGTTCATGAATAGATTGACAAAGCTTGGTCAGTATGAGATGTAGTGTCAATCCTCTATTTTTAAATTCTTTTTGTATTGATGCACATTAATGAAACCACCTCAAAGGGCCTTTTCATATGAGTGATCTTCAAGTCTGTGTGCTGTTTATTAATTATTAACCTTCGATGAACAGTACACAGTCTGAAAACTGACATATTCAAATGGATAACTCGCATATCAATTTTCTGCATGGACCATTAATAGTCCACACAGAGAAAATTGCAAGATACGTGTGCTACACTCGTCCATTCAAATCAATTAGTTAGTAAAAAAAAATGGACAGCACAAGGATGCAATTTGTGTACATTTTTTCACAAATGGTTATGGACATGGAAAAAAAGATGTCACACAGACATAAAAATCATTATTATGGGGGACTTCTACTACTCAAATACAGACTGGGAAAATGTGGGTTCTTGTTAATAACCAAAGACAATTACCTTTCCCAACTGGTTCAGAAACTGACTGGAGGGGCGGCCATACTGGACTTAGTATTAACCAATAGACCTGACAGCACAACGGATGTGCAGGTTGGGGGAGACCTGGGAAATAATGACCATAAAATAATAACTTTCCAATTGTCATTCAATAGGGTGTTTTCTCAGGGAGGCATATAAATGCTGAACTTGAAAAAGCAAAATTTGATCAGCGTAGACAAGCCATTTGCCTCAATAACAATGTCATCAAAAAAGAGAAAAACAGATACAAAATGGGATATTTTTAAGGCATCCTAAATTTTCACTGTGAGAGGTACATACATGAGTTAGAAACAGGAAAAATGTGGATAAATGGAAATGTAAAGGGTACAATAAATAAATAGTATATAGAAAGAAAGCATTTAAGTTCCTAAAACAGGACGGCAGAAAAAAAAACTATCAGTAAAAAAAATTGAATATGTAAAAGATAAAGGCAGCCAAACTAGAGACAGAGACACTCATTGCCAAAGAGAGTAAAACTAACCTAAAATGTTCTTCAATTATATACATGGCAAAAAGGTTAAACCTGATAGTGTCAGCCCTTTGCAAAGTCATGAGAGAGGAGTTGTAGAGGGTGATGAGGAGAAAGCGAATTTATAAAAAAAAAAAAAATCTCCACTGCATTCACTGAGGAAACTGAAATATCAGATGAAATGCAGAGTTTCAAAGTAAACTGTGGCCTGTCTGACCCAGGAAGAAGTGCAGCAGTGTATTACAAAGATTAAAATAGACAAATCACCTGGTCCAAGTGGCATAAACCCTGTATCCTAAGAGAATTAAGTAATGTAATAGACAGACCCTTATTTATAATATTTAAGAACTCTATGATGACAAGGTATGTTCCATATGATTGGTGCTTAGCAAATGCCGTGCCAATATTCAAAAAGGTTTAAAAAAAAATGAGCCTGGAAACTATAGGCCAGTAAGTTTAACATCTATTATGTGCAAAGTGTTTTCTAACAGATGCTATCCTGGAGTACCTCAATGAATATAAGCAAATAACGCCATATCAGCATGGCTTCATGAGGGATCGGTCATGCCAATCAGTGTGTATGAGGAGATAAGTTCTAAATGGACCAGGGTGAGTCATTGGATATCATATATCAATGTCACTAGTGGAGTACCACAGGGGTCAGTATTGGGCCCTATTATCTTCAATATATTTATTAATGACCTTGTAGAAGGCATGCACAGTAAAATACAAATTTTTGCAGATGACACTAAACTGTGTAAAGTAATTAACTCAGAAGAGGGCAGTATACTGCTACAGATGGACCTGAATAGATTGGAGGCTTGGGCAAAGAAATGGCAGATAAGGGTTAACACTGACAAATGTAAGGTTATGCACATGGGAAGGAATAATGCAAGTCACCCGTACATACTAAATGGTAAAACACTGGGTAACACTGACTGTCTTAGGAATTTTAGTGAATAGCAAACTAAGCTGTAGAAATCAGTTTCAGGCAGCTGCTGACAAGACCAATAAGATAATGGGTTGCATCAAAAGGGGTATAGATGCCAGTGATGAGAACAATTTACAAATCGCTAGTCAGACCACACATGGAGTACTGTGTACAGTTCTGGGCTCCTGTGAACAAGGCAGACATAGCAGAGCTGGAGAGGGTTTAGAGGAGGGCAAGTAATAACTGGCATGGGTGGACTACAGTACCCAGAAAGATGATCAAAATTAGGGTTATTCACTTTAGAAAAAAGATAACTGAGAGGAGATCTAATAACTATGTATAAATAATAATATATCAAGGGTCAGTACAGAGATCTCTCTTATCATCTATTTATCCCCAGCACTGTGACGAGGGGACATCCTCTGCGTCTGGAGGAAAGAAGGTTTCTACACAAACATAGAAGAGGATTCTTAATGGTAAGAGCAGTGAGACTATGGAAGTCACTAAAAGAGTTCAAGAGGGACCTGGATGTATTCCTGGAGTGTAATAATATTACAAGTTATAGTTACTAGAGATGGGTCGTTGATCCAGGGAGTTATTTTGATTGCCTGATTGTAGTTGGGAGTAATTTTTCCCCTAAAATGAGGAAAATTGGCTTCTACCTCATTTTTTTTGCCTTCCTCTGGATCAACTTGGTAGAATAAATAGAATGAACTAGATGGATGGATGTCTTTTTTTTTTTACTCTACAAACTGTTAATATGTTACTTTATAATCTAGTCACCTGCCTTTATACTCTGTCTATCTCTTCTACATCCTTTTTAGAATATTGAACCAATAAACTGAAACCCACATTCAAGAAGTGGCTGGATAAGGGATTTATATCTCAAGCGAATGATTTTGATTCCAAGTCTCTGTACAAATTTGTCCGCCATGAATAAATGTTCAAGTTCTTCCTTTCATTCCATCCATTATGACATACAGGATGACTAGACACAGGCTGCTTTCTGTGTATGTGTGTAATTGTCTAATTTTTTAGAAGTAATTAACTCCTAAATAGATGGAAATGACTTATTTCAGGGGGCTGTGGTTGCTGAATTGTACCACTGTAAATATGAAGCAGGGAGAGAGTGAGGTAATGCATTTCCTGAAATTAAACATTCTCATGGCACTGGTCTCTGCTCTGCTTTCAGTAAAACTCTTTTAGACCAGTCCTCTGTAAACACGTTTGGGTGAACACTGCACGCCAGTATGACCTTCTCTTGTATGTTGACATGACACATTTGCAGGGAACTAGTTTGGTGAGAGAGCACCTAGTATGAGCAGATATGCATTTAATATCTTTAGAGCACCTATAGCTGTGTTTATCATCAGTGGTAGCAGCTAACAACAAGGCTAACCTTGCTACGTTTGGGAGACACCATATCTCCTTATGGAGAGCCCCTAATTGGCACGAGGAGTCTTACAAAGCTCATTTGCCTATCCTCTTCCCAGAATTCCAGAGGAGCATTGCCTGACCTGTATCTGTCACCAGATGTAAGGTAGCTATCCTATAAGTCAATGCTTGAACTTTTAAGCAGGCCTTAAGACCTTATTTAGTATTATAACTAAGCCAGTACCTCATCTGCAGGCAGTTGTTTCAGGGTGATTGGTCCTCATCAGTGCAGAGTAGGGAGAGCTGGGTGAGAGGCCTAGGTCAAGATTTGGGAAATACTATACCTCTATATAGAGAGCACCTAATCAGCAGAAGGAGTCTTAATGCTCCTCTGGAATTCTGGGATGAGAGTATGCAAATGAGCTGTTAGCAAGCTTTGTCTCTAATGCCACCAGATGTTTTATCCAAGTCAAGTTTCAAGGTTCATTAGACTCTCTCCATAAGCCTGACACATGGCTTGACACAGGCCTCTCACGCAGTTAAGCCAGTACTTTCTTCTCTACACTGATGAGGGGCAATCACCCCGAAACAGCTGTCTGCAGATGAGATACTGGCTTAATTATTATCCTAGTCATATCTCAAGGCTGATTAGGTGCTGTCTATAAAGAGTTATAGTATCCACTGAATCCTGACCTGTGCCTCTCACCCAGTTAAGCCAGAACTCTGCTCTGCACTGATGAGGGGCAATCACCCTGAAACAGCTGTCTGCAGATGAGATGCTGGCTTAATTATTATATAAGTCACGTCTCAAGGCCTGTTTAAAAGGTTAAACATTGACTTATAGGGTAGCTTACATCTGGTGGCAGTAGAGACAGAGCTTGCAAAAGCTCATTTGCAGGCCTTGCTGCATTTCCCTCCTGGTTATATTCATTCAGTTGGTCCCTTACCATTGCTTTAACCAGAATACTTACTTATAATACAATTATTATTATATACTTCATCCTATTAAAAGACATTATAGGGAATGTGGTACAATGTAACTGGGCACACTTTGTCTGGACAAAAAGAAAAAAAAGAAACAAATGAGGCCTGGGGCTGGCGGCAGGTGAGAAGCTCAGTCAGAACGTCTCGAGGCTAGAACGCTTAAGGCAAGCTCATCTGAAACAGGAAAACGGAGAAAATCGTGCGGACGTCAAGCGAAAGAAAAGCAACACGTGCTACTCCAACAAGATACCGCTGACCGGAGACCTGCCACTACAGAGTGAGACTCCAGAGATCGAGGTGGAGACAACACCACAATGAAGGGAACACAGTTACCCTGCGGTCGGGTAAGATCTACCCCGTATTCTGGTAGTAAGAGTCTGTATTTTAAATAGTAGTGACGGGACGCCGCCACATACTAGCAGGAGCGGGATGCCGCTCCGGACCTGAACTCTACTGCATAAAGAGGGATGCTGTCTGATCATATTCAATACACTCGCTAGTGTATGGATTCATTACAAGAGTCTACTGGCTAAACCTTCAGGAGATCTCCAATTTTATACATTGATTTGAAGGAACTGAGATATTTGGTGGAACAACCCCCATATGTGTGTAGCATTTTGGCTCCAATATTGCCACTGTGTGTAATTCAGTTCTATTGGCAATTAACAACATATTGCTATTTGATTCTGAGTTGCACAGCACCCAGCCTATATTGATACGCTATCAGTGTCTATATCCAATAGATAACGCTAATTTGAACACCTTTTACACTGCAGCACGGCAATATCTGCTGGTGTTTTAGCAATTCGTATTATCTAAAGTGCGATCGTCAATACTATTTATTAAATACTAGAGGTCATATGTTTACATTGTAACTAACATTTTTAGTACTTTGTTGCTAATCACTGTTGTTATCCTAATTTTAATGAATTGTGATCACTGAATGAATTTAATAAACTTATCTACACTTCCTTATGGTCCGGACTATCTGAGTGTGCCCAGTTACATTGTACCATTTTTTCATTTGGTTAAGTGGGTGTGACTAGCCGACTAGGTGCACCTCATCTGATCCCACTTGTCCTTGTGCGACTTTTTTTCACAATATTAAAGGGAATGTGTCACCTATATTTTTTCTGCCAGTTAAAATCAGATATTAACACATATTGTTTTCTTAAAATCTACTTTTATTTGCTGATTGTATTTCTTTTAATTATATTTTTATGTAAATTATGAGGGCAAGCCATTTGGCCCACCATGGGCCAAAGACAAACAAAACAGACTAGTGGGGATTCATTGACTTGTATGGGAGAGTTTGCCAGGCATGCTTTGCAAGCTGTGCAGAGCTCATTGTACAAGGAAGGGGTATATAAGATATGACAATCACCTACTGTGAATGGTAGATGTACATCATTGAAATCCTGTGTGTGATGATAATGAGATGACTGCTGAAAAATGATCCGTACAAAACAGGAAGTCATGACATAATAGGATTTAAAATATGCAACTTAATAATTGTTGGTGCCGCGCGATGCACTCCCTTTTGTCCCCCTCCTCTATGAGCTTACTCTTATGGGATGTTACTTCTATACGGCTTATATATGCAATCACCATAGAGTACCTGTTCTGCGGCGTACACTATTCCCATATATCCTCTTCCATCCAACTTCAGCGCACATTCGGGGGAGGGAGATTCAGAGGAGGCTGTTCCCTATTTCTTCTTTTCTCTTCCTCTTAACTCAGCTGCCCCGGCCGGTGGCAAGCTGCAGTTTCGGGTCAGAGATTCGTAGTTTAGCTCGCGCTCTCACGGAGCGCTTGTGACGTCACAATCTGAGCTACGGACTCTATGGAGGTTCACACTTCCTTCCAACGCGTTTCGAATACTTCGGTATTCTTCCTCAGGGATGTGATATTCTCATAGACTCCGTAGCTCAGATTGTGACGTCACAAGCGCTCCGTGAGAGCGTGAGCTAAACTACGAATCTCCGACCCGAAACTGCAGCTTGCCACCGGCCGGGGCAGCTGAGTTAAGAGGAAGAGAAAAGAAGAAATAGGGAACAGCCTCCTCTGAATCTCCCTCCCCCGAATGTGCGCTGAAGTTGGATGGAAGAGGATATACGGGAATAGTGTACGCCGCAGAACAGGTACTCTATGGTGATTGCATATATAAGCCGTATAGAAGTAACATCCCATCAGAGTTAGCTCATAGAGGAGGGGGACAAAAGGTAGTGCATCGCGCGGCACCAACAATTATTAAGTTGCATTTTTAGTAGAGCAGCAGTGGGAGCGATACCACTGCGGTACCGCAGCGAGAGATCAAATTAACATCCGGTGCAGCGCCAGTGTAATAACCTTTGCCTTACCAGGATTTAAAATATGGTATATATAGATTGTGACATGGAATTTTTTTTTAAAAATTACAAACTATTAAAAAAAAAAAAAAAAAAAACAATTAAATAATGGACTATTTTGTGATGATACATTCTCTTTAAATGGGTTGTGCAATAGTGTAATACTGATGATCAGCTGTTTGAAGAGGTGACAGCATTCTTGTCAGTGCTGATTACTCTTCACCGTTTACTTGCCTGTCGTCTCCTTTGTAGAGGTGGTGCAGTGTAATTACAAGCAGCATCTTAAGATATCATGTATACAAACGTATTTTCTTTTCCTGGTCCGTTTGTTTCTTTTGCGGCCTGTGTGCGGAACCATTCACTTCAATGGGACTGCAAAAAATGAAGTGTGCATTCCGTTTCCATATGTCTTCATGGCTGTTCCGCAAAATTGATAGAACATGTCCTATTCTTTCCGTTTTGTGACATTGTTACAATGGATCCGAAAAAAAACGGATGCAATACAGATGTCACACGAACGTCATCCACATTTTTTGCGAATCCGTGTTTTACGGAACTCAAAATACATACGGTCGTGTACACGAGCCCTAAGGCCTCTTTCGCACATCAGTATTTGGTCAGTGTTTTTGCATCAGTATTTGTAAGTCCAAAACACAGAAGAGGCACAAATATTTCTATTATAATTTTTCTCTGTAGGTTCCCCTCCTGGTTTTGGCATACAAATACTGACCATATACTGATGCAAATTACTGACAACATACTGAAAGAGGCCTAATTCTTATGATCACAGTGGACGGATCACAACCAATCAGACTTTGATAGCAAGTCCTCGTTGCTATGTTATCAATGTCTATCATTGAAATGCTCCTTTAATATTCCTTTTTGGAATCGCTCTCTTGATGAGACTTCTGTGCAATTTTTCCGAAGACGCAGCCTGCTATAAGCAAATTTTTGTCATAGGCATTAGGCAGAATGAGGGCTCCTATAAGCAATAGCATGTATTCAGCTAAACTAAGAGATGCAGAGAACAATGGCAGGAACTTTGATTTCCCTGCTTCTGCCTATGATCTTATCATTTACACTCATAAATGGATCAATTCCAATAACAGAAGTATTCTATGGCATTCCTATTAAATCAAATCCCAGTAATATAATTTTTTTCACAGGGGCCTAAAACCGCTTATGATATTGATAATAACTGCCAATAGAGAACCAGCACCACAATCGCTTCATGTGCTCAGCCACTAAATACTGTAGGTGCAAGCGATATCATCTTGGTTCAACATACTCACATGGTACATTCATGGAAAAATCCCAGTCACACTGACGAAGTGGAATTCGATCCGAGTTTCAGGATAAATTCGATTCGCCTCGAAGTTAAATTTCCTCATGCCTCATGGTAGCTAATCTATTTAACCTGAAATAGTATAAAATTTTTTTAACTTACCGCCTCCATTTGCTCGCTATAGACCTCCAGCCGCCATCTTGATTGAAGATCTCGGACGAAATCCCGTGTGTGGAGACATATGACTCCACCACGCCGGCCAGCATGATGGAGTCATCTCGCTCCGCGTGACATTTTACGGTAGATTTTCAAGCAATATGGCAACGGCTGGCCCGTCGCGAGCAAATGGAGGCAGTAAGTTTGATAGTGTTTTTAATGTTAATTTTACACTGTTTTTACACTGTTTTTACATGTATGAACATGACATCTGATGGGTACAATGGTGGGAAGCAGCGCTATCGCAGCTCTTCATCATTGCACCCGCTACATACAAAAAAAATGCGCTTTCAAGAATCGAGTATATCGGCAAAAACATCCGAGAGTTCCACAGGCGGGTGGGAGAGCATTTAGGCGACATTGCTAAAGGGAAAGACACTCCGGTGGCCAGCCACATCCAGAGTCCTCATAATGGCGAAGCCCATGTACATTTTATGGGCATTGATGTGGTACCTCCACCACGACGCAGCGGCGACTGGGACTGGCTACTGCTTCAGCGTGAAACACGCTGGATTTATTCCCTTAAAACGATGTCACCTTTAGGACTAAACGAGCAGTTACAATTTGGATGCTTTCTCTAATTGGGGTTCTCTATGTTTCATGTTTTATGCTTTAAGTACTAATTCAGCCATGCGAGATGGTCCCGATGTTGTCTCGGGCTTTGCACTTTGTTGTAGGATGGCTCTGTACTTCTTACATAGGTCCCCCGTTTCTAAAATATCATCTGTACATTTTATTGTCATCTACATAAAACTGACTTAGGTAGGGGTGACCTTAATGTCATTTGTGTATAGGCATACACCTATGGCCACATAGTTACAACATGGCTATACTGTGGCATGATCTATGGGTGTCTTTGTTTATTCTTGTTTATACACAATATACAGAGTATTAATAACCTGTTAACTTTTTGTCAGTGTTATCCTGATAGTATGACATCTCATCAGGTGCTGGTCTGTTTGCTTGTAGGGAATTCTGCCATAGTAGCTCTCTATTTATTTATAGTGACTTAGGGGTTTGTTATCCTTTACCCCGGAGTTAGGGGCTTTTTTTTGTGCTTCCCCTACGTCAGTAAGCCGCTCAGCCTTGCTGAATTAGCCTAACCACGCCCCCTTGACACGCATCCCGAGCGTGGAGCGCAGTGCTTCCTTTCTGCGTTCCTTTGGGTCCAGCTACACCACAAAAGACCTGGGTGACACTGCATTTTCAAGATCTGCATATCTTGATCCAGCCGACCCTTTATCGCCTATGGGTGAGCTTGTTCCATTTTGATCTTTTTATTTCTGATAATTGCTATTTTCTTAGCCATAGTTTAGTAGGTGGTGTATTACCTGGTCACTATCGGATTTTTGTGTATGTGCACTATCTATAGGTTCGCTTCACTTCTTATTGTGAGTGCATTTTTATATTATAACCATTAAAGGTTAATTTTTATCCCCCTTAGTCCCGTCAAGGGATTGGTTCATATATATTTTTCATTGTTGGGAGGATTGTTTGAGGTGTCCCCACAGTAAACCTCATTTCTTAGTTCTTTGTAAGAAAGAACACAGGAATAATAATAATTACAGTGATGTCACAGGAATGATGTATACAGTGGTCATGGGCATCACTATACAAGGGAAATGCAAAGTAATGTCACAAAACAGAAATAACAGTTAGAGTTTGTTATAATGCATGAATAATAAATAGGAGGAAATGGTAACTGAAGACAATGAGAATGATTTGCACAGTAATCAGCAGAACAGGGATAATGTCACTAAACAAAGACAATACACTTTGTGGTCTCACACCTTGTAAGAGAGAGATTTGTATATTTGGTGTACAGTGGATCCGCACACCGGATTGGTACCACTTGGTGCACAAAGACGACCTTAAGGCAGGTGTATTCAAATGACGGTTTTTATTGACTACGCGTTTCAGGGTTTAACTACCCCTTTTTCAAGTCTGGATCACTGAGCTGCTAGGTTATACCTTGGGCCACAGGGTTGGCTCAGGGCTGCTTTCACACGTCCTGTAGCCAGGAATAACTACTGTGTGCAGGCTCCAGACGTGGGTAACGCTGCTGCCTGGGATAGCCCACTGGATAGCAAAGGCTTCTTCCTAAGAAGTCCAGGATTTCCCTGACTGGGAATCCTACTTGCTATTATACAGTTCTGTAATTCCAGCAAACTGTTCTTATTAGGGTGCAAGTGGTGTTTGATACAGGCATTAACAGGGTATATTACAAGGAAATATTTCTACATTTTATTTGCCCTTGTGCGGTGCGGCTATATGTTCTAAATCATTTTTTTGCCTGTATTAGTGGGAAAAAAGGGCTTATTAGCCGTTGTCTGGTGAAGTGCGAAAATTACAGCTCTTTTTGTTGTGTATTAGTGGAAAAAGAAAATATATTTTTGCCGCTCAGTGGTGCAGTTACCTGTTTTAAAGCCCTTTTTTGCGAGTATTAGGGGAAAAAGAAAAAATATATTTGCCGCTCAGCGGTGCAGTTATCTGTTTTAAAGCCATTTTTTGCAAGAATTAGTGGAAAAAGGAAAAATATCTTTGCCGCTCGGTGGTGCAGTTAACTGTTCTAAAGCCCTTTTTTGTGTGTATTTGTGGAAAAAGAAAAAATATCTTTGCCGCTCAGGAGTGAAGTTATCTATTTTAAAGCCGTTTTTTGCATGTATTAGTGGAAAAAGGAAAAATATCTTTGCCGCTCAGCGGTGCAGTTATCTATTTTAAAGCCCTTTTTTGCGAGTATCAGGGGAAAAAGAAATCTTTGCCGCTCAGCGTTGCAGTGATATATTCTGAATCCCTGTTTGGCGTGTATTAGTGGAAGAAAAAAAATTATATTCGCCGTTCATCGTTGCATTTATCTGTTGAAAAGCCTTTTGTGGAAAAGTGGAAAAAAATTAGGGCCTAATTGCCGTTCTTCAGTGCCGTGATATATTCTGAAGCCCTGTTTGCCATGTATTAGTGGCGAAATAAAAATATATTCTCCATTCAGCGTTGCACTTATCTGTTGAAAAGCCTTTTGTGTAAAAGTGGAAAAAAATTGGGGCCTAATTGCCGTTCTGTGGTGCAGTGATATATTCTGAAGCCCTGTTTGCTGTGTATTAGTGGAAGAAAAAAAATTATATTCACTGTTCATTGTTGCATTTATCTGTTGAAAAGCCTTTTGTGTAAAAGTAGAAAAAAATTATGGCCCAATTCCTATTCTGTAGTGCAGTGATATATTCTGAAGCCCTGTTTGCTGTGTATTAGTGGAAGAAAAAAAATTATGTTCGCGTTCATCGTTGTATTTATCTGTTAAAAAGCCTTTTGTGTAAAAGTGGAAAAAAATTTGGGCCTAATTGCCGCTCTGCGGTGCAGTGAAATATTGTAAAGCCCAGGTTGCCATGTATTAGTGGCGAAACAAATATATATATTTGCCGCTCAGTGGTGCAGTTATCTGTTTTAAAGCCCTTTTTTCCGTGTATTAGCGGATAAAAGAAAAAATATATTTGCCGCTCAGCAGTGCAGTTATCTGTTTTAAAGCCATTTTTTGCAATAATTAGTGGAAAAATATCTTTGCCGCTCGGTGGTGCAGTTAACTGTTCTAAAGCCCTTTTTTGCGTGTATTTGTGGCAAAAGAAAAAATATCTTTGCCGCTCAGGAGTTGTTATCTGTTTTAAAGCCCTTTTTTGCATGTATTAGTGGAAAAAGGAAAAATATCTTTGCCGCTCAGCGGTGCAGTCATCTGTTTTAAAGCCCTTTTTTTTTTAAGTATTAGGGGAAAAATAAAAAAAAATCTTTGCTGCTTAGCGTTGCAGTGATATATTCTAAATCCCTGTTTGGCATGTATTATTGGAAGAAAAAAAATTATATTCTCCTGTTGAAAAGCCTTTTGTGTAAAAGTGGAAAAAAATTTGGGCCTAATTGTCGTTCTGCAGTGCAGTGAAATATTCTACAGCCCAGGTTGCCGTGTATTACTAGTGGCGAAAAAAAATTATATTTGGTATAACAGTATGTCAGACAG
The DNA here is from genome assembly GCA_033119425.1 of Bufotes viridis. Classification (NCBI taxonomy): domain Eukaryota; kingdom Metazoa; phylum Chordata; class Amphibia; order Anura; family Bufonidae; genus Bufotes; species Bufotes viridis. The sequence continues at coordinate 49,227,444 of CM065599.1, read as the reverse complement.
AGAAGTGCCAGGTCCTGCACAGGAAAGTGGCAGAAGCCTAAATGTTTCTGGCGCAGGCAGAGGTCACAGCAAAGTTAGGGGGCGTGGCAGCAGGGGTCGCAGAGAGAGGCCTGAGCTCTCGGTGTCATCTAGCGGTCGTGTCTTGACCAGCAACCCAGCAGTTCTTGAATGGTTGACTCGGTCATCTACTTCATCCCAAGTGACATCAGACACCCCCAGCCAAGAGTCGGTGGGTTCCTCTGACACGACGCTTAGTTGGCATGGCCCAGGAGCAGGCCCTGTGCCTTCATCTGTCCTCAACCTGCCTCTGTCCTTTTCTGTTCCCTCAGCCAGAGAAGTATTATATGATGTGGGCTCGGCTCCACTATTCAGCGAGGACGAGCTACTAGAGGACAGTCAGCAGCTACTGCCCATCCAAGATCTGGAGGAGACATCCGTCACTTCCTCCACTAGGCAGGCATGTACTGATAAGGAGAGTGGCGTGGGAGCTGGTGTTGCGAGCGGTCAGGCTCTTGGCTCAGAGACCGTACAGGAGGACATCAGTGACGTGCAGACAGTACTCGATGATGATGATGATGTAGCTGATCGCACTTGGGAGTCGGGTGACGAAGAGGCTTCATCATCATTGGGAAAAGAGGGTGGCAGCTTTCCCATGAGCCAGCGGCGGAGGCAGCAAGTCGCTAGCGTGGCCGGGAGTCAGCAGGGTGGCAGCAGTGGGAGGTCGGGAGTGAAACGTGCCCGGGGTAGACCACCCGCTTGGCAGAAGCCTACCTACCTGGGAAGTAGTGGTTCACGGGTTCACAGAGACAGCGGCGGTAGCAGTCAGTTGGTGCGTAGTGTTGGGGGTAAAATTACCTACTCGGCAGTGTGGCAGTTTTTTGATAGACCTGCCGGAGCAGGTGAACATAGCCATATGTAGAATCTGTGGGCAGGAGGTGAAGCGTGGCTAGGGTGCCAATGTTGGCACCACGGCCCTGCGTCAACATATGCAGCGTTACCTTAAAGTGGCCTGGCAGAACTGTGGCTCCAGTGTAGTGGTCCAGCCTGCCGCAGCAACCGCTGCATCACCCAGTGGCACGCATCCGGTTTCAGGCAGTCAAGGCTCCACCACATCAGATGAAGGGAGCGGTCTGTCCTTCTCATCATCTGCTGGTCCTAATGCTCCTGCTCCTCCTAATCCTAGTCAGTCATTCCGTCAGCAATCGATCACAGAAGTGATTGCCAAGAGACAACAGTATGCGTGCACGCATCCAACGGCACAGAAGCTGAATGTGCTCCTATCCAAGTTGGTGGTGCTGCAGTCCTTCCCTTTCCAAGTGGTGGACTCTGCACCTTTCAGAGAACTGATGGGTTGAGCCGAGCCAAGGTAGAGAGTCCCAAGCCGTCATTTCTTTGCCAAAAAGACAGTACTAGCCCTGCACACACATGTAGAACAAAAGGTGGGCCAGTCCTTGAGCCTGTCGGTGTCTGCAAAGTGCATGGCAGCTCTGACGTGTGGAGCTGTAACTACGGGCAGGGACAATACATGTCCTTTACGAACCACTGGGTGAATCTGGTTCCTGCACAGCCATACCAGCAACTTGGCCAGGTGATGCCGCTTCCGCCTCAACGTTGCCACGTCGTTGGTTCTGTGACAATGTCCGTCTTTGCCTCATCATCCTCCACCATGTCCTCAGCCTCTACTGCAGGGACAATTCACAGGAGCCCTCCAGCGTACCACATGTGCAGGGCACGGCGGTGTCACGCTGTTCTGCACCTGGTTTCCCTGGGTGAACGGAGCTGCAGAGGGGAGGAACTGCTCCGTATCCTTTATCAAGAAAACGAATCCTGGCTTTCTCCGCAACAACTCAAAATCGGAACCATGGTGACCAACAACGTGTCGGCGCTGCGTCAATGAGGGCTGAGCCATACGCCTTGCATGGCACACGTGTTCAATCTGGGTTGTCAAGCAGTTCCTGAAGTCTTCCACCCATCTGCAAGACATCCTAAAAAGGAGTGCGCTTCTTCTTGGAGTGCGCTGCTTCTTGGCGCTAACATCGACCTGTAAGGCTGAGCTCATACTTGAGTTATTTGGTCAGTTGTGGCCCCGTGACTGCCCAAATTAAGTGAAGTGTGCAGTGATTCTAAGAGCAAAGCTTGTCTTCTGCATGTCATACGGACTCACAGTATTATTTCACTACCAAAGCAGACTCCCTATGCGTGTTACTGCAGTGCACAGTGTTCTACACCACTATAAAGGCTCACAGCAGCCAGGAAATAGCCGTTTTTATTTAAATTCGCTGTGAATAAATTCATATCAAAACAAATCTTTCCCAAAAAATTCGGCAAACCGGTGAATCGAATTTCTGAATGATTCACTCATCTCAAGTAATCGACCTACATTAGCACAAGGTACAGTACACATGGCACATCAGGAAGAGATGTAAGTTGCATGACACAATTAAGTACAAGACAATATACAGGTGCATCTCAATAAATTAGAATAGCATAAAAAAGTTAATTTCTTTCAGTAATTCAAAAAATGAAACTCAAATATTCTATAGATTCATTACACACAGAGTGATCTATTTCAAGCATTTATTTCTTTTAATGTTGATCATTATGGCTTTCAGCTAATGAAAACCCAAAAGTTAGTATCTCAGAAAATTAGAATATTATATAAGACCAACGAAAAAATGATTTTTAATACAGAAATGTGGGTCTACTGAAAAGTATGTACAGAATATGACAATATACCCATAACATTTACAAGGACAGGTGCACTCTGCGGTCTGACTAAAACCCTCATACTGGTGTTAAAATTGAGAGTTTAGCCAATATATCCTACTGTGGAGGACATATCGGAGCCCAAGCGCCGAGCCAAGGTATCTCAAGTAGCTTGGGACCTAACGCTAACCTACCTGTGCCATATGAGCAATAGGGGGCCAGTGGGCGAATTACAGGAGCTTAAGGTCTGACTCACAGCAAACTCACAGTTACCTCCAGCATGCAGCCATGCTTACAATGGGAGGAGGGAGAGAGCTCTGAGCCCCACCCAAGACTGGCTAATATAGCCCAGGCCTTACAGGTGCACCTAAATGTAGCCTGTGGATGGAAATAAAGGCAGATTCAGACTAGGAGTTTTTACACCTCCAAGCAATTCTATATACAAACTATAAAATGGCGTGGTATTAGGCAGGACGTGCTCCATTCTATATGCAGTGGTGCATCTATACCGGGCGGCAGATCCTGCACTTGTGGTCCGCTGCTAGTGGCGATCCCCAGCAATTAGCGGCCTTTAGCTTGTCTGCATTGTTGGGTCTGGTGTCTCTCATTTTCTTCTTAACAATACCCCATAGATTTTCTATGGGGTTTAGGTCAGACAAGTTTGCTAGCCAATCAAGCCCAGTGATAACAGGTATTGTTACTTTTGGCAGTGTGAGCAGGTGCTAAATCCAAAATGAAATCAGCATCTTCATAAAACTTCTCAGCAGAGGGAAGTATGAAGTGCTCTAAAATGTCCTGTTAGATGGCTGCGCTGACTTTGGACTTGATATAACACAGTGGACCAACACCAGCAGATGACATGGCTCCCCAAACTAGCACTGACTGCAGAAACACTGGACCTAAAGCAACTTGGATTGTGCGCATGTCTACTTTTCCTCCAGAATCTGGGACCTTGAGTTCCAAAACAAATGCAATATTTACTTTCATTTGAAAACAGGACTTTGGAGCAGGTAGGACACTTCTGCTGTTGTCTCTGGGTCATTAGTGGCTTGACACAAGGAATGAGATAGTTGTAGCCCATGTCCTGGAAATGTCTGTGTGTGGTGACCCTTGAATACACTTCACGGACTACAGTGGAGTAGTTTGCGTCTGCAGAAAGACAAAAAATATCACAGAACAAAAAAGACGCTTAAAAGCTGTCGAAAACTTTATTGATATACGCTAAAAAGCCCACCTGGGCTGTATCAACATGAACACCTGACCAAAAGGTAGTCTTAGGTCACCAATAACAAAGAGGGGAGCCGTTGGGTAGTAGAAAACTACAGAAAACAACCAACAGACCCTAAAGACCTGTGCCTAGATTAAGGGGCCGTCCTTATGGTGCAGGACGGAACTCCATTAACCTGTACCGCAACAGAAGGAGCAGCATAGAAAGGATCCACAGATCAGGCGAAACCCCCCAGCAGTGAGTGGACCAAGATAGATGGTTGGTCCGTACACAGTTTGCCAGAGCGGGCACACAGTAGAGAAAAGTGTGTCAGCCCGATCACACGGTGCTGCAGAAGCAGCAATGTGGGTCAGTGTCCTGAACCTCAGTAGAGTCACTCCCCCAAAGCCTGCCGCCCAGTGTGTGTGGGGAGACAGCTCTGGTACAGGACGGGACAACACTAAGACACTCTGTAACCGACACACCTGTGGCTGGGACAAGGGGAGTGTGTATACACAAGTAGAGCAGGTCCGATCAGTACAATTAGAAAATGGGGACGGGACCATACCACGCTACCGCCTAGTGTATGGGGGGAGAGTGTGACTCTAAAACAACATAGAGGGGTGCCGTGTATAGAAGAGGCGCTGAGTATAAAGTGCAGATCTAGGAAGCCATATAGGCATCAGCCCCCAGATCAAAAACAAAAATGCTAAGCAGCAGGACCCTAACCCAGCGTATGGCCAGGTATACCGGGTTAATGTGACCTCACTCCAGTGTGCAACATAAAAGTGCACTGCGCTAGCAGTGTTAGAGCTCAATTATAGTCAGATCAAACCCCCAATGCATGCAGATAAGAAGCACCACAGGCACACAGCAAAGGTACAGGAGTGAACTGACTGTAAGAAGAGCGCGCCACTGGTCAGGGGCATGGATGAAAATAACTCAGGCTTGGCAGAATGGCCCAAATCAAGCGTATGGCAAGATATACAGTGCTATTCTGCCTCCTCTCCGGTGCGCATCATAAAGGTACAGTCAATGCGCCGGCATTAGAGAAGCTCAATTATAGTCCGGTCAGACCCCCAATGCATGCAGGTAAGAAGCGCCACAAGGCGTGCAGCAAAGGTAATGGAGTGAACCGACTGTAAGATGAGCACAATGCCCCCACAGGTCAGGGGCAGAAAGGAAATACTCAAGCTCTACGCGTTTCTTAAATGAATCATCAGGAGCATAGGTACGAGCGCATGGTATTGCGCTCCGGTATGAATGAAACCGGGACCCTTGAATCACTAACTAGAGCCACAGTCCACTCCTTGTGAATCTCCCCAAAATTCCTGAATGGCCCTTTCTTGACAATCCTATCAAAGCTACAGTTATCCCTGTTGTTTATGCATCTTTTCCTACAACACTTTTTCCTTCCACTAAACTTTCCATTAATATGTTTGGATATACTGTAGCACTCTGTGAACAGCCAGCTTCTGTAGCAATGGCCTTTTGTGGCTTACTGTCTTTGTGGAGGGTGTCAATAACTGTCCTCTGGACAACTGTCAAGTCTTAACTCTTCCCCATGATTGTGCAGCCTACCAAACCAGACTGTGGGAACATTTAAAGGTTTAGGCCCCTTTCACATCTGCGTTTTTCCTTTCCGTCCTAGAGTTCCGTCCTCGGGGCTCTAGGACGGAAAGATACTGATCAGGATTATTCCAATGCATTCTGAATGGAGAGAAATCCGTTCAGGATGCATCAGGATGTCTTCAGTTCAGTACTGACATGTTTTTTGGCTGTAGGAAAATCCGCAGCATTTTCCTCCGGCCAAAAATCCTGAAGACATGCAGCAAGGATGGATCCAGAATTAATTCCCATTGAAAAGCATTAATCCGGATCCGACTTTAAGCTAAACGTCGTTTCGGCGCATCGCCATATCTAACGTTTAGCTTTTAAGAATGGTAACCATGGCAGCCAGGACGCTACTTAAGTCCCGAGTGCCATGGAAAAGCAGCGGGGAGCTGGGGGAGAAGCTACTTACCTTCCGTGCGGCGGCCGGGGCGCTCCTCGATGACGTCACCGGGTCCCTGCATCGCATATCATAGCTAAGTGATCCATGTGACGCAGGGACCCGCTTCTTTTCCATGGCAGCTGGGACTTTAGTAGCGTCCTGGCTGCCATGGTAACCTGAAAGCATATTAAAGACTGATCAGTCTTCAAATGCTTTCAGTTGTCTTGCGTTGTGACGGATCCGGCGGGCATTTCCGGCGACGGAAGTGCACGCTGGATCCTCACAGCGCAGATGTGAAAGGGGCCTTAGGAAACCTTTGCAGGTGTCTTGTGTTGATTATCTGATTAGAGTGTGACACCATTACTCTAGAATATTGAACTTTTTCACAATATTCTAATTTTCTGAGATAATGACTTCTGGGTTTTCATTAGCTATGAGTTATAATCATCAACATTTAAAGAAATAAACGCTTGAAATAGATCACTCTGTGTGTAATTCACTTTTTATATTTAATTACTAAAATAAATTAACTTTTCGATGATATTCTAATTTATTGAGACACACTTGTAATAGCATGCAATAAACACTAACATAACATACACTACTTGCATATTCTTCAGTAATTTGGCATGCTATAGTCACAAAACAATTCAATAGGTTCAAAGGTAACCACAGCAAAAGATTTAACTGTAGAGAATGCAATTTATCTAGTAGAGGACGTGCACTTCATTTCAACCCTCTAACACGCCAATGGCTAAAGACCAGACTGATTTAACAGCATCATTTAGTAATAATGTACAGACACAGTGACATCAGAGTGACATCTCCTGAAGCCTTGGGAACCAGAAAAACTGGTGAATAGATCCCTAGGCCCCGTTCTCCTGCCAGAACCTCCTCCAGAGCCCCCTTGCAAATGTAGTCCTGAATGTAGGCCTCCAGGATCGCCTGCCTGGCAGCTTGTAGAAGGTTGGTCTTGACAAACCTGTCCGGAGGAATAGAGGTGGGGTTGACTAAATAACCCTCGGAAATGATGTTCAGGACCCAGGGATCCGAGATCTCTCAGATCCACTCTTCTCAGAAGTGGGAGAGACGACCCCCGACGGGTACATGAAGCATAGGAGTGGGGAAGCTTACTGGCAGGACGACAGGAGTAACGGGAATTAACTAAGAGCCTCAAAGAGGCCCGTAGTCAGGAGGTGGATTTTCCATCTTTGGCTCCTCCACGAGAGCGCCTCAAACCCCTTCGCTGCATTTTCCAGTTACTTCGAGACCATGCTTGCTGGCCAGACCTACCACTGCGGTCTTGTCTGCCCTGCCCTCAAAAGGACTGCTGGGGAAGGCTCTTCACCTTCTTGTCTGAAAGGCCCTCCATGATCTTATCCAGCTCCGAAACGAACAAATGGTTGGGCTCGAATGGAAGGCCACATAAGCTGTATTTTGAGGAATTTTCAGCGACCCAAGGCTTAAGTCAAAAATGCCTATGGGCCGCCGACCCCAGGGCCATGGATTTGGCTGCTAGCTTCAACTGGAGCTGTGCGGTATTGCACAAGAAGTCCGTAGCCAGGTTGATGGTCTTGAAGGCAGCCAGTATGTTGTCCTGGGAAACCCTCTGGTTCATGTCAACTTGAATTTGATTCAGGCGAGACCGGAGGAACGTAGAGACCTCAGAAACCGCTATGGCTGTGGAAGCGGAAGCCGCAGCTGCCGTATGACCCCATCTTAGTGTGCACTCTGCTCTCCTGTCAAGGGAGTCCTGCAGGCTAGACCCATCGTCTGCAGGAACCAGAGTGCGCTTGGACAACTTGGCAATAGCCATGTCCACCTTGGGAATGGATCCCCATGAATCCACCAAGGGTTTAGCCATCGGGAACATGGATTTAAACTTCTTTGTTAAAACCGGACCCTTTCCAGGTTTTTTCCACTCTATAAACATGACAGAGAGGAGGGTCTCATTCGCTTTGAAGACACGAGGTGCCCGACTAGCGGGATCGGAAGGCTCCCCACGGTCAACATCCTGACCTGATGGACTTAAGCAATTTCTGTGTCTTTTCAGGGGGGAAAAAACATGACGTCAGCTCCTCCTCATCCGAGGAGGAAGAAACTAAGGAGACCAAGAAAGTCTCTCTCTACCAGGACAGAGGTCTCCATAGGGGCCTGGGCAGGCATCCAGCAGGCCTATGACTCCCTTAAGCGAGCCATTGATACATATCCTGCAACGTAGGTTCACTAGATGGCAGAACTCTCTAACGGCAGCTGTAACATCTGGAGTAGGGACAGCTGTCCTACAGCAGAGCGCTGCAATGGTTGCAGGATAGATGCTTCCTCTTGGAATCCACTTTCCTGCCTTCCGAATCCCGTGGAGAAAACATCACTACAGGAAAAAAGGGACAAATAAAACGTTTGTAAACCACCTATCTCCACAAGAAAGGTAAAAAAACAGACCGGAGGCAGCTGAGGACCGGAGGAAAAAAACACCACAAGTGGAACAACACCAACTTTAGGACTCTGGGAGCAGCCAGAGAACAAACTGGAGGACACTGCTTTCTTAAATAGGGGAAGGGGAGGGATAGCCAATCCACCCTCCCCCCAGAGGAAAAATTTACAGATTTCATTAAAAATCCCTACAGAAGCAGAGGTCACTGTAAATCCTCCACAGGAAGAAGCATAAGAAAAGAATACTTAAAATTTTCGCATGAAAACACGAAACAAATCACGTGTGAAAAAAATCGCGTCCATTAAAAATCACGTCCGGAATGCCCGGAAGTGACGCAAAGGAGAATCCCCGCGTCACTCCCGGAAGATGGCGGCGCCCAGGGACCGAGAATCCTGGACCGAGGATGCCGCCAAAATACCCCAGCCAGGCGCAACCGCGCGGGGCCGGCAGCAGATAAGCTGCCGGCCAAACTGACAAAGTACCTAAGAAAGGGCAACGCCGTTACCCAAACAAAAAAAAGGCTCCCAGCACTTTCCATAAGAAAGGGGGGAATAAACGGCCTAGTCCACCTGTCCAGGAGGACAGAAAAAAACACAGTGGGCTGGGGGTTTACTCCCTCCTTTTAAGTCTTGGGTTCATTAAACATTCCGCCGGTCCTTCCAGTCCACGGGGGCTGGTTAACCCCAACTGTGCTGCTGGTAGGAGGTAAAGGAAGCATCTACAATCACAAGTGCATAGCCATAAGGCAAACAAGGTTGATTAAAAGATGGCTGCACAATACATCATAAACTGAAAGCAAAAAACAGAAAAAGGGTCTCATTCCCAAAAAAATGTCCCAACATACTTTTGAGAAAAAATGTGCCCCTTTTCCTATTTTTTGCTATCAGTTTAAGATGTATTGTGCAGCCATCTTTTAATCAACCTTGTTTGCCTTATGGCTATGCACTTGTGAGTGTAGATGCATATCTGCTTAGTCTGAACTCTGTCTTATAGTATATATTGAGGGTGATGCCTCTTTTGGACTGAGCAACACCCAAGTACCTGGGACTTCTCAACACAAAAGCAATTTAGCTGGTTCCTGCAGTGCCCTGAATGAAAGGAGACTGGTAAGTCCATGAGAGGCAGTATCTGTAACGTTAGGGACCCTTGTGCGGAAGCCACTGTGACGTGGTACTTGGGCCCGACATACTTTTGTTAAAAAATGTGCGCTAAGTGCTTCCTTCATTCCATTTTTTTTTTTGGAATGAGGCCCTTTTCCTATTTTTTGCTATCCGTTTATGATGTATTGAGCAGCCATCTTTTAATCAACCTTGTTTGCCTTATGGCTATGCACTTGTGAGTGTAGATGCATATCTGCTTAGTCTGAACTCTGTCTTAGTACAGAAATAGTAAGTAATGGACTCCAAATTGCAGGCTCACCTTAGGCGGTTGTGCTAACAATAGGCACAACCCTAGTGAATCGGAATCCCAGAGGTGGTTGGTATGCAGCCACACATGGAGGTCTTCTTATCGTGCGTGCCTGGACTCACCAAGAAGTTTAGAGTATGTCAGGAAAAGTATTGTAAAGGAATCTTCAAATTATTATTATTTTTCTTAGATATTACAACGTGTTTCGGGGAAGTATCTCGGAAATTGAAGAGAGAAGAGTTCCAAATCGGCTACTTTCACACCAGTGTTTTTGCTGGATCCGTCGTGCATCAGCAAAAACGCTTCTGTCATAATAATATAACCGCATGCATCCGTTCTGAATGGATACAGTTGTATTATCTCTGAAATATCCAAGACAGATCGTCTCTAAAACCATTGTAAGTCAATGGGGGACGGATCCATTTTCTTTTGTGTCTGAGAAAACGGATCTGTCACCATTGACTTACATTGTGTGCCATGACGAATCCGTCTTTATCCGCACCAAATAGCGGTAAAAAAACAAACAAACGCTGCTTGCAGAATTATTCTGTCCACGATGGGGATGCAACCAAATGGAACAGAATGCATTCTGGTGGGCACTCCGTTTTGTTCAGTTCAGTTTTGTCTCTATTGACAATGAATGGGGACAAAACGGAAGCTTTTCCCTCCGCTATTGAGATCCAATGACGGATCTCAATAGCGGAAAGGGAAAGCACGGATGTGAAAGTAGCCTAAGTAAAAAAGATGAAATGGGTAAACGATACACTGGAAAGCAGTGATTTTTGGTATTGATATAGTTAAAATAATAGAATGTATTACTACAGATATTTTATTTATTTTTTTAATTTGTGATTTTTGGCATTGATGAACTGAAAATAATATAATGTATCCCTCCAGATCTTTTATTCATTTTTTAATTTGTGCGATAACCCCTTTAAGCAGTATTATTACGCTTCATACCTTGAACCATGTCATTGACTTGCACTGATTGCCCCCATAATATTGTGGGCTCAGATAAGCACATTTAAGTGTAAAGTGTAAGCCACCACCACTTATAGCAAATGTATATTCAACACCAAGGACCCCACTTTACAGAATGTTCTGTTAATTGATGTGTGCAACACCTAGTAGGATTTGTCAGTAAAATCAGCTATAAAGAAAATATGACATAATGCATCATTTGTAAAGTAGTGACATGGGAACAAAGAGAATATACCTCTGATTTGCTTTTTATCTCTATTTTAGGCTTCATCCTTATGTAATTTAAAATTAGTTAACTGAACCATCACTAATCACCATCTGGAGTAACATCTTAATTGCACGGAATATGTTATGAGCAAGTAAAATCCAGGCACCCTATTAAATGCAACAGCTACTGACTAATGAACTCTGGCACTGTGCCAGTGATGGGCTATGGAGGCCAAAGTAAACTTAACAGAAATCATTTAAAATTGACCCGAAAGAACAAGTAATGTCAATATCATCAAGTAAATGAAATGTCTGTCATTTTTTCCTAGAATGTGTACAATTCAAATTATGAATTTACTGCCAGTATTAATATGGATATTAATTGTTATCAGCAGCTGTAATGGTAAACATTTGTGAACAAAGCAAATTTACATGTCATTATTATTGTATGAATTATGCGGATCTGTCAAATAGGTTAAAGAAGAAATCAGCTACAAATGTAAAAATGATCTTTAAAGAAAAAGGCTGCAGAGTTGTATTATATGTATACTGAGTACAATGATGCAGAGAATTTAAAAAATGAAATCTTGTAGCTGACAATAATGTTCTAGTCAAATTTTTTCTGGATTACAAAGTATTTCTTACTCAAGGTAAATCTATATGAAATATCGTATATGTGACTGGACCCACCTCATGAGGAAGCAAGCTTTGTGAAAACATTCTTTTGGACCTACTGTTTTTATTAAGGTTTTCAATGAAAAAGTACACATTCAAATAAAAGCACTTATGAGCATGCAGGCCAAATGAGAAAAATGAGAATAAACACGCTATTGACAGCACAGAGCCAAAACACAGGTTGGTATAAATAGATTCATTGTCATGTAGTACAATGTCACCAGTAAGATGTCAAGACTTCTATATTAAACTTTCAGTGATATTAAACGGCTAGTGAACTCGGCTTAATAATCAGGGCTATAAGAATAACTATCATAGATCAGAAAAACAGCAAAACATAAGATAAGAATGAAAATAAATTACATTAAAAAAAAGTAAAAAAAAAAGGGGAATGAGGAATTAGAGGGGGCAGAAGGGGAAGGGGAAGGATAGGGTTGAAGCAGTTACAGGGAAGGAATCCGACCAATTCCAGCTGTTCGTTAACTGTGTATAAGGGAATGGACCTGCTTGGTCTGATTAATCTTCGCTAAGCCAAGAGAGGAAGTCTGATCTGACCATTAACCTAAGCCAGGGGTCCCACATACGCCTCACCCCCCTCTGCCCTTTCTGTGTTCTCAGAAGTTAAGGTCTCCATTCTCTCCAAGATGTCCACCTCTGTCAACCATTCTTTAATAGAGGGGGGCATCTGGGACCTACAATTCTCTGGGGAGAACTGCGCATGCGGCTGAGAGAAAGTGACGCAGAACGTCTCGTTTGATAGCTGACATAGGACCTGGCAATTTTTACAAAAAAAATCTGCTTCGTAACGAATCACTTCACGACAAAGCGCATTTCTTTGCAAGTAGTGGGTGCAATGACAGGAATCGGCAATTGCGCCGATCCCCGTTATTGTACCCCTCAGATGCCACGTAGATACATTACCTTGGCATCTGATATTAAAAAAATAAGAATATTTACCTGATCCTTTTGCTTGTGACAGACCAGCCGCCGCCATCTTGCTTGAAGTGGCCCGAAATGACGTTATTACGTTGACCGCACCACGCACGGGATTTTGGCCAAGATGGCGAGAGCCAGTCTGTCACATGCAAATGGATCAGGTAAGTATACATTTTTTCGTTGTTTTTTTACACTATTTCAGTTTAAATCGTTTTTCCACCGCGAAGCAAGAGGAAATTCAGCTTTGTGGCTAATTGAATTTATCCTGAAATTTGGATCGAAGTAAATTCGCTCATCACTAAATACAAAAAAAAGTGGTCCAATGTGCCTATGTGTTTAGTGGGAAACCTTCTGGCTGGATCAAGTTCCAGTTAGCCTCTTTCTACTACTGTCTACTTGTTTACACAAAATATTCTGTACTTTTTATGTTATTTTAAATTGCAGTTTCACTTTGGCCAGTTGCACATAGGGGTAATATGGTGGTTCAGTTCAAATAGAATTTATATCAGATGCAGCCATGCTACAGCTGCCTGAAACTGGCCTTATGTTTTACAATGATTGTTCTGCCTTCATGGGAGGCGTTATCAATTGCTGCATGCATACACTATTGCCTACTGACAATAATCACACATTGGTGCAGAGTTAATATTTGAAATTTGCCAGAATTCTTGCTCAAACTGAGCTAGAGTTCTAGTACCTAGGCTGTGTGTTACATTTATGACGTGGTGCTAGACCATTTTTTGCCTCACTAGACAAGAGGCAGAAGGAGGGCATGGATTAGTGTCAGATAGGGTGTGGCTTTAGAAGTCCCAAAGGTCCACCAAGATTCACTGGTACTATTATGGCACAAAGTACACTGACAAGAAAAGGGTAACAATGTTTTGAACTTATGACTTTCAGGCTCCATATCCCACCATCCACTACAGCTTCGAATGTGAGACTACCATCATTTTATAGGCAGTCATCTTGGTTATCTCATACATAAATTGGACTTGTGGCTATTTAGCATATGATTAGTTATGCTGACTCTTTAATGTAACTGCATTGTTACTGTTTTGCTCCTGGTGGTAGAACAATCGTTTTTCTTTTATACTACAAATTACAACCTGTTCTCTCATTACCTAATAGCTCAGTGTGTTATTAGTTTGAATCCCAAGTGAAAGGTCACTGGATGGAATCCAGGAACAGCCATGAAGAAGATTTTCGAAGCTCAGCGATAGTGGTATCTTTGCCAAGAAAACTGCCAAACTGCCATGGCAGTTGGAAGAATGCGAATCCAAAAGCCAAGAGGTGGATGTCCAGGCAAAAACTCTGAGTCAACAAGTCGGGTCAAGACAAGCAAACATCGAGATTGGAGAAGAAATGGTTCAATAAAAATGCAGTAAAGGTGTTGGATTGGCCCCTGCAGTCCCCAGACCTCAACCCAATCAAACACTTGTGGGTAGAGTTGAAGAAAAAGCTGTATTAGTACCCAAGTGAGTCGACCAGTATGCACCAACATTGGGAATGTGTAGAAGAGACCTGGGAACAGATTTTGGTTGAGACATGCTTGAATCTGAATCAGAGCATGCCCAGAAGGATTCAGACCGTGTTGAAAGCCAAAGATGGATTCACAAAATGTTAATAAAATTAAATAAAAATTTAGAATTTTAAGAGCAAAACAGTAACAATGCAGTTACATGACAATAATCAGCATAACTAATCAGATGCTAAACAGTTGCAAGTCCAATTTATGTATGAGATAGCCAAGATGATTGTCTATAAAATGATGGTAGTCTCACATTCAAATCTGTAGTAGATGGTGAGATAAGGAGCCTGAAAGTCAAAAGTTCAAAACATTGTTACCCTCTTGCTTGTCAGTGTAAGCCCCCTAATAGGTGGTATAGATGTATTGTATTATATTAGGGTTCAGATTTGTGTGCAGATAATCTGCAAGATATCTGCGCCAAAACGGCACAAAAAATGCACATAAATCCACCCTTTTTATTGTGGTTTTGGTGTGTATTTGTGTGATTTTCATGCGTTTTTTTTTTTTTTTGCAGCTTTTCGTTTGGATCTGCTGTCTGAAGTCTATGGGGAAATCGACTCTACAAGAAGGTGCGGAATCACACAAAGGATTGACATGCTTTGGATTTTAAACGGCAGAACAGGTCAATTTCCGCACCTAAGAAAAAAGGCAACATGTACATGAAATTCATCAACTCTCATTTGCTGGTACTAAATTATGCTGCGATTTTTCCGCACAAAATCCACTCACAAAAACAGTGCGCAATCCGTATCATGTGCAGGTAGCCTAAGACAGTAAATCTGCTTATTTTTGTTTTATTACTAATATAACATCATGTTTTAAATAATTTATAAGGCTGAAGAAAATACATGTCCATACATCATCCAGTTCAGCTTAATATTGATTTCAATTTGTCATTTAAACTTATGACATTCAGTCCAAAACAACAACCTCCACAGATCACCCATGAAAAACAAGTCGTTAAAACATCATCTGAATTCCCTAATGAATGACCAGCTTCTTTCCATGTTTCTCCTCCCTTTGGGCAAACCTTTTAAAAAAATCTTTTCTATTTGTCTGCCCTCCAGGTCTATAAACAACAGTATAATATACCATGTTAAAATTCTGGCAATACATACAACACAAGAACCACACGTAGAAAGCATACCAAGAAGAATAGGGGGGATGTGAATGTACAAACAATGCAGATTTATACACCATTAGCATATATGGAAAGCTGAGTGAAAACTCCTTTGGGCATTGGAATAGAGGCAGAAATAATCGGTATCTACCTCAGTGGCCAATCTGTGCTCATAGAGCAGGTGGCCACTTGCAACCAAAATTGAACAATAAATGAAAAAAGGGGGTGCAAAAATCTAAAACGTAACGTTTACTTCATTAATTAAAATAAATCAGTACATGATCAGCGTAAACCAAACAAACAAACATAAATTCACAATTAGTCAGAGCACCAATTTCGGTCCTTGTATGCGGGAGGGCAAAGGGAATGATCAGTATACAATCTGCCCTAGTAAAGCCCTACTTGGCCTGACAGTCCCTGGTCCTACTAACAGTGTCCTACTCCGCAAGGAACAGCACCGTTACCGGATCCTGTCCCTGGAAACACCGTCCCTAGTAAGGTCCTGACAAAAGGCCCAAGTCTCCCGATATAAGCATTAACCTTGCTGCTAAGTGGTACCATGGACCCCTAATTTCATTGATATTGCAAGAGGTCTAAATGGAGCATGGTAACACTTATCATATCCAAATACATTGAATCAATACTTATCGATTGGTAATTCTTTTGGCGTATCAAATTCCATCCCAGTTGATTAGGTCAGCCTGCATGTGCAATCCCGACGCGTTTCAACTCTAGTCAGGCTTATAATGTGGCCCAGAGTCTCTTCAGGGGGCATAGGGCCACCATTGGGTATGGCAGTTTAAAAACTCAAGTACGCTCCTCTTGATCTGTAATATAAAAACAAGAGGAGCGACCAATATATAAGGAACATATTCACCCCAAGCGTATGGCGAGGTCAGAACGATAGTATTAATTAAATTACTTACAATAGACCGGTGTGACGTATGGTCCCGATCGGTCAAGTGGAGCTCCTACAGGGACCGGTGTGTCCCGTGCGCCCGCTTAGAAGGAGTGCGCTCATCACAGTCACCGCTGTGCCCGTATTTAAAGCTCCCGCGGCTTCAGGCGCTGCGGGGTGACGTAATCACGTGACTGTCAGCGTAGTGACGTCACGCCGTTCGAGAAGGGCGGGCGCATGCGTCCTAGAGCCGACGAATGTCAGTCTGCCAGGAGCTAAGTTCGCATCATCAGAGAGTCACCGCCTCTTGTGAGACGCGACGCACACGCCCCGCCGGTAGTAGATTACTCGAGTATGCCCGGTGGCATGCAGAAGAAACAGGTAAGGAGAAAGAAAAATCTTTCTCTTTTACCTATCAAAAGAAGTACAGGGAGTCCAAGCGCTCAACCTGTTTGAGGTAAAGATAGAATATTTAAACAGATCCACACACTCAGACCTATACCTGCCGGGACCTAGTATATCACAAGAGGTCCCCGATATTTTTATAGGTAATGAAAAAGGAATCAATTAATATTTTCATTACATTTTAGCCATGTGTCATAGCCTAGAGAATAAGGGAGGATTAACAGGCCACTGTTTGATACAGGGGCAGGGAGGGACAGAAGAGCTCCAGAGGGGCGCTATAGGAAACACCCAAACTGTAATTGTTCATTCAGACCTTTCGGGTTTGAGGTGTCCAATTTGAATATCCACCAGCACTCCCTCTGGAGTATCCGTCTGTCCCAATCCCCCCTCACCGGACGAGCTACATGTTCCAACCCCTAAATTTAACAGAAGATGTCTCTCCACCATGGCAGGCATGTACATGTCTCGCCACAGGGGTATCCTTATTTTTACGGATGTCGCTCAAATGTTCCCCCATTCGCCTCCTAAATTCTCTCCGGGTCTTCCCAACGTACTGCATGCCACATGTGCACAGCAAGACGTACACCACGCCTGTGGTCTTACAATTGATGAAGTCCCGAATGTGGTGGGTGTATCCTGTTTGATCAACAAAGGTCTTACCGGGAGAGATAAATTGGCAAAAGCTACAGTTGCCACATCTGTGACATCCCTTAACGGGAGGTCCTAGCCATGTCGCAGTCTCCGCCTTGGGGGTGCGAAATGGCTATGGACCAGATGATCTTTTAAATTAGTACTCCTGCGAAAAGTGATAGCAGGTCTCTGAGATAAAGTGTCCACCAGATCAGGATCAATAAATAGCGTCCCCCAATGTCGTTCTATGATCTCCCGAACATCATTTGCTGCCGAGTCAAACGACCCTATGAGCCGTGTGACCGCTTTGTTGGTGGCCTCCATGTCACGTGTGGGGTGCAGAAGGGATGTTCTCGAGGAGTTTAGGGCCCTTTTGTATGCCTTCCTTAAAACAGAGTCAGGATAGCCCCTATCCTGAAGACGCTGTCTCAAAATATTCGCCTGTTTCTTAAATTCTTCCGGTTCGGAACAGTTCCGTCGGATCCTTAGGTACTGTCCGACCGGAATGCCACATCTAAGAGGTCTGGGGTGACAACTCTCCCATCTCAGCACCGAATTGGTTGCTGTGGGTTTACGAAAGATGGAAGTCTCAAGATTTCCATTTCTACCCCTCTTGATATTAACATCCAAAAAGGGTAGCTCGTCCTTCATTATCACAGAGGTGAACCTCAGATTGAGGGTGTTCACATTCAATTTGGTGACAAAGGATTGAAATCACCCTCGGTCCCGCTCCACAGAACGAATATGTCGTCTATGAAGCGAGACCAGAGTGCCACATGTTCCACCTCCGTCTCCTGAATCTCACCAAACACAACTGTCTCCTCCCACCAGCCCAGGAGCAGATTTGCATACGACGGGCACATGAACTCCCCATCGCGGTGCCCCTGAGCTGGTGGTAGATCCGGCCATCAAAAAGGAAACAGTTGCGGGTAAGTACAAATCGGAGAAGGTCCAGGACAAGTTTGTTGTGTGCCCTAAACTGCACCCCCCTCGTTTTTAGAAAGTGGGCACATGCCTCTATCCCTCTCTCGTGTAGGATTGAGGAATAGAGGGCCTCAACATCTATCGAGGCTAGGAGCCAATGGGGTTCTATATTGATATCCTCCAATTTTGTCAGTAGGTCGCCTGTGTCCCTCAGGTACGACGGGAGACTCTCGACAAATGGACGGAGGACACGATCAACATATATGCCACAGCTCTGAGTTAGGCTACCAACTCCTGAGACGATCGGACGCCCTTTTACGGGGATCGTCTCTTTGTGAACCTTTGGAAGGCAATAGAAGGTAGCCATTACCGGATGATCAGGTAATAGAAAGCTGTACTCATCATTTGTGATCAATCGTTCAATCTTAGCCTGCTTTAAGAGTGTCTCGAGTTCGGTCTTGTAGTGTCCCGTCGGATCTGAGGGAAGGATCTCATAACCATCCTTATCACTCAGGAGGGATAAACACATGTCTTTATACATTGACGTGTCCATTAACACTACATTGCCACCCTTGTCTGACGGTTTGATCGTGACACTCTTGTCTCTCTCGAGGCTTTTTAATGCCTGTCTCTCATCCCTGCCACAGTTAAACCGTTGGGGAGTGGCCCCTAGTTGAGCTAGATCTCTAGTTACGTGTTCCAGGAAGCCGCGGGAGCTTTAAATACGGGCACAGCGGTGACTGTGATGAGCGCACTCCTTCTAAACGGGCGCACGGGACACACCGGTCCCTGTAGGAGCTCCACTTGACCGATCGGGACCATACGTCACACCGGTCTATTGTAAGTAATTTAATTAATACTATCGTTCTGACCTCGCCATACGCTTGGGGTGAATATGTTCCTTATATATTGGTCGCTCCTCTTGTTTTTATATTACAGATCAAGAGGAGCGTACTTGAGTTTTTAAACTGCCATACCCAATGGTGGCCCTATGCCCCCTGAAGAGACTCTGGGCCACATTATAAGCCTGACTAGAGTTGAAACGCGCCGGGATTGCACATGCAGGCTGACCTAATCAACTGGGATGGAATTTGATACGCCAAAAGAATTACCAATCGATAAGTATTGTTTCAATGTTTTTGGATATGATAAGTGTTACCATGCTCCATTTAGACCTCTTGCAATATCAATGAAATTAGGGGTCCATGGTACCACTTAGCAGCAAGGTTAATGCTTATATCGGGAGACTTGGGCCTTTCGTCAGGACCTTACTAGGGACGGTGTTTCCAGGGACAGGATCCGGTAACGGTGCTGTTCCTTGTGGAGTAGGACACTGTTAGTAGGACCAGGGACTGTCAGGCCAAGTAGGGATTTACTAGGGCAGATTGTATACTGATCATTCCCTTTGCCCTCCCGTATACAAGGACCGAAATTGGTGCTCTGACTAATTGTGAATTTATGTTTGTTTGTTTGGTTTACGCTGATCATGTACTGATTTATTTTAATTAATGAAGTAAACGTTACGTTTTAGATTTTTGCACCCCCTTTTTTCATTTATTGTTCAATTTTGGTTGCAAGTGGCCACCTGCTCTATGAGCACAGATTGGCCACTGAGGTAGATACCGATTATTTCTGCATACATTCATATAGGATATGGCAGGTTTCCTCACTACAGGTCTGAATAAGGAATCTTGGCTCACTGAGGCCAATTCGGTGTTTTCGGATCAGGCCTTTACTCAAAAGAAATATACCCCTACATTTAATGGCGCCTTCTCTGAACTAACACGATTATATAAGGAGCACATTAGCTCCTGGTGGGAGATCCAGACCTTGGAGCACTATGTGAGACAAGGCATAGTGCCCCGCGGTCTGCGGATCACCCTAACCCCTGCTAATTGGAGTCGGAGCTCTGAACTTCTTAGAAAGTGGGAAAGGGAAGCCACCAACAGTTCTTTGCGGTTCATGCAACTACTCCTAGAAGAGGAGCGTGTAATATATGCGAGAGTGGATAAAGAGCTGTTGGAACAAATTGAGGTCACTAAAAGGTTTAATTGTGAAGCTGAATTCGTAAATAGAGAGAAACAATTACAGAACACGATTGAGCGATATCAGTTTCACCTTAAGGACAGAAAGCACAAACAATTTACTAGGGACCTGCAGGATTTTAAAGACAATAAAGCATATCTGTTCCTGACCAATACGGACAATTCACATAAGACTGACCTTTCCACCACAGATACAGAAGCTTCAGACAACGAGACTGACCGGCAAGTTAGAACCAGGGGTCGGGGACGTGGGGGGAATAGACCAAGAAGGAGGAGTGGACGCACCTTTAATAACTCTACACCCCAGTCCCACCAACATCCTAATTTTTTAGGCCAGGAAGCACCTTACCCATTACGCAGCAGGAATCGGAACTAATGACTGACCTCACCCAACCAGACAATTTTGTGATCAATCTCTCATCTAGAAATTTGACAGTAGCGGAGATCAAACTGCTGAGACGTGGACTCTCATTTGTCCCGACGGCGGGCTTTGATATATTTCGATGGACCAAGGATCTCCACCTGTTTGCACGTAAATTAAGGTGGCATAAACATCACAAACTGGTGGCAAAAGAGAGAGTCGAGAACTGGGGATACCGGTGGAGATCCTTGGTGACATTCGACTACTGTATAGCCTGGGAGAGACCCCGCCTGCCCAGTTAGGAGAGGGACCCTTTACGGACCTTAAGACCAAAAGTCACAAGATGCCTCCACAGGGGATGTCTCAGGCATAGACGTGTTCCTGGAACACGTAACTAGAGATCTAGCTCAACTAGGGGCCACTCCCCAACGGTTTAACTGTGGCAGGGATGAGAGACAGGCATTAAAAAGCCTCGAGAGAGACAAGAGTGTCACGATCAAACCGTCAGACAAGGGTGGCAATGTAGTGTTAATGGACACGCCAATGTATAAAGACATGTGTTTATCCCTCCTGAGTGATAAGGATGGTTATGAGATCCTTCCCTCAGATCCGACGGGACACTACAAGACCGAACTCGAGACACTCTTAAAGCAGGCTAAGATTGAACGATTGATCACAAATGATGAGTACAGCTTTCTATTACCTGATCATCCGGTAATGGCTACCTTCTATTGCCTTCCAAAGGTTCACAAAGAGACGATCCCCGTAAAAGGGCGTCCGATCGTCTCAGGAGTTGGTAGTCTAACTCAGAGCTGTGGCATATATGTTGATCGTGTCCTCCGTCCATTTGTCGAGAGTCTCCCGTCGTACCTGAGGGACACAGGCGACCTACTGACAAAATTGGAGGATATCAATATAGAACCCCATTGGCTCCTAGCCTCGATAGATGTTGAGGCCCTCTATTCCTCAATCCTACACGAGAGAGGGATAGAGGCATGTGCCCACTTTCTAAAAACGAGGGGGTGCAGTTTAGGGCACACAACAAACTTGTCCTGGACCTTCTCCGATTTGTACTTACCCGCAACTGTTTCCTTTTGATGGCCGGATCTACCACCAGCTCAGGGGCACCGCGATGGGGAGTTCATGTGCCCCGTCGTATGCAAATCTGCTCCTGGGCTGGTGGGAGGAGACAGTTGTGTTTGGTGAGATTCAGGAGACGGAGGTGGAACATGTGGCACTCTGGTCTCGCTTCATAGACGACATATTCGTTCTGTGGAGCGGGACCGAGGGTGATTTCCAATCCTTTGTCACCAAATTGAATGTGAACACCCTCAATCTGAGGTTCACCTCTGTGATAATGAAGGACGAGCTACCCTTTTTGGATGTTAATATCAAGAGGGGTAGAAATGGAAATCTTGAGACTTCCATCTTTCGTAAACCCACAGCAACCAATTCGGTGCTGAGATGGGAGAGTTGTCACCCCAGACCTCTTAGATGTGGCATTCCGGTCGGACAGTACCTAAGGATCCGACGGAACTGTTCGAACCGGAAGAATTTAAGAAACAGGCGAATATTTTGAGACAGCGTCTTCAGGATAGGGGCTATCCTGACTCTGTTTTAAGGAAGGCATACAAAAGGGCCCTAAACTCCTCGAGAACATCCCTTCTGCACCCCACACGTGACATGGAGGCCACCAACAAAGCGGTCACACGGCTCATAGGGTCGTTTGACTCGGCAGCAAATGATGTTCGGGAGATCATAGAACGACATTGGGGGACGCTATTTATTGATCCTGATCTGGTGGACACTTTATCTCAGAGACCTGCTATCACTTTTCGCAGGAGTACTAATTTAAAAGATCATCTGGTCCATAGCCATTTCGCACCCCCAAGGCGGAGACTGCGACATGGCTAGGACCTCCCGTTAAGGGATGTCACAGATGTGGCAACTGTAGCTTTTGCCAATTTATCTCTCCCGGTAAGACCTTTGTTGATCAAACAGGATACACCCACCACATTCGGGACTTCATCAATTGTAAGACCACAGGCGTGGTGTACGTCTTGCTGTGCACATGTGGCATGCAGTACGTTGGGAAGACCCGGAGAGAATTTAGGAGGCGAATGGGGGAACATTTGAGCGACATCCGTAAAAATAAGGATACCCCTGTGGCGAGACATGTACATGCCTGCCATGGTGGAGAGACATCTTCTGTTAAATTTAGGGGTTGGAACATGTAGCTCGTCCGGTGAGGGGGGATTGGGACAGACGGATACTCCAGAGGGAGTGCTGGTGGATATTCAAATTGGACACCTCAAACCCGAAAGGTCTGAATGAACAATTACAGTTTGGGTGTTTCCTATAGCGCCCTCTGGAGCTCTTCTGTCCCTCCCTGCCCCTGTATCAAACAGTGGCCTGTTAATCCTCCCTTATTCTCTAGGCTATGACACATGGCTAAAATGTAATGAAAATATTAATTGATTCCTTTTTCATTACCTATAAAAATATCGGGGACCTCTTGTGATATACTAGGTCCCGGCAGGTATAGGTCTGAGTGTGTGGATCTGTTTAAATATTCTATCTTTACCTCAAACAGGTTGAGCGCTTGGACTCCCTGTACTTCTTTTGATAGGTAAAAGAGAAAGATTTTTCTTTCTCCTTACCTGTTTCTTCTGCATGCCACCGGGCATACTCGAGTAATCTACTACCGGCGGGGGCGTGTGCGTCGCGTCTCACAAGAGGCGGTGACTCTCTGATGATGCGAACTTAGCTCCTGGCAGACTGACATTCGCCGGCTCTAGGACGCATGCGCCCGCCCTTCTCGAACGGCGTGACGTCACTACGCTGACAGTCACGTGATTACGTCACCCCGCAGCGCCTGAAGCCGCGGGAGCTTTAAATACGGGCACAGCGGTGACTGTGATGAGCGCACTCCTTCTAAACGGGCGCACGGGACACACCGGTCCCTGTAGGAGCTCCACTTGACCGATCGGGACCATACGTCACACCGGTCTATTGTAAGTAATTTAATTAATACTATCGTTCTGACCTCGCCATACGCTTGGGGTGAATATGTTCCTTATATATTGGTCGCTCCTCTTGTTTTTATATTACAGATCAAGAGGAGCGTACTTGAGTTTTTAAACTGCCATACCCAATGGTGGCCCTATGCCCCCTGAAGAGACTCTGGGCCACATTATAAGCCTGACTAGAGTTGAAACGCGTCGGGATTGCACATGCAGGCTGACCTAATCAACTGGGATGGAATTTGATACGCCAAAAGAATTACCAATCGATAAGTATTGATTCAATGTATTTGGATATGATAAGTGTTACCATGCTCCATTTAGACCTCTTGCAATATCAATGAAATTAGGGGTCCATGGTACCACTTAGCAGCAAGGTTAATGCTTATATCGGGAGACTTGGGCCTTTTGTCAGGACCTTACTAGGGACGGTGTTTCCAGGGACAGGATCCGGTAACGGTGCTGTTCCTTGCGGAGTAGGACACTGTTAGTAGGACCAGGGACTGTCAGGCCAAGTAGGGCTTTACTAGGGCAGATTGTATACTGATCATTCCCTTTGCCCTCCCGCATACAAGGACCGAAATTGGTGCTCTGACTAATTGTGAATTTATGTTTGTTTGTTTGGTTTACGCTGATCATGTACTGATTTATTTTAATTAATGAAGTAAACGTTACGTTTTAGATTTTTGCACCCCCTTTTTTCATTCATTGGAATAGAGGCCATAATTGGCCCTACGTGGGCGGCGGCCAAATGCAGACAAATCTGGTGTGTGCCATAATTTGCAAATTTTTAATGCCATGAAAGTGGCCTAAATCCTGTAATAACTCTGCCTCACTATGCATCAATTGGGGAGGGTGAATGTTAGAAAATGGAGGATGCTAGCTTCTTCTTGTGAAGGATGGCGTGTGTAATAAAGACCAATAGGAGAAGACAATGGCTCCAATTTACTATAACAGTTAGACAAGGCAAACATGTAGACAGGGAGTATTTAAAAGCACCATAATTATCACAGTGGCTCAAGTTGTATGATAAATCTGGTGCATCTACAGATTTCCTGTATAAAAGTTTAAGGCGAAGTTCAGTGTTGGACCTACTGTGCAAAATGCTGGAAAAATAGCATGGAATGGAAAAATGCTGTAATGTAAGAATGGTTTCAGAAGAATGTTAATGGTTTAAAAAAATTTCTGCAGCAGGACAACAACCACAAGCATACAGCCCATGTCATTAAGAGCTATTTTTAGGGTAAAGAAGAACAAAGAGTCCTGGAAGTGATGATATGGACCCCACAGAGGCCTGATGTCATCATCATCGAGTCTGTCTACAATTAAATGAAGAGACAGAATGATGTGGGCTTAGCATTACTCACCCATCCCTGCTGCTGGTTCAGTGGTCTGGATGCGCTGCCCCTCCTCTGCCCTCCTGCAGCAGGTTTGGTTGCCGGAGATACATCTGCCAGTTTGTGCTGCAGGCCATGGTCTCAGCTTCCTTGACCAACCTCTTCTGTCTGCTCATAAAGCGCACATGCACTTAAACAGCCAACTTACACTCACCGTAATATTTACTTGTAGTGATGAGCGGCATAGGCAATATTTCAAGAATTTTTCTCCAGTCATTATTTTCGCGATTGCGCAAATTGGCACTAATGATGCACATTTTTTTTGCGCAATACGTGCAACTTCACATTTTATCAGGTCTGAGTAGATATCACTGATTGGTGCACTAAGTATTGCTGTTTCTAACAGAGACACTAATCCCTATCACAGCACAGTAATTCCTATCACACTACCTAACACCCTGCACTGGAACCTATCTGCTACACTATATCACTATATCTAACCTACACTGACTATCTCCCACTTACTATCTGTATTATATATATGAGCTAACTATCTAATGTAATTAAATAGGGATCCAGATGAGTCTGAAAAGCACAGAGCACAGCAATGTCACTGCAGTCTCTCTCAGAACTGCAAAAAACAGCTGAAAATGGCTGCTGGGGAGTTTCCCATATAGTAAGGGGCAGGCAACTTTCCTATTGGTTGCTAGGGATGTTGCTAAGCTCTGACAAAGATTGTGCAGCTTTCTCCTTGGCCCACAACCAAGAAACAGTAGTACTGATTAAAAAAAACTAGAATATTCGTGATTACGAATATATAGATTTTAGTGAATTCTTGAAGTAACGATATTCGCGATAAAAATTAACGATTAGAATATTTGCGATCAACACTATTCACCAGCCTATGGCAAGCCATATCAGGGTATTTAAAGCACCTTACCCTAGACTATGGTTCTTTAGCTTTCAGATTGTCTAGCTTGTTAGTTCCCTGCAAATATGTGCTATTCTGTTTCTTTACCCATTTACTGACCTCTGCCTGTTTACCAACTCTCTGCTGCCTGACCTGACTACTGTCTGTTTATCGTATTGACCATTTGCTGCCTGCCTTGACCTTAATCTTGTTTCATGAATATACATGTACTCTGCTTGCCCTAACCTCTGACTATGTCCTGACTATGAGTATTGCCTGATCTCTCAGTGCTTTACACCGGCGTCTCTGTCCCCAGTTGATCAGCTGCAAATCGTACTGGGACTATTCCAAGAAGTAGCAGCCCGATGTCTCCCCTGCAATGAAGTCCAGATCCCTGTATAGGGATCAAAGGGTAAAAACAGGGACTGCCAGGATAATGCCTTTAAATCTTGCCCAAAATCAAACCTATTGGTAGGCACAATTGTTCCATACCCACTGCCCATTACAGTCCGAACAGCCTTCTTGCCATGTTCCTTCAAAAACTGTGTGCAAGTGTTCCTAGAAAAAATTGGTAAACTGGTTTAAAGGCAAAGGGTGATCAAACCAAATATTGATTTATTCAGTTACATTTCTCTTTTGCTCATTCACTTTGCATTTTGTTAAATATAAATGCCCATGCACCACCATTACATCAGGGGAGAGTGGAGGAAGCTTTGGAAGGGTAGCAGAGATGCAGACAGCAGGCAAGGACAGTGGACTTGGGCACTTGGAAAAGGAAAGCCTGCCCAGCCGGGCACTTGGGAACCGTTTTTCTTAGTAATAGATGTGTTTTTTTCTGGACATAAAGGTATGATTATATACTTTCACAGCGTTCTGATGGACATTGCAGGTAGTTATATAAGTGAAATTTATGTGAGAGACTCCCTTTAATATTAGTATCAACTTGTGTGCTGCCTTATAGATCTATTTTTTTCTGAATTCAGTTTATTCCCTAGATTAGTATAAAACCCATTAAATATGATATTTTGCTGTCATTAAAATATCAAAACAAGGTATTGACAAGAATAATATGTTTTTAAATAATTTTAAACATGTATTTTTATTTCTGCACAAATAAACAATATGAACTCAGCTTTAATCTCCTTGGGAAAGTCTTAGTTTTTTTTTCAAAACAGGAAAAAATATAATTTGTGTCGATAACAAGTGAAACAAGAATCAACTGTAGGGCATCAAGAGACTTCCTGAAATAGAAAAAAGGCAAAGCATCAACATTGTGCTGTAGTTAAAAAAATACAAATAAAAATATGCACTTTCTAGACAAGAGAACTCATTCATGTTCAGCTAGTGAACGTCACGTAAGATGTAAAGGATCATAGGCGTGATCAAACAGCAGAGAACAAATAGCTTTCCTGTTTCTCACCTTTTTCTACTGTGGCTCATGAACATGGCACCACGTGCACAGAGGTGGTGTTCTGCCAGAAAGTATCCAACAGCATGCTACTATTTTTTTAGTTCAAAATCTGAGTCGTGCAAAGGTAGGTTACAGGAGCTGTATTATAGCACCATACAATGCATAGCTTATGAAGTGGTTTAACAGTGTGTGTCTTAGTTCTTTGTCTCATTTGCTTCTACGGACACCCAAACATATCCATGTGTGTTTTATAAGCATCTAACATAGTAACATAGTTAGTTTATAAGGCTGAAAAAAAGACATCTGTCCATCCAGTTCAGCCTGTTATCCTGCAAGTTGATCGAGAGAAAGGCAAAAAAAATCAGGCAATTAGAATAACTCCCAGGATCAACGACCCGTCTCTAGTAACTATAATCTGTAATATTATAACACTCCAGACATACATCCAGGCCCCTCTTGAATTTTTTTAGTGAACTCACCATCACCACCTCCTCAGGCAGAGAGTTCCATAGTCTCACTGCTCTTACCGTAAAGAATCCTCTTCTATGTTTGTGTACAAACCTTTCCTCCAGACGCAGAGGATGTCCGCTCGTCACAGTCCTGGGGATAAATAGATGGTGGGAGAGATCTCTGTACTGACCCCTGATATATTTATACATCGTAATTAGATCTCCTCTCAGTTGTCATTTTTCTAAGGCTGGGTTCACACAGGCGTCATGTATGACACCCGGATTGGATGCGGGCGCGTTGCGGGAATATGCGCAATTTTTCCACGCGTGTGCAAACTTTTGTAATGCGTTTTGCACGCGCGTGTGAAAAATCGCCATGTTTGGTACCCAGACCTGAAGCCGGACTTCATCACTGAAGTCCGGTTTCGGGTTGAGTATTCTGGAGATTTTATTATTTTCCCTTATAACATGAATGATTTGTAGAATGATAAAATAATGAAGATCGGGTCCCGTCGCTTAGCAACCATGCGGGAAAATCGCACTGCATCCGCACTTGCTTGCGGATGCTTGCGATTTTCCGCAGCCCTATTCACTTCTATGGGGCCTGCGTTGCGTGAAAAACGCAGAATATAGAGCATGCTGCGATTTTCACGCAACCAGAAGTGATGCGTGAAAATCGCCGCTCATGTGCACAGCCCCATAGAAATGAATGGGTCCGGATTCAGTGCGGGTGCAATGCGTTCACATCACGCATTGCACTCGCACGGAAAACTCGCCCGTGTGAATGCAGCCTAAAAGTGGCTGGACTATGTTCTCATCACGGTCATCTATGCCCCTTTTGATGCAACCCATTATCTTTATTGGCCTTGGCAGCAGCTGCCTGACACTGGTTTCTACAGCTTAGTTTGCTGTTCACCAAAATTCCTAGGTCCTTTTCCATGTCAGTGTTACCCAGTGTTTTACCATTTAGTATGTACTGGTGACTTGCATTATTCCTTCCCATGTGCATAACCTTACATTTGTCAGTGTTAAACCTCATCTGCTGCTTCTCTGCCCAAGCCTCCAATCCAGATCCATCTGTAGCAGTATTTATTAATTTATTTTATGCATATATATAGCGCTACTATATTCTGCAGCGCTTTACAGACATTAGCATCAAGCTGTCCCCAACGGGGCTCGCAATCTAAGTTCCCTATCAGTATGTCTTTGAAGTGTGGGAGGAAACCGGAGTACCCGGAGGAAACCCAAGCAAACATGGGGAGAACATACAAACTCCATGCAGATGTTGTCTTTGGTTGGATTCAAACCTAGGACCCAAGCACTGTAAGGCACCAGTGCTTACCATTAAGCCATCGTGCTGCCTTATCTGTCCTCTTCCATGTTAATTACTTTACACAGTTTACTTTCATCTACAAAAATTTATATTTTACTGTGCAAGCCTTCTACAAGATCATTAATAAATATGTAGAAGAGAATAGGGCCCAAAACTGACCCCTGAGGTACCCCACTAGTGACAGTGACCCAATCTGAGTGTGTACCATTAATAACCACCCTCTGTTTTCTATCACTGAGCCAGTTACTTACCCACATACAGATATTTTCCCTCAGTCCGAGCATTTTAATTTTTTATACTTACCTTTTATGTAGTACAGTGTCAAATGCTTTGGAGAAGTCAAGATTAGAGATGATGCGAACATAAAATTTTCCGTTTGCGAACGGCGAACGCAAATGTTCGCGAACGGGCGAACAGGGTGAACCGCTATAGACTTCAATAGACAGGCGAATTTTAAAACCCACAGGGACTCTTTCTGGCCCCAATAGTGATTGGAAAAGTTGTTTCAAGGGGACTAACACCTGGACCGTGGCATGCTGGAGGGGGATCCATAGCAAAACTCCAGTGGAAAATTACGTAGTTGACGCAGAGTGTGGTAAGTAGAATTTGCAATGCGATTACTATAACCTGCATTAATCGCATTGCAAATTCAACTTAGAGCTGGGTTCCTAATGGTTGTATTGCTAGAATATAACGAAGATTTAGAATATAGCGCTATATTCTCAATCTTCGTTATATAATTCTAGCAATACAACCATTAGGAACCCAGCTCTAAGTTAAAATCGCAATGCGATAAATGCAGGTTATATTAATCGCATTGCGATTACAACTACTAACACTGCAGCTTCAGAATGAATCTAAGATGGATGTCGTCCTTGCTTTCTGATAGGAGGTGGGAGGGTCTGGGAGGTAGGGTATGCTGATTGGCTGGAATGTGTCTGCTGACTGTGAGGTACAGGGTCAAAGTTTGCTCAATGATAAAGTATAGGGCGCGGCGAACGCGAACAAGCTATGTTCGCTGGCAAATAGTTCGGGACATCACTAGTCAAGAATATACAACATCCATTGATTCGTCGTGGTCAAGTCTAGAACTTACCTCCTCATAGAAACTGATTAAATGAAGCCGTGCTGACATGAAAATATTTGCTTATTTTTATTGAGGTACTCTAACATAGAATCTATTAGAAAACCTTCAAACAGTTTACCCACAACAGATGTTAAACTTACCAGCCTATAGTTTCCGGGCTCTGTTTCTGGACCCTTTTTGAATATTGGCCCCACGTTTGCTATGCGCCAATCCTGTGGAATGCCCCCTGTCAATATAGAGTCCTTAAATATCAGAAATAAGGGTTTGGCTATGACATTACTTAATTCTCTTGCGATATGGGGGTGTATGCCATCTGGTGCCGGCAATTTGGCTCTTTTTTAGGACTTCGCTGTACTTCTTTCTGGCTCAGACAGGGCACTTTTAATGGGGAATTTACACATTCTGCATTTCATCTGTGAATACGGTGGAGAAAAAAATACTTAATAGCTTTGCTTTCTCCTCATCACTCTCTGCAACTCCCCCCTCATCACTTTGTAAAGGTCCGACACCTTCAGATTTATACTTTTTACCATTTATGTAATTGAAGAACATTTTACTGTTAGTTTTACTCTCTTTGGCAATTAATCTCTCGGTCTCTAGTTTGGCTTCTTTTATTTGTCTTTTACATATTCTATTTTTTTCCTTATAGTTTTTCAATGCTTCCTCGCTACCCTCCTGTTTTAGTAATTTAAATGCTTTCTTTTTGTCATTTATTGCTTTCTTTATATTTATATTTATTTAGATTGTTTTCTTCTTGTTCCTTAACCTTTTATTCTCATAAGGTATGTACCTCTCACAATTAGATTTTAAGAGGCTTTTAAAAATATCCCATTTTGTGGCTGTATTTTTATTTTTGAGGACTTTGTCCCAGTTAGTTAGGCTAAATTTAGCTTTTTTAAAGTTTGGTATTTTTGTTCCTCCCTGAAGAAACACTCTTTTGAATGACAATTGGAAGGTTATTACTTTATGGTCACTATTTCCCCCAACCTGTACATCTGTTGTTCTGTCAGGTCTATTGGTTAATACTAAGTCCAGTATGGCCATCCCTCTAGTCAGGTCCTGAACCAGTTGGGAAAGGTAATTCTCTTTGGTTATTGCCAAGAATCTGTTTCCTTTATGAGATGTACAGGTTTCAGTTTTCCAGTCTATATGTGGGTAGTTGAAGTCCCAAATAATAACAACCTCATTAGGATTTGCCGCCTCATCTATTTCGATTAGAAGTAGATTTTCTGTGGACTATGGTATATTAGGTGGTTTATAATAAACTCCTATTAGTATGTTATTATTGTTTTTCCTCCATGTATTTCTACCCACAGTGACTTCAGTTGTTCATGTCACTCACTTATATCTTCTCGGATTGTGGGCTTTAGACGGGACTTTACATAATGGCAAACCCCTCCCCCTTTGATTTACAAACTATGGATATTATATGGAGTCGATTCCCCTTTGCAATTAAAACAAAATTCACTCTTATCCACCAAACCAAGATTTGTTTTTCAGCATAGCAGATGGAAATGACTTCATCACTTCAGAAATGAGTAGTTTGACTGTCAATTCATAGAAAGCAAAACATGAAACTCCAAATGAACAGTTCTGCTGCTTTTAAAGGCAGTTAACACATTATAGTGAGTGTTTCAAGCAGAAACAGATGACTTTTACGTGGGAAATGCGTCAGTACAGGGCATTTGGGGGGTACTATCTCTCCTTGGGGAGAAAGTGCCTTAGTCAGCATGAGGAGATTTATAGCCATACATGCTCCTCTGGAAAGCTTGGGAAGAAATTGATGCAAATGAGCTCTTAACAAGCTCTCCCTCTAATGCCACCAGATGTAAGGCAGCTATCCTATAAGTTGATGTTCAGCCTTTTAACCACCTCAGCCCCCCTAGCTTAAACACCCTTAATGACCAGACCACTTTTTAAAATTCTGCACTATGCTACTTTCACCGTTTATTGCTCGGTCATACAACTTACCACCCAAATGATTGTTACCTCCTTTTCTTCTCACGAATATAGCTTTCATTTGGTGGTATTTCATTGCTGCTGACATTTTTACTTTTTTTGCTATTAATCAAAAATTACCAAAAATGTTGCCAAAAAAAATGACATTTTTAACTTTCTGCTGTAAAATTTTTCAAAATAAACTACATTTCTATATAATTTTTTCACAAAATGTATTGTTCTACATGTCTTTGCTAAAAAAAAAATCCAATACGTGTATATTTATTGGTTTGGGTAAAAGTTATAGTGTTATCAAACTTTGGTGCAAAAAAGTAAATTTCCACATTTTGACTTTCTGAGCACCTGTCATGTTTCATGAGGCACTACAATGCCCAGACAGTAGAAATATCCCACAAATGACCCCATTTCGGAAAGTAGACACCCTAAGGTATTCGCTGATGGGCATAGTGAGTTCATGGAAGTTTTTATTTTTTGTCACAAGTTAGCGGAAATGGAATTTTCTTTTTTATTTCAAAAAATTTGTATGACAACTTTTTCCATTTTTTTATACAAAGTTGTCAATTTACAAAGATATTTCTCTCATCCAGCATGGGTATATGTAAAAATACACCCCAAAACACATTGCTCTACTTCTCCTGAGTACGAATACCACATGAGTGTCACTTTTTTGAAGCCAAGATGCGCAAAGGGGCCTTAATTCCAATGAGTACCTTTAGGATTTCACAGGGCATTTTTACGCATTTGGATTCCAGACTTCTTCTCACGCTTTAGGGGCCCCTAAAATGCCAGGGCAGTATAAGAAAAAATGAACGGCACAGATTTCTTCATTCGCATCGATCGATGTGGATGAAAAAATCTCTGCCAAAAAATATGCAAAAAAAAAAAAGAGGGGCCTGGCGATTGCCAGGACATAGGGGCTCCGCCCAAACATCCATACCCACTTCAGCTCCTATGTCCTGGCAAACGTGATTTCTCCATTCACATCGATCAATCGATCGTTGTGGAGGAAGACATCTTTGCCAGATTTTTGATACAAAGTGTTTGCCAAAGCATATGAACTCCAACACCTCTCCTCAGCTCATATGCCTGGGCAAACGTACCTGTACTGCGGAGAAGAAATCTCATCCTGCAGCGCCACATACACCGGATCTGTTTTCTATTGTATCCGTTTGGCTCAGTTTCGTCAAGCGGACAGCAAAACGCTGCAGGTGTCCACTACCAGAGCGGAATAGAGACTGAGCGGATCCTTTTCCACTCAGAATGCATTACGACAAAACTGATCCATTATGGACCGCTTGTGAGAGCCCATGACGGATCTCACAAACTGAAAGCCAAAATGTGAGTGGGTGAGAGGCCTGTCAGGATTCTGGGGGTACTACCTCTCCTTGGGGAGAGAGAGCGCCAGAGGAGCATGTATAGCTTATAAGTCTCTTCACAGTGATTAAGGCGCTCTCTACCAAAGAAGAAATAGTACTGCCCAAATCCTGACTTAGGCCTCTCATCCAGTTAAGCCAGTACTCTCTGCTCTGCACTGATGAGGGGCAATTACCCCCAAAACAGCTGTCTGCAGATGAGATGCTGGCTTATTTAATATCCAAGTGATGTCTGAAGGCCTATCTAAAGGGTCGAGCATTGACTTATAGGATAGCTGTCTTACATCTGTTAGCATTAGAGGCAGAGCTTGTCAAGAGCTCACCCCTTTCTTCTTAGTACAGGGCAAACCTGCTGAAAATGGAGTGTTTGAGTAACAGTCTAATGTGCATGAAGAGCTCCATGTCCCTCCCAGCATCTTGTGTGTGGGCAAAGGGAATATTTTCACCCCATCCTTTTTTTTATCTCCCAGGAGAAGTATCTGGCAGCAGTGGTCAAACTGAATCAGTATGTGTAAGGGAATATGGGAGGGATACGCGAGAGATAGCAGTCAGCCAAACAGTCATTTGACTTTTATTAAATGTGTATGGCTAGCGTTACAGCAACAGGAATAATTTTGTGAACTCTTTTGTATGACCTATTCTCATGCTAAAGATATGTAGACATGTATATACCTGTTTGTGTTTGGTGACTGAAATACTCAATGCAGCGAGTCAGTGAAAATAAATCCATGGCTCAACTGTGCCCAAAAGACCTTTGGATGCTTTTTCTAATTAGACCCATTTCATAGGGGCTGTACCTTTATAGCCAAGGACTATATCATTTTATATGCCTGATCCTTCGGGCATCAAATTGACAGATCACATTTTACATTTTGCTGTCAATAAACAACAGTGAAATGCAATATCCAAAATGTTACACATGAAACACACATGAAAAATAATTTTGAAAATTCTATGTTTGTCGGCCTTGCATCTGAAAACCATGGGGCAAATATATCATGATGGGAATATTTGAAGTCAGTTTTGCTTGAGTCTGTAGGAAGTACTTATATCAGATGTCTCATGTTGTTTGATAAATTTGTCATATCCATAAACTTAACACTTTTGTTTAGAAAAGCTGCTCTAGTTTTCCTACTTCAACCTCCTACTGGAGTGAGATTGCGACTTTTGTAAAAAGTCTCAATCATAAACCTGGAGCGAACCTCATTAACATAGCTAGCCATACCCACTTTTCCCACGCACATTACAAAACTGGAGTGAGTAGTTTAAAAATGCAAAAAGTCCCAAAATTTTTGCACAAGCGAGTGCAAAAAGTCTAAAGAGTCCTATTTTGCGACGTTTTGAAGCCAGTACTTTGAAGTGAAGGAATGATAAATCAAGGCCCATGTGATTTATTAGTGCTTGTTTTTTTTTTTTTATGTTACTGTACATTATTCTGTTTGTTGCTGGTTTGTTGGTTTTTCAACAGGGGTCCACTGCTAATCAGTAGTTTTTACAAGCTCAGGTGCCAGAACCAGTACCAGAACTACGCAGCTCTGTACACTTGTTATAGCTGCTCCTATTCACCTATTATAAGTCCTTGAAAACCTTGAGCATGAAAAAAAAATTATTTGACCTCACATGCATTATGAATTGCAATAAAGTAAGCAGTACAGAACTGTAATTGAAAGCGACTTATTTCTATATATTATTTCTATAAACCCTATTCCGGGGTTTGTTAAGATCCCAGATAATAAAAAAAAGTTGCAATAAGGGTCCATTCACACGATTGTATCCATTTTTGCGGATCCGAAAAATACAGATACCGTGTGCATTCCTATGATAAAAATGCCTATTCTTGTCTGCAAAAATGGCCAAGAATAGGACATTTTCTATCTTTTTTGTGTGTGCAGAATGGAAGTGCATCTTTTGCGGCCCCGTTGAAATGAATGGGTCCGCATCTGATACAGACAAAAAATACAGTCATGTGAATGGGCTCTTAAGCAATAAAGTTTTAAAGATTGCAACCATGCTGCACTGTTTTCTCATTCCCAGTAATTAAGTGTTCAGAATCAAGCCGTTTATCATGTAAGCATTTTTAACCAGCCAAACTCATTGAGCTGAGCTGACATTTTTTCTATGTTCACAGAGCAAGTTTTACCCTAGAAGTACTGCAATCACTGAATATCAGGTTCCAGTTCAGTTTTAATCCAAATAAAAAAAATTCTTTTATACAATGTATTTTTCTGCATGGCTCCATTCAGGGACAGACATACTACTGATCTTCCCAGCTGTACATGGGATCAGAAGGTACAAGGGGCCAACTGCAATTTTCTGTACACTTGATTGTACATAACTGACCAAAGTAATGGATTTCATGGCACCCATTTGCTGATGGATTGTTAGAAAAACATAAAGGGGCAGCAGCTCTATGGTTGTTTATTGCTGAGCAAAGGGCCCATATACCATTCTTGCACATGGACCCTATGCTGTCTGTGTCCCATTACATTAACACTGTATTCTGGATCCATATAATACAGATTTTAAATATGCTTATTTGCATGAGGACTGAGATTATTTGAAGTAGAACCACCATGACAAAGCCACATGTCCAGCGAGCCCCAAAGGAGCCGGTGCAGAGGATGGGAGTGGTAGTGGCCCTGATGAGATGTTTTCATGGTGTACTCCCTCAGGCCGTTGATCCCTGGGGATCAGTGCAGTGGAAATGCAGTTTGAAAAACGAGGCCAGAAGTGAATGTATAACAGTTTTTTTTGCTAAGTGCAAAATATAACTTATGGTATATCCAATAGCAGTGGATTCCAAACGCAATTTATGGCACCATGTAAACTTCAGACTTGAACTTTATCTGGACTAGTGGTAGTTTTGGGTGATGGGTGTCTGAGCCGTAATCCCTCACCTTGCAGCAGTGTCTGTAACACAGGATTTTGCTGTTCACTCTGCTGTCTTGTCCCTCAAGTGTTTTTGTGAGATAGGATTGGTTGGTCTCTCTCTCTGGAGGATCGTTCCAAGGAGCAGGAGCTCTGCAGTATACTTCCAAGATTACTCTGGGTCTACCCTCCCAGCAGGAAATGGGACCAGTTCATT
Source organism: Bufotes viridis (assembly GCA_033119425.1). Lineage (NCBI taxonomy): Eukaryota > Metazoa > Chordata > Amphibia > Anura > Bufonidae > Bufotes > Bufotes viridis. Next base: position 49,191,020 of record CM065599.1, on the reverse strand, counting down.
CCTACCAAGAGGGGAAAAATAGGGTGGCTATCCCTGTTTCCAACAACTTTTGCCATAATATCTTCCCTACTGATAAACTCCACCAATATATAAGAAAATACAAAACATTATAATACACAAATACATAAAATGCATTTGCATATACCCCAGGTCTAGTGTACTGCACGTGCAGCAAATTCAGTTTTGCATCATTGTCTACTCAGCAATTGTGGTGCAACTTTGGAGCCATAGCATAACACTGTGTGTAAATATGAATACTGATCTTTTCATGAGGGCAGAGGGAACTTTTGGGCAACACTTAGTCTTACAGGAACCTCTGTACCCTTTATAGTCATAGCCCAGAAAATGGTACTTCTAGCATGGACAATTCACAAAGGAATGGTTCACTTTCCTGAGCAAAGGACATAAAGCAGTAACATAAGCACATCTCTCTTTTGTTAGACTCTTTTATCAGGGTCAGTTACATGTCTTTATGACACAGACACAGGTGCACAGTTTTATAGCCATCTGAACCAGACACGTGCCTACTGATAACTTTATCTTTCATGTAGGACTTTACACTTATAAGGCAACTAACCTCACTAGTAACAAAGCTACATTGTGTTCACCGCAAACTGATTTTATTACAAAAAAAGATTTTGCTAGAATAATTATATACAATCTATAATGCCATTTTAATCATCATTTCTAGTTTCTGTTCTTTTATAATTAAATGTTGTAAAGCTTACTAATATACTTTGTTTCAATATTTTTGCATTTTTTCAAGACCACTGTTTGGGGTGATTGAATTGAGTTCTGACACATGTAGCTATGTCACTTATGACCAGGACAGGTTTGTAGGCCATGAATGTAAACTACCTCTATTCACTGACATAAGGTTGAGCTCTTCAAACATACAGTATATATCTGTTTTCCTTTTTTACTTGAGGCTCATGTATGGCTTTGAAATATATTTCATGCCTAATTTTTAGAAACAAAACTATAATAATCAGCTGCTTCTAATGCCACCAGGATATTGTCATACATTATACGAGGGATGGACTCACTGGACAGGGATGCAATTTTACCACTTTACAAAATGTTGGTGCGGCCTCATCTGGAATATGCAGTTCAGTTCTGGGCACCAGTCCATAGAAAGGATGTTCTGGAGCTGGAAAAAGTACAGAGGAGAGCGACTAAACTCATAAGGGGCATGGAGGATCTTAGCTATGAAGAAAAAAAGAATTACATTTATTTAGTATTGAGTAGTGACGAGTGAAGTATTGGAAAATTCGATTTAGCTGCTTCGCCAAATAAAAAAAAAAATTTACTTTGCAAGTAGTGGGTGCAATAACAGGGAGTGGCGATTGCACCGCACCCCATCATTGTACCCCTCAGATGCCGAGTTCATAGCTTAATGTGGCATCTGACATTGTAAAATTTTACAGTGTAAAAGAAAAGAAAAAGAAAAAATCATACTAACCCCATCTATTTGATCTCAAAGAGTCGGCTGCCGCCATCTTGATTGAAGAGCCAGCATGAAATCTTGAGCGGTCCCATTTTTTTTTTTTTTTTTACCATCATTCAGGGAAAATTGCTTCTTTACCACAAAGCACAAGGAAATCCGTCTTTGCGGCGAATCAAATTTTTCCAGAAATTCGGATTGAAATCCACTTTGTAGACTTAGATTCGCTCAAGGAGGAGGGGGGGAGGCATGACTAACCCATACAAATATACAAATGGGCCATACAAAAAACATGTTGAAAAGCGGTTCCATGTAAATTCCACTCAAAAGACAAGGGAGCACTGCATCCGACTAGAGAAGAAAGAATTCAGTCTCCAGGGATGTCAAAACTTCTTTACTGTAAGAACTGTGAATCTGTGGAATAGACTTCCTCAGGACGTGGTCACAGCAAGAACAGTGGACAGTTTTAAAAAGGGCTTAGATGAATTCTTAATAGTAACCAACAATAATGCTTATGAAAATGTGTAAAAGTCTGGGTCTCAGTGGCGTGCCTAGGGTGTTTGGCAATCGGGGTGGGTCCTTTCTCTGCCCCCCCTTCCCTTTCAGTACTTGACCACATACCTCTTACATCCAGGGACATCTCCTGTCATATATGATTGGCTGCTATTGGCAACTAAGCCAGTTCTACTTTACACCGGTTTGATGAATTATCCCAAATGTCCCTATAGTGTCTACAGCAGCTATAATGTCCCCTAGAGTGCCCCCAATAATAATAACACCCTATATTGTGCTCCAGGCAGTAATCCTTGTATAGTGTCCCCAAAAATAATAGAATTGGCCCTACAGTGCTTCCCCAATAGCAAGGCCCCCATGCTGCCACCATATAGTAATTTCCACCAGACTGCCCCCATAGTAATCCCCCACAGTAATTTGCCCCCCACACAGTAATTTCCCCCACACTGCCCCATATAGTAATTGGCAGCACACAGTAGTTTCCCCCACACTGCCCTCCTACAGTAGTTTCCTCCACACAGTAATTTCCCCCACACTGCCCTCATACAGTAGTTTTCTCCACACAGTAATTTTCCCCACACTAATACAGTAGTGTCCCCCATACTGCCCCCCATACAGTAGTGTCCCCCACACTGCCCCCCATACAGTAGTGTCCCCCACACTGCCCCCATACCGTAGTGTCCCCCACACTGCCCCCCTACAGCAGTGTCCCCCACACTGCCACCTACAGTAGTGTCCTCTACACTGCCCCCCTACAGTAGTGTCTCCCACACTGCCCCCCTACAGTAATGTGCCCCACACTGCTCCCACACAGTAATTTCCAGCACACAGTAGTTTCCCCCACACAGTAGTGTCCCCCACACTGCCCCGTTACAGTAGTGTCCCCCACACAGCCCCCTACAGTAGTTTCCCCCACACAGTAGTTTACCCCACACTGCCCCCCACACAGTAGTGTACCCCACACTGCCCCCACACAGTAATTTCCTGCTGCACACAGTAGTTTCCCCCACACAGTAGTGTCCCCCACACTGCCACCTACAGTAGTGTCCTCTACACTGCCCCCTACAGTAGTGTCTCCCACACTGCCCCCTACAGTAGTGTCCCCCACACTTCCCCCCTACAGTAGTGTGCCCCACACTGCTCTCACACAGTAATTTCCCGCACACAGTAGTTTCCCCCACACAGTAGTGTCCCCCACACTGCCCCGCTACAGTAGTGTCCCCCACACTGCCCCCTACAGTAGTTTTCCCCACACAGCCCCCCTACAGTAGTAACCCCCACACAGTAGTTTACCCCACACTGCCCCCCACACAGTAGTGTACCTCACACTGCCCCCACACAGTAATTTCCCGCACACAGTAGTTTTCCCCACACAGTAGTGTCCCCCACACTGCCCCCCTACAGTAGTGTCCTCCAAACTTCCCACACACAGTAGTGTACCCCACACAGTAGAGTACCCCACACTGCCCCCACACAGTAGTGTACGCCACACTGCTCCGACACATTAGTTTCCCCCACACAGTAGTTTCCCCCACACAGTAATTTCCCCCACATTGCCCCCATATAGTAATGTGCTCCACACAGTAGTTTCTCCCATATTGCCCCCATTTAGTAATTTCCCCCCCACATAGTAATCCCATCCATAATTATTGCCCCCACACAGTATCCCACAGTAATATTCCCCCCCGCCCAACATGTCCTGTGTCCCCCAAAGTTAGAAAAAAAAAAGTAAAAGCTAAATACTCACCTATGTCCAGGTGCTTGCTCGTAGAGGAAGGCGCGCACACTTCATCACGCACGCCTGCGCTGGGATTTCACTACCGCATAGGCCTACTAGGCCTGAAGCATAGTGTTGAGGTAGTTGGTTAGCAGCAGCATGAGGAGGCCACAGAGTGGCCCAGTGACATAGTGTGGTGGTGGCAGCATAAGGAGGCCACAGAGTGGTCCAGTGACATAGTGTTGAGTTAGCAGCAGCATGAGGAGGCCACAGACTGGCAAGGTGACATAGTGTGGAGGTGGCAGCAACAGCAGCATGAGGAGGCCACAGACTGGCAAGGTAACATAGTGTGGAGGTGTCAGCAGCATGAGAAGGCCACAGAGTGGCACAATGACAGAGTGTGGAAGTGGCAGTAGCAGCATGAGGAGACCACAGAGTGGTAAGGTAACAGTGTGGAGGTGGCAGCAGCAGCATGAGGAGGCCACAGACTGGCAAGGTGACATAGTGTGGAGGTGGCAGCAGCATGAGAAGGTCACAGAGTGGCACAATGACAGAGTGTGGAAGTGGCAGTAGACGCATGAGGAGACCACAGAGTGGTAAGGTGACAGTGTGGAGGTGGCAGCAGCAGCATGAGGAGGCCACAGACTGGCAAGGTGACATAGTGTGGAGGTGGCAGCAGCAGCATGAGGAGGCCACAGAGTAGCCCAGTGACATAGTGTTGAGTTAGCAGCAGCATGAGGAGGCCACAGACTGGCAAGGTGACATAGTGTGGAGGTGGCAGCAGCAGCATGAGGAGGATATAAATTGGCAAGGTGACATAGTGTGGAGGTGGCAGCAGCATGAGAAGGTCACAGAGTGGCACAATGACAGAGTGTGGAAGTGGCAGTAGCTGCATGAGGAGACCACAGAGTGGTAAGGTGACAGTGTGGAGGTGGCAGCAGCAGCATGAGGAGGCCACAGACAGGCAAGGTGACATAGTGTGGAGGTGGCAGTAGCAGCAAAAAAAGGCCACAGAGTGGCACAATGACAGAGTTTGGAGGTGGCAGCAGTAGCATGAGGAGACATGAGTGATGAGGAGGCAGCAGCATCAGGAGACCACAGAGTAAGCCGTTGAGTGGGTAGGTGGGTGGCAATAACAGTACCCGCTGATGGTTGGTGTAAGAAGGAGCACTTGGCATCAGATGTAGGGCATCAGGCTGGTGTCAGCATCATAATAGTAGCTGAGGCAGTTAGCCAGAATAAACTGGTCTTTTTTGTCAAGGTTTGGGTGAGGCAGCATGGATGATCTAATCTGATGCATCAGGCATTGGTGGGTGGAAATTTTGGCTGATCCACGCCTGATTCCATCTTGACAAAGGTCAGTCTCTCCACATTTTGAATGGACAGGCGATTTCTCCTTGGGGTAACTATGGCCCCCACCGCACTAAACACCCACTCTGATGCCAAACTACTGGCTGGGAAGGACAGCTTTTACAGGGCAAACATTGCCAGTTGCGGCCACACATCCAGTTTGACTGCCCAGTAGTCCAGCGGATCTTCAATGTGAAGTGTCAGGGTGCTGTCCAAGTATGCCACCACCTGCTGTTCAGGTTCTGTGCCATATCTAGCTGCTGCTGCTGGTGAGTAGTTTCTTCACTAGGCAGGTGAAAAAACCTGCTCATCAGCAACTCTAGACTCGAGTTTCTGCTGATAGAACTGGTACTGCTCCTACCCCCCCTCCCACCCCACCAAAGCAGCCATGACAGTGGAACGTGAGTGCAGAGGGTCCCCCGATTAGACCTGCGAGAGGATGGACGATGGCACAGATAGACAGTGGCCAACTGACTACATAGGATGTCTCGATAGTAGTTCAGTTTGTCCTCCCTGTCAGCCGGTGTAAAAAGGGCCCCCATTTTGGCCCGGTAGCAAGCGTCTAACAGGGTGGAAAGCCCGTAGTCATCCCTCTGCATCCCTCTGGACCATTCGCGCAAGTGACTCAGAGGGACTCCCTGCCTCCATCACCACTGCACACTCCCACGGTGTGTCTGGGTCCTCTGCCTCCTCTTCCTTATCTCCCTCTTGCCCCTCCGGCTGCTCCTGCTCCTCCTCTCCTGTCACCTGTGTAGAAGAACCACCCATTTCGCTACACATTGCTTGTCCTCCTCCTCCTCCAGTTCAGTCCCCACAGGGCTCATGTGGTCGTGAGATGTAGGCGCCACGTCTCCAGTCCCCTGACCAGCCAGATTTACCAGCATCTTTTCCAGGACATGAATCAGTGGAATGACATTGTTCATCCTAAAGTCCTGGCGACTGACAAATAAAGTGGCCTCCTCAAAGGGCACGAGCAAATGGCAGGTGTCACGTATGAGCTGCCACTGGCTAACATCGAAGTTACACAGGGGAGTACCTCTGTCTGTCTGTATTATCAAGAAATCGTTTATGGCCTTTCTCTGTTCGTATAGTCGGTCTAACATATGGAGGGTGGAATTCCAACGCTTGGAAACGTTCCATATCAGCCTATGTTGGGGGATGCCATTCTGCTGCTGCAGCTCAAGGAGGGTGTGCTTTGCGGTGTACGAGTGGCTGAAGTGCATGCAAAGTTTCCTGGGCATTTTTAGGATGTCTTGCAGATGGGTGTCAGACTTCAGGAAACACTTGACAACCAGTTTAAACATGTGCGCCATGCAGGGCACATGGCTAATCCCTCCTTGATGCAGTGCCGACACCATCTTTTTCCCATTGTCGGTCACCATGGGTCTGATTTTGAGTTGCACGGAGAAGCGAGGATTCAATTTCTGGATGAAGAACAAGGAGCAGTTCCTCCCCTGTGTGACTCCGTTCGCCCAGGCAAAAGAGGTGCAGAACAGCATGACACCGCCGTGCCCTGCACATGTGGTGTGCTGGTGGGGCACTGTGAATTGTCGCTGCAGTGGAGGATGAGGACACGGTGGAGGATGAGAAGGCAGAGGCGGACATTGTCGCAGGACTGACGGCATGAGAATGTGGAGGGGGAAGCGGGGTCAGCTGGCCAAGTTGCTGGTTTGGCTGGGCAGGAACCACATTAACCCAGTGGGCCGTAAAGAACATATATTGTCCTTGACTGTAGTTATAGCTCCACATGTCGGCGCTGCCGTGCACTTTGGCAGACACCGACAGGCTCAAGGACTGGCCCACCTTCTGTTCTACATATTTGTGCAGGGCTGGTACTGGCCTTATGGCAAAGAAAAGACGGCTTGGGACTCTCCACCTCGGCTCGGCACAAGCCATCAGTTCTCTGAAAGGTGTAGAGTCCACCACTTGGAAAGGGAGGGACTGCAGCACCAGCAACTTGGCCAGGACTGCGTTCAGCTTCTGCGCCATTGGATGAGTGCACACATACTGTTGTCCTTTGGAAATCACTTTGGTGATCGATTGGTAACAGAATGACTGACGAGGAGTATGAGGGCGAGGAGCAGGAGCATCAGGACCGGTAGATGATGGGAAGGACAGACAGCTCCCTTTGGCTGAGGTGGTGGAGCCTTTACTGCCTGAAATCGGGTGCGTGCCACTGGGTGATGCAGCGGTTGCTGCGGTAGGCTGGACCACCAATACACGGGAGCCACGGTTCTCTCAGACAACTTTATGGTGATGCTGCATATGTTGACACAGGGCCATGGTGCCAACATTGGCACCCTGGCCACGCTTCACCTTCTGCCCATAGATTCTGCAAAGGCCCATGTTCACCTCCTCCGGCGGCTTAACAAAAAACTGCAATACCGCCAAGTAGGTGGTTGTACCAACAACACTCCACACTGACTGCTACCACCACTGCCTCCGTGAACCCCTGCACCACGATTTTACGGGCAGGTAGGCTCCTGCGAAGCGAGTGGTCTACCCCGGGCACGTTTGGCTCCCGACCTCCCACTGCTGCAACCCTGCTGACTCCCGGACACGCTATAGACTTGCTGGCTCTGCCCCTGCCTTGCGCGCAAGCTGCCAACCTCTTCTCTTGATCATGATGAAGCCTCTTCGTCACCCGGTTCCAATTGCGATTGGCTACATCATCATCAAGTACTGTCTGCATGTCAGTTATGTCCTCCTCAACAATCTCTGAGCCACGAGCCTGACTGCTCGCAAAACCAACTCTCACGCCACTCTCCTCATCACTACTTGCTCGCCTACCGGAGGAAGCGGCGGATGTCTTCTCCAGATCTTGGCTGGGCAGTAACTGCTGACTGTCCTCTACTAGCTCGTCCACACTGTATAGTGGAGCATATAATACTTCTCTGGCTGAGGAAACATAAAAGGACAGAGGCAGGTTGAGCAGAGGTGAGGGCACAGGGCCTGCCCCCGGGCCACGCCAACTAAGGGTTGTGTCTGATGAACACACCGACTCTTGGCTGGGGGTGTCTGATGTCACTTGGGACAAAGTGGATGAGCGAGTCAACCATTCAAAACCGCTGGGTTGCTGGTTAAGACACGACCGCTAGATAAAACAGCGAGCTCAGGCCTCTCGAAGTGACCCCTGCTGCCACGCCCCCTTACTCTGCTGTGATCTGTGCCTGCGCCAGAAACATTTAGGCCTCTGTCCCCTCCCCTGTGCAGGGCATTTCACTTCTCTGTCTGACATACTGTTAGATCAAATAAATAAATAAAAAGGAAGTTAATACACGCCAAAAAAGGCTGTAATATTCTCACTACACCACATAACGGCTAATAAGCCCCTTTTTTCCACTAATACACCCCAAAAAAGGCTTTAGAACATATAGCTGCACCGCTGAACGGCAAATAAGCCCTTATTTTTTTCCAATAATACACCCCAAAAAAGGCTGTAATTTTCTCACTTCAACATACAACGGCTAATAAGCCACTTTTTATTCCCACTCTCTCCCTACACTAAGTACACTGGAAAATGACTGAATCCAAGATCGCTGAAGCTATTTCTAGGGTTGTGACATCAAAGGGCTGTCTGGCTGCTTATTGACTGCATGCATAGCATTGTGGGAGATCCCTCGGTCCAAGAGTTCGTTGCTCGATGTCCTAACGCGTGCAGCAGCCATTTTAGGGAAAAACAGTTGTAGATTTCCCAGCATTTGCTGTTGGTGAGTGTGACCTATTATCACGTAAACAAAGAAGTTGAAGGGATATCATAGCTAATGTTATTAAAGAATGTTAAAGCAAGGTTTCATGGATTGTGGTGGGTAACAAGACTGCAATGATCTGAAATTCATGGCCTTGGAAGCATACGGTTGCTCTGTCTATATGCTTCCTTGTTGACAGGGGCAGACATAAGTGCAACCTTTCCTGCTGCACAGGGGACCATTGAATACAATACAATACAATATTGCAAGGGCCCCCCCCCCTCTGCATACAATAGTAAATGGCACCCCGCTCTGCACAACATAACAATGCCCCCCACATACAATATTACAGGCCCCCTGCACACGATATTACAGGGTCCCACCCGCACAGGATAGTACATGACCCCCTAACCCCCATATTACATGGCCCCCCCACCTCTGCATACAGTCTCACACAGAATACCCCAGCATAGAGTTCTCGGCCCCCTCCCCTCAGCACATCCACAGCACACACATGTACATCCAGCACTGACAGACACTCTTTCCCCCCTCTATGAGTTAAGAGCAGCCATCTGTGAGCTGCTCTGCAAACAGGCTGAGCTCTCTGGCTTCCGACCTTTCTATCCATGCTGCGGCTGAGCTGCCAATTCAGAGTCACGTGACAAAAGAATGTCACATGACCCAGTGACGTCAGTAGGTTAGTCAGTTTCCTGGGTTAAGTTTAGCCTCTACCCTGGTGCTAATGCTAAAGCCAGAGCGGCGCCGGCGCCCCCAGGCAAAGTGCGCTCTACACTACGCTCTTTTCTCCAGCACCTACCTTCTCAAAGTTGTGCAGGGACCTCCAAATTCATTAATCTATGTAACTATGGTAAAGAATAAACATCGTCTCTGGACTGAATCTTCCTCTAGATGGAGGGAATGCACCTCTCTTAATGCCTCCAAGTGCCCCCTTAACTTTTGAGGGTATTTTTCATGGAATTATGATCTTCAAGTGTAGTAGTCTATGAATGGCATCATGAAACTTATTTTTATACAAGATTAGCAGAAGGACCCGGCTTCGCACGGGTATATTTTATCTATTTCATTTAATGTCTGTGTGTGTCGTTAAAAGATATCGACAGTATCTCCCATAACAGTGAACTCCACAGTTCCCCACCCCTTAACACTGACCCCCCCCCCCCCACAGTGCCCCGCCACTTTAAAATGGGACCTCCACAGCAGCCCATCCCCTTAACCTTGACCTTCACAGCAGCCCATCCCTTTAACAGTGAGTTTCACAGCACCCCATTCCCTTGATAGTGACCTCCTCAGGGGCTAGCCCCTTTAACAGTGACCTCCACAGTACCCCGCTACCTTAACAGTGATCTCACAGTACCCTGCTGCCTTAACAGTGACCTCCACAGCAGTTGCCCCTTTAATAGTGGCCCCTGCCCCCTTAACAGTGAGCTCCACCGTGTCCAACCCTTTAACAGTGACCTCCACAAAGGCCTGCCCCTTTAACAGTAACATCCACAGTGAACGCCTCTTTAACAGTGTCCTCTACAATACCCGCGCCTTTAATAGTGACCTCCACAGCACCCTGCTCCTTTAATGCTAGGACTACACAACAACATGTGTCCGCGACATTTTGTCTCAGCAATTTTCATAATGATAGGCTATGGTGTCGCATTGATGGATTTTTCTGCGACTGTTGCGTCACAGTCGCAGCATGTCACATGTCGCAGTGCAACACCATAGACTATCATAAAAAATGTTGCGCAACATTGGTGTGACATCAATGTCACGCGACACATGTAGCAGTGTAGTTGCGCCCAATGTGTCGCATGTTGTCGTGTAGCCCTAGCCTAAAGCTGACCTACAGCAGTGAAGAAAAATGGCTGGATTGTTATGGAAACCTGGAGTAAAACTGTGTGTATGTGGAGACTAATGGCCTGCGAGCTTCTATTGGCTGATAAGGGACATGTGACCGTGTGTATGGCAGTTGGGATATGAAGAGAAAGACTTGCAGGCTTGTATTGGCTAATGCAAGTCATTTTTTGGGAATATCTCAGGAATGGTACGTCCTAGAGAGCTATGAGCCACACAAGGTTTCTTTCCTAGGTAGCAAGGGATGTGTATACCAAGTTTAGTTAAAATTGATTGTTGCGTTTTTGAGTGATTGCGGAACATACATACACATATATATACGTCCTTCTTTATATATATATTGATTTTGGGCCATTAGAGGATTCTTCTATGCTTTTGTGGGCAAATTCAACCTTTCCTCTGCTCTAGTGATCATTGGTGATGTCACATGTCACAAAGGTGCACATTAACATTGACCCTGACCCTGAAATTGAATTCTGTTTTAAACACATACTAATTAAGACATAGTTGGCTTATGTTGCCATGTGAATTAATACTGACCCCTCGCACTATTAAAATTGAGTTATTTAATCTGAGTCTTTCAAGATACAAACCTAATGTAATAGTAAAATCTCATTGGTGTCTGACCTTACAGTGGTTAAAAAAACAAGCAGTCGGAAATTATAATTATTTCTAAGTGTTAAGATTACAATTTAAGTTTGTCTGCGCTGATGAAATCTGCATTCCAATCGCACAAAAAAACAAAGCTTTGCAAGCTTCGGTGGCCCTGTGTTAGTATTATGACAGGGCTTTCCTTTTCTGTGTTCGCACTATGCTTAAATTGTGGGAAAGAGGGCTTTTAAACAACATAGTTTCCACATGAAAGTGCCTGCGTGATTCTTTGTGTACTGGAACAGAATAGACGGAATAGGCTATTGTCTTGGCTCTATGATACACTACTATGTACAAATCAGTTTATGTGTACATAAAGGTTGTGAAATAACCTAGCAAATAAAGCAAAAAAAGTTATATTTTTGCCTCAGTGTTTTAAATATAATGCAGACATCACAATATGAGCAGAAGTATTTTAAAGAAGTACTTTGAGATTCTTTTATTTGCCTATACAGTGCAGGACAGGCCATTATTAAAGTATAAGACAGAAGTTCTTGTGTATACCTGTTTTATTTCTTGTGTAATTTGCGGGTTGCCAGGTATTTTGATTCCTTCTCCCTCAGATATGGTTTTCCTAATGAATCCTACATTTCCCATCAGAAGGAGAGACAGAGAGGGCAGAATCTCACCACACTGCACTGCTCTGTTTTCTCTGAAGGCAGCCGTGACATCAGTCACACAGCTGCTAACCCCTCACACTGCAGGGTCTCCATATTCTCCTATGTGATACAGATTGTGCCTGTCTGCCCTCTCTCCTGTCATCTTACCTTCCCCTCTCTGCTCTTGGGCTTGTATTACATATTAATAAAACATATCTAGCAGGCTGGGAACAGCCTGTCGGATCCGTCCCTACCAGGCACAGCAATGCGCTGCCGGAAATCTGTCTGGTCCCATTCACTACTGTGGCGATCACTATATGCTGCTACTTGGAGTCTTTGTTTTCTTTTACATTGAAGAAATGGTAGCATGCACCTTAACCCTTTTTTCCATATTATTTGGAGGTGCTGGCCTTTGTTTTTGCATTTCACATTTGTGGGAGTGGATGCCCCTTCTTGGACTCTGGACTCCCGGCCATCTGCTCTGGTCTTTTAATCAGAGTGTGATATAGGTAGCCGGATTCAATATTGCCCCGAAATCTTGTAGGCCAAAAGTGCAGGAGAGGTATGTCTGTTAGTGTGGTCCCCTCTGTTGGAAGCAATCTTGTTGTGGTAGATGGGCCTGACACAATTTTGATCGAAAATGTGCGCAAAGAGCTTCTAATTTTTATCTGTCCATTCAACATTTTCCTAGAAGCACTGATGAAGATCCAGGTGGTCTCAAGTAGAGATGGCCCGAACTATCCGCCGGCGAACAGTTCCCAGCGAACATAGCTTGTTCGCGTTCGCCGCAGCGGGCGAACACATGCGATGTTCGGTCCGCCCCCTATACATCATCATTGAGCAAACTTTGACCCTGTACCTCACAGTCAGCAGACACATTCCAGCCAATCAGCAGCATACCCTCCCTCCCAGACCCTCCCATTTCTTGAACAGCATCCATTTTAGATTCATTCGGAAGCTGCAGTCTTAGTGAGAGGAGGGAGAGTGTAGTTGCTGCTGATTTAATAGGGAAATCGATAGCTAGGCTAGTGTATTCAGAGTGGACTCCAGTCCTGAAAGACTCATCTGATCTCTGCTGTAAGGACAGCGTCCTGACAGCACACCAAAAAGCCCTTTTTAGGGCTGCAACATTAGTCTGCTTTTTTTCTTTCTCCATATATATATTGCAGTTGCCTGGCCTGCCTGTGTGTGAGGAGCTGCAGGCCCACAGACTGTAGTGTGCCCACTGCCAGTGCCCACCCCTGTCATCCCGTGTGGCACAGGACTTTGCATCAAAAAAAGGCATTTAATTTTCACACTTTAGTGTAATTTCAGTTGCTTGCCTGCTGCCAGTGTGTGTCAGGCTGACTTCCACTGACTGTAGTGTGCCTACTGCAAGTGCCCACCACTCATACCGGCTGGCACAGGACTTTGCATAAAAGAAGGCATTTAATTTTTACACTTTAGTGTAATTTCAGTTGCTTGCCTGCTAGTGTGTGTCAGGCCGACTTTCACTGACTGTAGTGTGCCCACTGCCAGTGCCCATCCCTGTCATCCCGTGTGGCACAGGACTTCGCATAAAAAAAAGGCATTTAATTTTTACACTTTAGTGTAATTTCAGTTGCTTACATGCTAGTGTGTGTCAGGCCGACTTCCACTGACTGTAGTGTGCCCACTGCCAGTGCCCACCCCAGGACTTTGCATCAAAAAAAGGCATTTCATTTTTACACTTTAGTGTAATTTCAGTTGCTTGCCTGCTAGTGTGTGTCAGGCCGACTTCCACTGACTGTAGTGTGCCCACTGCCAGTGCCCACCACTGTCATCCCGTGTGGCACAGGACTTTGCATCAAAAAAAGGCATTACATTTTTACACTTTAGTGCAATTTCAGTTGCTTGCCTGCTAATGTGTGTCAGGCCGACTTCCACTGACTGTAGTGTGCCCACTGCCAGTGCCAACCACTGATACCGGGTGGCACATTAGCTTGCCGATAAATAAGGCATTTAATTTTTAGACAGTAGTCTAAATTCAGTTGCTTGCCTGCTGCCAGTGTGTGTCAGGCCCACTTTCACAGACTGTAGTGTGCCCACTGCCAGTGCCAACCACTGATACCAGGTGGCACAGTAGCTTGCCGATAAATAAAGCATTTAATTTTTAGACAGTAGTCTAAATTCAGTTGCTTGCCTGCTGCCAGTGTGTGTCAGGCCCACTTCCACAGACTGTAGTGTGCCCACTGCCAGTGCCAACCACTGATACCGGGTGCCACAGTAGCTTGCCGATAAATAAGGCATTTAATTTTTAGACAGTAGTCTAAATTTAGTAGCTTGCCTGCTGCCAGTGTGTGTCAGACCCACTTCCACTGACTGTAGTGTGCCCACTGCCAGTGCCAACCACTGATACCGGGTGGCACAGTAGCTTGCCGATAAATAAGGCATTTAATTTTTAGACAGTAGTCTAAATTTAGTTGCTTGCCTGCTGCCAGTGTGTGTCAGGCCCACTTTCACAGACTGTAGTGTGCCCACTGCCAGTGCCAACCACTGATACCGGGTGGCACAGTAGCTTGCCGATAAATAAGGCATTTAATTTTTACACATTAGTCTATATTCAGTTGCTTGCCTGCTGCCAGTGTGTGTCAGGCCCACTTTCACAGACTGTAGTGTGCCCACTGCCAGTGCCAACCACTGATACCGGGTGGCACAGTAGCTTGCCGATAAATAAAGCATTTAATTTTTAGACAGCCTGCACATGATTTTGGGGGAGGGGAGGGAGGGGGAAGGAGCCTGCACATGATTTTGGGGGAAGGAGCCTGCACATGATTTTGGGGGAGGGAGGGGGAAGGAGCCTGCACATGATTTTGGGGGAGGGAGGGGAGGGGAGGGGGAGGAGCCTGCACATGATTTTGGGGGAGGGGGAAAGGAGCCTGCACATGATTTTGGGGGAGGGGAGGGGGAAAGGAGCCTGCACATGATTTTGGGGGAGGGGGAGGGAAGGAGCCTGCACATGATTTTGGGGGAGCCTGCACATGATTTTGGGGAGCCTGCACATTATTTTGGGGGAGGGGAAGGAGCCTGCACATGATTTTGGGGGAGGGGGAAGGAGCCTGCACATGATTTTGGGGGAGGGGGGAGGGGGAGGAGCCTGCACATGATTTTGGGGGAGGAGCCTGCACATGATTTGGGGGCTGGGGAAAGGAGCCTGCAAATAATTTTGGGGGAAGGGGATGGGTGGGGAAAGGAGCCTGCACATGATTGGGGGGACATGATGGGGGAGAGAGGAGACTCGGGGGCACTATGGGGACATTACTGATGTATTTTATATGGGGGTAGTAGGATAATTTGTCCAGAATATGGGAGGATGATGGAAAAGTAGTAACTGAGATTTATTTTGTTGTCAAACTGCAGAGACGAAACCTGACGGTCTGGTCTGAAGGTCTGAAAGGAGAAGATGAGGAAAGAGAACATCTACATCACAGGAGACGTCACTGGATGGAAGAGGTAAGTGGGGCTGTTTTTCTGTAGTGATGGGAGCTGGGGCGTATCAATCGCCCAAAGTGCCCCTCCCGAGACCAGGCTCTGGATCCGCCAGTGACTGGACGCTCATCATGCGCAATGCCTGTAGGCTCATGCGTCCTTTTGAGGAGGTGACAAACCTAGTCAGTCACACCGAAGGCACCATCAGCGACCTCATCCCATTTGTTTTCTTCCTGGAGCGTGCCCTGCGAATAGTGCTGGATCAGGCTGTAGATGAGCGTGAAGAGGAAGAGTTGTGGTCACCATCACCACCAGAAACAGCCTTGTCATCATCGCTAGCCGGACCTGCGGCAACGCTGGAAGAGGAGTATGAGGAAGAGGAGTCAGAGGAGGAATGTGGCGGCTTTGAGGAGGAGGAAGACCAACCACAGCAGGCACCCCAGGGTGCTCGTTGTTGTCACCTATCTGGGACCCATGGTGTTGTACGTGGCTGGGGAGAAGAACAGACCGTCAATGACATCAGTGAGAACGAGGAACGGGAAATGAGTAGCTCTGCATCCAACCTTGTTCAAATAGGGTCTTTCATGCTGTCATGTCTGTTGAGGGACCCTCGTATAAAAAGGATGAAGGAGAACGACCTGTACTGGGTGGCCACGCTACTAGACCCCCGGTATAAGCAGAAAGTGGCAGAAATGTTATCAAATTACCGAAAGTCGGAAAGGATGCAGCAGTTCAAAACCAAACTAAAAATATGCTTTACACAGCTTATAAGGGGGATGTCACAGCACAACGGGAATCTAACAGGGGAAGAGGTGAGTGTAATCCTCCTCCTACCACGGCGGCAAGGACTGGAAGATTTACAGATGTGTTGTTGATGGAGGACATGCGGAGCTTTTTCAGTCCTACTCATCGCTAAAGCCCTTCGGGATCCAGCATTAGAGAACGACTCGACTGACAGGTAGCAGACTACCTCGCCTTAACAGCAGATATCGACACTCTGAGGAGCAATGAACCCCTTCACTACTGGGTGCGCAGGCTTGACCTGTGGCCTGAGCTATCCCAGTTTGCGATAGAACTTCTGGCCTGCCTTGCTTCCAGTGTCCTGTCAGAAAGGACCTTCAGTGCAGCAGGAGGCATTGTCACTGACAAGAGAAGTCGCCTCGGTCAAAAAAGTGTTGATTACCTCACCTTCATAAAGATGAATGAGGCATGGATCCCAAAGGGACTGACAGTGGGGGATACGTTTGACTAACAAAAGGCCTGATTACATGCCTTGGCCTCAAAATCGTCCCCAAGCTGCTGTATTTAATGTCTGCATACCGGATGACTTTCGTGAATTCTCCACCACCAACTAGGGTTCAAGCCGCAATGTTTTAGTTACTTTTCTGCCTGGAAAACATCAATTTTTCCGGCCGCTGCTACAATAGCGGTTGCAACAATCCCATTATTTTTCAGGAATGTCTACATGCCTAATTTTTCTGTCCTATGGTGCAGCACTGTGGCTGCAAAAACAAATAAAAAAAAAGGCACATACAAGTGTCAATTCCCCTTCGTGATCGTTACCTTGTTGTGGTGATGGGGCTTGCATATCACAATGAAGCAATCATCACCTCTATGAGTGTGCTGGCAATGTTGCCACACCCCAGATGATAGGGCCGTTGCTTCATTATGGTCAGACCAAAAGCGATCGGGCGGCTGGATAATATTTCATAGAAAAAACATTAATTTACCTTTTTTTTTATGTTGTATGGGTTTTTAATACATAAAATAAAAAATCATAATAAAGTCTCTTAATAGTTTACTAGAAATAATGCAGACAATTAAAAAAATCCCCATCAATTCCAATACAAAGCAAGTACAGAGCTCAGAACTAAATTATTTCATGATGTCGTAATGGTTCGTTAATTCAACAATGTTTAATCAATTCGACACACGTCCCCGGATAGTGTCCGTAACAGGGATTAAACTGATAAGAATAGTACTAGTTAAGACACCACTCATAAAGGGTGTCACAGCACATTGCTCTGTGCACGCGCAGTGCCCCAATTCGGGAGTAAGAGGACCGACCAAGCTGCTTTTTCCATCTCCCGGTTCCTGAAATCAACTCAGTTTGGTGTATGAGAGTTTGGTCTGTCACTGTGAAGGCAGTCGAAGGTACCCGGCCTAAAATTTTTTTCACAAAAGGCAATCCCTGATATGGGATGTAACAGGGATTAAACTGATGAGAATAGTACTACAGAAAATACCACTCATATGGGGTGTGACAGTAAATTGCACGGCACAGACGCAGTGACCGTGGATTAAAACAGAGTGGAGGGAGCCAGCGTTTTTTTAACCATCTCCCCGTTCAAAAAATCAATTCAATAAATGGACCCCAGATTGGGGACGTAACAGGGATTAAACTGATGAGAATAGTACTACAGAAAATACCACTCATTTGGGGTGTGACAGTAAATTGCACAGCGCAGAAGCAGTGAACGTGGATTAAAACAGAGTGGAGGGAGCCAGGTTTTTTTTTAACCATCTCCCCGTTCAAAAAATCTATTCAATAAATGGACCCCAGATTGGGGACGTTAGAGGGATTAAACTGATGAGAATAGTACTACAGAAAATACCACTCCCCGTTCGAAAAATCAATTCACTTCACCTTTCAGGGACCCTTGGTGTTGTACGTGGCTGGGTGGAGGAAGAAACCATCAATGACGTCACCGGGACACGGCTAGCTTGGTATCCAACCTTGTGCAAATGGGGAGTTTGCGGTTGTGCAAATGAACTGTTTGCGGTTGTTTGTGGTGCATTAAAAGGGGAGTTTGGTCTGTCAATGTCTGTGAAGTGGGCGTAATCCTTACACTACCTGATCAATACAATATCATACCTGATCGTATACACACACTGGATGTTTTAAACCACGTTGTTCAAAAAAATTTAGGATTGTTAGGTGATTTATGCCCTTTATGGAATAAAACCCAACTCTGCGTCAACTATGTAATTTTCCATGGGAGTTTTGCCATGGATCCCCCTCCGGCATGCCACAGTCCAGGTGTTAGTCCCCTTGAAACAACTTTTCCATCACTATTGTGGCCAGAAAGAGTCCCTGTGGGTTTTTAAAATTCGCCTGCCTATTGAAGTCTATGGCGGTTCGCCCGTTCGCGAACATTTGTGGAAGTTCGCGTTCGCCGTTCGCGAACGGAAAATTTTATGTTTGCTACATCACTAGTCTCAAGGTGGGTTGTAATGTGTTTTGTTGTAAGGATGCTTCCTTTGGGGCATCCTTCCATTTACATCATTCTTGTTCAGTGTTTTTCTAACAGTGGGCAAGTTTGTACTTTGTAGATCCTTCTGCAGGTCTTTTGCTGTTACCCTTGGGATCTTTCTCACCTCTTTCAGGTTTCCTCATTGTGCTTTTGAAGGACTTGGAACAATTAGTCTTTGGAGAAGTCATTTCATTACCATGATGATTCACTTACTTTTTCGCCCTGAGTTGTGCATGTTTCCTCAGGTGCTAAATAAAATATGTTAATGGTACAACTGTTTGTGTGTTATTAGTTTAGTTAAATTGTATTTGTTTATATTTGTGCCTTAGATAACAATCAGACCACATTTTTTCTAGTAATCAATGTAGAAATACAGATAATTCCATATTATTAAATAAAGGCCCTTTCACAAAGGATGACAGAGCAAGCATTTATCAGGCATGAGCTGTTTTTCTGATAATATTCCACTTGTCAGAGGAGGTAAGTGCAGCATTTACAGTGGCATGCAAACATTTGGGCACCCCTGGTCAAAATTACTGTGAACAGTTAATCTTTTTCAGCTCTGTCTAGTCAACTGTCAGAAGGTCAGATACACAAGAAGTGAAAAACAATAGGTATCACAGACAAACACCCCTAAAACATAACTTTTAATCAAAAACACAAAAATTAGCTTGGTATCTACGCCTATAAAATGTATGACACAATAGGAGAGGTGAAGAAAATTATCCCTAATCCTTTCCCTGTATCTAATGATTCCTTACCTAAGAACAGAATAGCCGCTCCGATAGGGGCGATCCCGTGTCAGGAACCTCCTAGATAACCTAATCAGTCCCTCACACAGGATAGAATCCCATCTCCATCAAAGTGTATAAATAAAAGCGTCTGTATGTCTGGTCACTGTACTAAATTTTATACCTCAAACCTTGCTAATGTAGTTATACATATAGAGATACAAATTAGTGTTGGTACTATCTACTGTTATTGATAATAAACAGATGATACTACTTGTGTCCCATTATGGCCCTACGCGTTTCACTGTGCCATCGGGCAACAGCTCATCAGGGGACAAAGCTATAAATAGATGGAGATGTGTCCATACAAATCAAACAAAACAAAATAATAATAATAAGGTGTGATGCATATTATAGCAAGTTGTCAAATTGATGTGAGCGACTCATAGATATTTCAGATCAAACCCCTATAAGCAAAACATGGGGTCTCCCACCACATCTATTGAGTGCTAAATCGGTTTAAATGTTAGCAAACACATTATATCATTTGTTTGGTCCACAGGACCTATACTTGAGCTTATATAGTAATAACCAATCAGGATATATGGGGTCAAATACTTTGGTGCATCTCAGGTGGGCCCCAGTAAGATGGAAAAGGGGTAAAACTGGGCCACAAGTCCGTCAGACGGTCCTCGGTATGTAGCGGCATTTGGAGAAGTCTCACTCCTTTTAAACTGGCAGGGGAGCGCATCGGCATCCGCGCGTGATGACGCAAGCGCGCACATCAGCACAGCATAGGCGCCACATGTGCGCGGTGACATCAGTGCACAGCAACCAGGTGGCGCGCTCCACTGCCTTCCACTGCTTGAACCATCACATCTATAACTTTATTTAAACTAAGGCTACTTTCACACGGATCAGTTTTACCCTTAATGCATTCTGAATAAATAGGGATCAGCTCAGAATGCATCAGATTGTCTCTGTTCTGCCTCCATTCCGCTTTGGAGGCAGACACCAAAACGCTGCTTGCAGTCCGTCTGATGATACTGAGCCAAACTGATCCGTCCTGACACACAATGTAAGCCAATGGAGATGGATCTGTTTTCACTGACACAATAGAAAACAGATCCATCCCCTATTGACTTTCAATGGTGTTCAAGCGGATCCGTTTTGGCTATGTTAAAGATACAAACGGATCAGTTCTGAACGGATGCATTCGGTTGTATTATCTGAACGGTTTGTGCAGATCCATCACGAATCCGCACTAAACGCGAGTGTGAAAGTAGCCTAACAAAGGTGAACATTCTCATAGAATAAAACCCCTAGCAGTCATATTCCCTTCTATAGGGCCACCTGTATATATCTATCATTGGATACATCAAAAATGAATAGCTGGGGCATACAAAGAAGACCTCTTTCAACAAAAATCAAATAAAATATATATAGGACATAGCTTTTAATTAGATGGCCATACAGGGTAGAATGTTATGCTATATCCCTTTTTTTTCCTATATATTTTTTATTATAGATGTATATACCCCTGTATATGCTACAACACGATGGTGATTTTGCTGGTATTTCTTTTGCTATGATTGAATTGGTTCGTTCATCGATTAGAGGTGGAAACATTGATCAGATATTGAAACAAAAGGAATCACAGTGGATATACGGATTAAATACGGTCTCACCTATGGGATTAAATGAAAATATTAACTTTACTTGCTTCATTTGACACCTTATTAAAACTGGTTCAAATGCGTTTTATCTTCATAGGGGATAATGAAGGGGTAGCCTAGACTGGTGGCCCCTCCCCCTGTTTGGGAGGGTTGGGGGAGTGGTTCTGCCCCAGCCCACATATACAGGGGTATATATATATATATCTATAAAAATACAAATTTCCCTATATAGGAAAAGAAAAGGGGTATAGTATAATATTCTACCCTGTATGATCATCTAATTGAAATCTATCTCCTATATATTTTATTTTTGTTGAAAGAGGTCTTCTTTGTATGCCCCAGCTATTCATTTTTGATGTATCTAATAAGAGAAATATAGAGGTGGCCCCAAAGAATGGAATATGACTGCTAGGGGTTTTATTCTATGAGCATGTTCACCTTTGTTAGTTTAAATAAAGTTATTGATGCTATGGGTCCAGTAGTGGAATGCAGTGGAGCGCGCCGCCTGGGGGCTGTGTGCGCTGACGTCACCGCGCACGGACGCCGATGCGCTCCCATGCCAGTTTAAAAGACGCGCGAGTTCTTTAAATGCCGCTCCATACCGAAGACCGGCTGACGGACTTGTGGCGCAGTCTTACCCCTTTTCCATCTTACTGGGGCCCCCCTGAGATGCGCCAAAGGATTTGACGCTATATATCCTGATTGGTTATTACTATATAAGCTCAAGTATAGGCCCTGTGGACCAAACAAATGATAAAATGTGTTTGCTAACATTCAAACCGATTTAGCACTCAATGGATGTGGTGGGGACCCCATGTTTTGCCTATAAGGGTTTGCTCTAAGATATCTATGGGCCGCTCACATATCAATTTGACAAGTTGCTATACTTTACATTGCACCTTATTATTATTATTTTGTTTTGTTTGATTTGTATGGACACTCTCTATTTTTAGCTTTATCCCCTGATGAGCTGTTGCCCGATGGCACAGTGAAACGCGTAGGGACATAATGGGACACAAGTAGTATCATCTGTTTAATATCAATAACAGTAGTTAGTACCAACACTAAATTGTATCTCTATATGTATAAATACATTAGCAAGGTGTGAAGTATATAATTTAGTACCGTGACCAGATCGACAGGCGCTGTTATGTATACACTCTAATGGTGATGGGATTCTAGCCTGTGTGAGGGATTGATTAGGATAACTAGGAGGTTCCTGACACGGAATCGCACCTATCGGGGCGGCTATTCTGTTCTTAGGTAGGGAATTATTAGATACAGGGAGAGGATTAGGGATAATTTTCTTCACCTCTCCTATTGTGCGATCCATTTTATAAGAGTAGATACCAAGCTAACTGTGAACAGTTAAGCCAGTTGAAGATGAAATGATCTCGAAAAGGCATACAGTTAAAAATGAAACATACTTTTCAACATTTTAAGCAATATCAGTGTATTATTTTGGTTTTGTACAATTTTAGAGTGGAAAAAAAGTAAAGTAGTAGTGTACTTTGCAAACGTATGGAAACCCAAGAAGATTTGGAGTGCTCAGATAACTTTGACCAAGTTCTCAGAACTTAAATAGCCTGTTAGGGTTAAGGCTTGTTCACAACCATTATTAGTAAAAGGTCAGGTGATGCAAATTTGAAAGCTTTATAAATACCCAGACTCCTCTAACCTTGTCCCAAAAAACTGCAGCCATGGGTTATTCTAAGCAGCTGCCTAATACTCTGAAAAAGGTTGAGGCCCACTAAACAGGAGAAGGCTATAAGAAGATAGCAAAGCGTTTTCAGGTTGCCATTTCCTCAGTTCAAAGGAAATAAGAAATGGCAAAAAGATCAGTGGATGTCAAGAGAAGGTAGGATTGCTAGAAAGGCAAATCAGAACTCCCGCTTGACCACAAAAGACCTTTGCGAAAATTTAGCAGACTCTAAAGTCATGATACATTGTTTTGCTGTTCAGCAACACCTGCATAAATGAGGCCTTTTCAGAAGAGTCATCGGAAGAAAACCTCTCCTGCATCGTCACCACAACATTAAGCTTCAGAAGTTTGCAAAAGAACATCTACAACAAAAAAATAAATATACTCAGATACGTAGCTGTATTCTCGCGCTGCAGGTCCTCAATGTGATGTGGGTAGAAATCACAAAATCAAGCAAAGTCATTTAATGGAAGACCACGCTGCTGCTCACTCCTTGAGCCTTCTTTTTACACCGCACAAAGCTAGTCGTTCCTCTGAACATGGAAAAGAACCATCAAGCTCCACAGATAGGCGTCTCTCCTATACCCGACCCTCCTGTAGGTAATCAAGGAATCGCAAGCATAGTGAAGCACTGACTTTCTTCGTATATTATAAAACGATTTATTATACCCAAGTGGATTCTTGTTACAAACATATAAAATCATGGGACTACATACAAAGTATCGCCCAACCCTGGTTTTGCTTACGATCGTCTTCAGGAGCGAATAATTGCACTTAGCAGCCACAGCTTATAAACCACATTGCAGTCCCACCCATTATTCACAATACCCAATCCCATTCACATTCCCACAAATACATTAAAACCATAACATATTAAATATCACACATCAAAGACCATCCCTACTATTATAGTTCATATCTCCTACTCTTATTCATAATTATTTAAAATTGCTTCAGGAAAATTACACTAATATCATTCATAAAACTCTTCCTATCACATGTCTCATCACCTGATCTTGGTCACATGGCAAGTTCTACCCAACCATTACCAGGCACCACCCCTTACAACCGAAGGTCCTACCTCACCAACACTGCCGTAAGTACGACCCACAAAATTATTTTAATTAAATGACATACTAAACTAAACATGGTTTTAAATCGCATTCTATGACATGGTTTTAAATCGCTCTAAACATGGTTTTAAATCGCTCATTAGGTTGAAGTGTATCAAGATTATACATCCACTTAACTTCCCTTTTGTTTATTTTGGCAATGAAGTCCCCTCCCTGCCAATGCATTTTAACCAGTTCTACCCCCATAAATCGCAGTCCCTTCGGGTCCTTCTGATGACATCTCTTAACGTGTAGGGGAACACCATGTGTCTCTACTCCTTTTTTATGTTTAGAATGTGCTCTTGAATCCTTATTTTAAGTTTCCTAGTTGTTCTTCCCACGTACTGGAGGCCACAAGGGCACTCCAGTATGTAGATCACCCCTGTACTCTCACACGTGATGTTCCCCTTAACCCCAAAGGACTGTCCTTTCTTCTTGGAATGGACTGCTTGCATAGCCCTTAGTTTGTCATCCTTGCTCCTATTCTTGCAGGGAAGGCAGAACCAACACCACGTAAATTTCTTCCCTTTATTCTCTCCATTACTTTTATGCTCCGCACTGTGTCCCGAATGTTGCCGAAGATTAGGAATAGGCTAGTTAGGTTCAGCTGATATTAGCACATTGCTAATGTCAGCTAGTTTAATAGGGTTAATTCTGATGACAGAAACTCTTTAACTGGTATTTAGTGATATTGTTTTCTGATATACTTATCAAGGAAGGTTTCAAATGTATTTTGTTTATGAGTGGGCACGAATTTCCAACCTTTTCCTAATACCCGTTCCTCCTGCTCCGAAAGGACATAGGAACTCAAGTTAAAAATACCCTTTACTTCCCTCTGCTCCTTTTGCTGTTTGGGCCTTCATCTGTTCAGGGCCTTCTTAGTGCTTGTCATGGTAAATGACAACCTCAGTACAGCAACAATATACGGATAGATTTTTTAATCATTCCAGTAGGAATTTAATACTAGATTTGGTAGGCAACCCAGACAGCTTAACACAGGGAATCCCAAACCCTGGATAAGACCATATCGTCAGTATGATAATCAGCAATGTATATGAACAATAATAGGGTTAATAGGGTTAATTTCCAACAGCAACCATAGGGGTCCAAATAACAATCAGTATGATCAGCATTTTTCACAAATTAGCCGAAACGAGGACCCCTTACAATTGCATATGCAAAAAGATGGGGTCCCAGAGAAATAAATTTTTCCACATCAAATAATGAAGGGAGTACAGAGAGATATCAGAATAGAAGAAAAGAGGGAAATAGACATGGCAAGTACCCCCCAAAACAAATAAACCATACAGAAGAAAGAGACGAAGAGGTAAACAGCAGCCCAAACCGCAAGAAGAGCTGAAGGAACTTAAATTCCTATGTCCTCTCGGAGCAGGAGGAGCGGGTATTAGGTAAGGGTTTGAAATTCGCACCCACTTATAAACGAAATAAATTTGAAACCTTCCTTGATATAAATAAGTATATCAGAAACTTAATATCACTAAATACCACTTAAGCAATCAGGTACTGCCCATAAAAAATGCAGGAGTGACGAATGGCGTTGTTCACACTCAACTGCAGGATAAGTCTAAGTTCTTCCCTAAAAATAAGGATAATGATTGTATAGAAATTTTTAAAAGAGGTATGTTACAGGAATTAGAGAGATTAGACACAAAACCCAAATACTACAATCTGACAAATGAAGAAAAATTGGGACTACAAAATCTTGAAAATAATACTGAGATTGTAATAAAGCCGGCCGATAAGGGAGGAGGGGTGGTTGTAATGGATACGGAAAAATATAAGAAGGAGATGCGAAGACTCAGGGGCTGAAGGCCCCTATCGGAAATTAAAACCAATTCGGTTATAGAATATAAAGGAAAATAGAACAAATTGCTCCAGGAAAGATATGAGAAGGGCATCTTAAATAAAAAGGAATTAGATTACCTACAGATTAAACATCCTGTTACACCTGTGATTTGCCATCTACCTAAGATCCATAAAAGCTTCGAGGACCCGCCAGGGAGACCTATTGTCTCGGGGATTAACTCGTGATGAGTAGACTATTTTCTCCAGAGTCTTGTAATACAAGTTCCATTGTATTTGAAAGACTCTCGAAGTGTGATACAACTAGTGAACAGTCTGGGCCCCAGTAGTCAGGATATATGGCTGGTCACTGTTGATGTGACCTCGCTTTATACTGTTATTCCCAAACATTTAGGGCTTAGGGGAGTAGAGATAGCTCTAGATAGGGATTCCAATATAAGTTCTGCCCAGACAAAATTTCTAGTGGATTGTACGAACTTCTGCCTTTGTCATAATTATTTTATTTTTGGGGATATCTATTACCTTCAGTGCAAAATTCGCCCCAAGTTTCCCAAACCTTTTTATGGCGTCTTGGGAGAAAGATAACATTAGCCTCGTAGTAAACAAAAAAACTAAAAAAGGAGAGTTGATTATATGGTGGCACTATATTGATGACTGTTTGCATATCTGGAAAGGGGAGAGACAGGGTTTGGAGGAGTTTATTGCGGGGATTAATATTAATGACTGGAATCTTACCTTTACTAGTACTATTAGCATCACCTCAATAGACTTTCTTGATCTTACAATTTTTATTGAAAATGGCCAATTTAAAACCGAGACCTTTTTCAAAGCCACTGACGTTAATGCTTATATTGACATCACAAGCTGCCACTATAGTCCATGGCTTAGGAGTATCCCCAAAAGGGAAATTAAGAGGGTGTACCGTAACTGCACAGAAGAGAGGGATTTTCGTAAGTCAGGTTATTAAAGAACGTTTTTTAGAAAAAGGCTATGTAGAGGAGGAACTCAACAAGTGCACTAGGGAAGTAGAGTAAAGTGGAAAAAATGGAAATGCGGTAGTTATTAGTTTAAAATAATGATTTTATATTTAGTTTTCTGACCCCATTTAATACAAATGTAGGAAGACTTAAAAATTAAAATCTGAAAGAACTGGAGCAAGGAGCAAGGATGACAAACTAAGGGCTATGCAAGCAGTCGATTCCAAGAAGAAAGGACAGTCCTTTGGGGTTAAGGGGAACATCACGTGTGAGAGTACAGGAGTTATCTACATACTGGAGTGCCCCTGTGGCCTCCAGTACATGGGAAGAACAACTAGGAAACTTAAAATAAGGATTCAAGAGCACATTCGAAACATAAAAAAGGAGTAGAGACACATGGTGTTCCCCTACACGTTAAGAGATGTCATCAGAAGGACCCGAAGGGACTGCGATTTATGGGGGTAGAACTGGTTAAAATGCATTGGCAGGGAGGGGACTTCATTGCCAAAATAAACAAAAGGGAAGTTAAGTGGATGTATAATCTTGATACACTTCAACCTAATGAGCTTAATATAGAATGCGATTTAAAACCATGTTTAGTTTAGTATGTCAGAGCCTAATACCACAGTCCATCACAAAATACTGCTGCCAGCAGCACAAAATACATCCCCAAAAACTTCCACTGGATGGCCGTGAGGAGGGTTTAGGTGGCCCCCTGGGCATCGGCTCGCCAGGAAATTTCCCTGTAAGGTCTATGGCCAATCCACCCCTGGCTGTATGCCACTGCTGCTGCCCTACCTCCCCACTTTTGTCCCAGTTTGTCCATGTTGACATCACCGTTTATTTTTCTGTTCTTCTGATCTGTCAGAAGAACAGAAAAAAAAGGATTATGTATTTTGAGTATCTGTAAGGCATCTTTCACACTGTCGGTATTTGGTCAGTATTTGATCAGTTTTTGTAAACCAAAAGCAGGAGTGGGTTCAAGACACAGGTGAGATTCAAATATTTCCATTACATTTGTTTTGTATCTACTCTTGTTTTTGCCTTACAAATAGTGATCAAATACTGATGCAAAATGGTGACCAAATACTGATTGTGTGAAAGAGGCCATTAAAGTCCTTCATGCAGGACTTTTTCCTTGTTAATTTTTTTTTATTTCAGATGTAAATGGCAAAAACAAATGCAAATAGAGCATAAGGGCTCTTTCACATGGTCAGTATTTTGCATCAGTATTTGATCAGTATTTGTAAGCCAAAAGCAGGAGTGTTTCCAAAACACAGAGGAGATGCAAATATTTCTATTACATTTTACCCCTTTTTGGCCATAATACTGGTTTTGGCTTTTTGAATTGTCAAAATACAAGCTTTCTTTTCTGTTCTTCTGATGAGTCAGAAGAACAGAAAAATAAACTGTGATGTGAACACTGCCTTATGCCTCATTCACACGTCAGTGTTTTGGTCAGTGATTTCCATCAGTGATTTTGAGCCAAAACCAGGTGTGGCTCTAAACACAGAACAGGTGCAGATCTTTCCCTTATACCTTATGTCCGTGGAGGCTCCAATCCTGGTTTTGGCCGAAAATCACTGATGGAAATCACTGACCAAAACACTGACATGTGAATGAGGCATTACTGTCTCTGCTGCTGCCACCCTCCCTACTCTGTCATGGGGCCACTTCTGATACTGTTACTGCTGCTGCTGCCACCCTCCCTACTCTGTCATGGGGCCACTATTGACACTGTTACTGCCTCTGCTGCTGCTGTCATCCTCTCCACTCTGTCATGGGGCCACTACCTGAATCTTGGGGCACTGAATGGTTTAGTCCAAACCAATAAATTAGGCCTGACAGTAACAGTGACCTGTAATACTGACACACAGTACATCTACAGCTAACAGAAGATTAAAATGCCTGTGTCTGGACTGCCAAAACATGCATTAAAAGAAAAAAAATGTCTCCACTACTTTATTGGCATTGCCTCCATTTCTTTATTTTGCTCCACCAAGGAGCCAATTGGACACAGCTGCTGCAGGGGTGTGCATGCTTTTTTTGCTTTACTGAAGGCTGCTGTATGCTTTTCTTCTTGTTTAACAGAAGGGATTAGCTATGAGTCTTTGTGCCCTGCACAGTGACGTAGATGGCAATAAATTACACCTGTAATACTGATGGTACAGTACCTACAGAACGGATTAACTATAAATGAGGGTACACTAGAACGTAATGCACATGGCAATGCCCTCTTCCTGCAATCTCCCTGCAGTTTAAGTTCCAAAAAAATAAAGTCGAGACCTCAGACTGTCATACATAAGCATTCAGGGCAATATAAGCACTTCTGGTTCAGGTTGCATTTATTTGTACCCGAATGGAATCTTCTGACAAATTCATTAAAATCGGATTCTAAATCAATTTCAGGGAATTTGCTCCTCTCTATATAATTTGAACCTTTTTTAAGCAACATTTTGACTACATAGAAGCTTTTATTAAAACTTTTGCCTTCCAGCTAGAGATTTTATTTAAGGGGGTATAAATCATTATATTCCCTTCTTATTCCATGTTGTATTTTGGAAAATTCCATGTCAAAATCCTTTAGAAAGCAAATTACTAAAACAGGACAGAATGTTTTTCATCTCATCAACTTTTAGCTCTTTAGGTCATAATTTAAAAAAATGTATTATGAAGACCACCTTTTACTAAATAAAATCCTGCACATCAATCAGATGATGACCACAGATACACCTCCTTAGGGCTCAGATGTATGTTTTGATATAAATACTATGTTCAGTAGATTAGAATGACACTACCACATCCTCATCCATTGCATCCACAACCCCCTTATACTCCTGTGAAACGGAGGATCATCCACCCAAAGCATCGGGGTTCTCTACATCCAATGTCCAATGGTAATAATAATAAAGTATATATATATACATATATATATATCAAGTGGGTCACCTTCCTGTATTTCAGGATCAAGGTGCACTGTCTTCGGTGTACCTAATACCAAATAATTGTTTATAATGTAATTTAAATTGTAATGGCAGGCACTCTATCATCTAGCATCACATGGTGAGCAATCTACATTACACAGGTTATTGTATCATTTCAATCATTCATTACTCCACATAGCAAAAAAAATCTAAAACAATTGATATAACACTAATTGATATCGACATATAATAATAGCAATATACTGTCCAATCTATCTAAATCCCCATGATCAATTTTAAAAAACAATTTTAAACATGATTATTATGCCTTTTATAGTTCCATAAGTATCAGTTCATGTCCTTGTATCTCTCTCAGCTGTTTTGATGTATTATCCTCAATGATATAGTACATAAATATATAATAATAATTAGAGATGAGCGAATCGAAGCTGACAAGTGGAATTCGATCCGAATTTCCGTAAAAATTCGATTCGCACCGAATGCGAATTTCCTCGCGCTTCGTGGTAACAAATTGCATTTTTTCCTAAAATGGCTGCTACACATGTGAGGACATGGGGCAAGGAACTCTGGGAAGGAGGGATCACCCATACTGACATGCAAGCAGCCAATCAGCAGCCAGCCAGCCCTGTGATGTCACAGCCCTATAAATAGCCTCAGCCATCTTAGATTCTGCCATTCACCAGCGCCTGCAGACACATCTGCAGGCGCTAGGGACAGTGAGGGACAGTGATAGGAAAGACTTGATTGTGAAAGACTTGATTGTGGTAAAAAAAAAAATTTACAAGTGCAGGGAAAGATTAATCGAGGTGTAGGGAAAGGATACGAATAATTCCACCAGCATTTCTGTTGAACAAGGTTCAGTTGGGGAGGTTACAGCCTGGGTAATAGAAACAATCATATTACACCTTGCTGCACTGACTGGGAATCCGAATTGCCATTATACAGCTCTGTAATTCCAGCAAACTTGTCTTATTAGGGTGCAAGTGCTGTTTGATACAGGCATTAGCAGTGTTTATTACAAGGAAATATTTCTACGTTTTATTTGCCCTTGTGCTGTGCAGTTATATGATCTAAAGCATTTTTTGGCTTGCATTAGTGGGAATTAGCCGTTGTGTGGTGAAGGGCAAAAATTACAGCCCTTTTTTACGTATATTAGTGGAAAAAGGAAAAATATATTTGCCGCTCTGTTGAAAAGCCTCTTGTGTAAAAGTAGAACAAAATTTGGGCCTAATTGCCACTCAGCGGTGCAGTGATATATTCGGAAGCCCTGTTTTTAGTGTATTAGTGGCAAAGTAAAAAAATATTTGCTGTCCAGTGTTGCATTTATCTGTTGAAAAGCCTGTTGTGTAAAAGTAGAAAAAAATTAGGCACTAATTGCTGTTCTGAGGTGCAGTGATATATTCTGATGCCCAGTTTGCCGTGTATTAGTGGCAAAATAAAAATATATTCGCCATCCAGCGTTGCATATATCTGTTGAAAAGCCTGTTGTGTAAAAGTAGAAAAAACTTTGGGCCTAATTGACGTTCTGCGGTGCAGTCATATATTCTGAAACCCTGTTTGCAGTGTATTATTGGCGAAATAAAATATTCGCCGTCCAGCATTCTACTTCTCTGTTGAAAAGCCTTGTGTGTAAAAGTGGAAAAAATTAGGGCCTAATTACCGCTCAGCGGTGCAGAGATATATTCGGAAGTCCAATTTGCTGTGTATTAGTGGAAGAAACAAAATTATATTCACAGTTGCATTTATCTGTTGATAAGCCTTGTGTAGTGAAAAAGTTGAAAAAATAAAGGCCTATTTGTCGTTTGGCAGTGCAGTTATATGTGGTAAAGGTTTTTTTGCTGTGACATTTTTTGGGGAAATTTCATGGGTGCCTGTACACTTCCTTTTGCTGTATGGACCGAATTACGTAGTGGTGAAATTTGTTATGTGAAACTGGCTTTTTTACGTCAAATTTATGAGTGATTGTACACCTCCTTTCGCGGTATGGAACAAATTACTTAGTGGAAAAATTCTTAATGCGACACTGGCTTTTTTTCCAAAAATGTATGGGTGATAGTACCCCTCTTTTTGCGGTATGGGCCGAATTACGTAGTGGTGAAATTTGTTATATAAAACGTCCTTTTTTTCGTCAAATTTATGGGTGATTGTACATCTCCTTTAGCGGTATGGGCCGAATTACGAAGTGGTGAAATTTGTTATGTGAAACGGGCTTTATTTCATCAAATTTTTGGGTGATTGTACACCTCCATTTACGGCATGGACCAAATTACTTAGTGGTGAAATTCTTATGTGACAATGCCTTTTTTTCTGAAAATGTATGGGTGATTCTACACCCCCTTTTGCAGTATTGACTGAATTACTTTGTGGTGATATTCTTTATGTGACACAGATTTGATTAACTTCGCGACTCTTCCGGGCTCCAAGCAATCTTGAAGCTTTGTCTTCTCATTGTCTGTAGCTACTAGAGGCCTGTTCATGCCAGGCAACCACGTTGTCGAATAAAGAGAAAACTGGCCGATTCTATCCAATCTTAGGCAACACTTAATTTTTTTTATTTAATTTATTAAATATTTAATATTAAATTGAGCCAAAACTTGATTAAAATTATAAGAAAGTAAACTTCATTTCGCCAATATATTATCCAAATCTTCGAGGGAAATTTCCGGACAATCAATTTGCCAAGCCTTTCGTGCCAGAGAAAGTGTATTTTTAAATCATGTTTTAAGCAACACTTTATAAAGTTGAGAAATTTTAACCTTCTGTTCTGTCCCATATTCCCTATAAATGAATAGACGAAGCTCTGTCAGATGCTGCCACCTCTGCAATCTCTCATTGTGCCACTGTGGCCTCCTGATGCTGCCGCCACCTCCACACTATGTCACCTTGCCACTTTGTGGTCTCCTGATGCTGCCGCCACCTCCACACTCTGTCATTGTGCCACTCTGTGACTTCCTGATGCTGCCGCCACCTACAGAATTTGTCACTGTGCAACCTGTGGCCTCCACAGAATGCTGCTGTTGCCACCACCTCTATACTCTGTCGTCATGCCACTCTGTGGCCTCCTCCTGATGCTGCCACCACCTCCACACTCTCATTTTGCCACTCTGTGGCCTCCTCCTGATGCTGCTGCTGCCGCCACCTCCAGACTGTCATTGTGCCACTTTGTGGTCTCCTGATGATGTTGCTGCCACCTCCACACTCTGTCATTGTGCCACTCCATGGCCTCCTCATGCTGCTGCCACCTCCAGAATTTGTCATTGGGCCACTCTGTGGTCTCCTCATGCTGCTTCCACCTCGCCACTATGTCATAGGGCCACTCTGTGGACTTCTCATGCTGTTTCCACCCTCCCCACTTCATAACTGGGCCACTGTTTAGCCTTTTTTGCTTGGCTGACATCATCATTTATTTGACCCTTCTTCTGATCTGTCAGAAGGAAGTAAAAATGATATGCACAACGGATCCTTTCTGTGTAGCAGCTGTAAGACCTGTATAGTCCCATAAGAATTGCCTTGTGATTTGGTAGTCAAAAGCAGGAGTGGGTACAAAACACAGAAGACATGCAAATATTTGGTTCATGTGTCATCTTTGTTTTGGATCTACTCCTGTTTTTTTTGGCATTATCAATACTGATGGATTACTGACCAAATACTGACCAAGTGAAGGCAAATGCTCAACAGGCAGGATCCGTTTTTTGGGGGGTTATTGTTCTGACGGATCAGAGGAAGGGAAAAATAATCAGTGACGTCAACACAAACTTAATGCTGACACCCTCTCCACTCTGTCGGGGGGGGGGGGCTCTACTTTTATAGGTGTTTAATAGAACAGGTTCTGTAGACATCTATGTGGAATCAGCTGACGACGGTGTAAAAGGAGTGTGCTTCTTCTTGACACTAACATTGACCTGTAAGGATGAGTTCATACTTGAATTATTTAACATAGAAACATAGAATTTGTCGGCAGATAAGAACAATTTGACCCATCTAGTCTGCCCAATATACCGAATACTATGAATAGCCTCTGGCCCTATCTTATATGCATGCTTAAAGTCCTTCACTGTATTTGCAGCTACCACTTCTGTAGGAAGGCTATGCCATGCATTTTGTCAGTTTTGGCCCCGTGACTGCCCAAATAAGTGAAGTGTGCAGTGATTCTAAGAGCGACGCATGTCATCTGCATGTCATACGGACTCACAGTATTATTTCACTACCAAAGCAGACTCCCTATGCGTGTTACTGCAAGGCACAGTGTTCCTACACCACGACAGTGCCTTGCAAAAGTATTCATCCCCCTTGACTTTCGTGTTTTGTTACATTACAGCCTTAAGTTAAATGTTTTGTTTATCTGAATTCTATGTGATGGATCAGAACACAATAGTCTAATTTGGTGAAGTGAATCGAGAAAAAAATATAAATAAAACTATTGTTTAGAAATAGAAAACAGAAAATTGGCATGTGCGTATGTATTCACCCCCTTTGTTAGGAAGCCCATTAAAAGCTCTGGTGCAGCCAATTACCTTCAGAAGTCACCTAATTAGTGAAATGATGTCCACCTGTGTGTAGTCTAAGTGTCACATGATCTTTCATTACATATACACACCAGAGGCTGCAACACGTAAGCAAGAGGCATCACTGACCAAACACTGCCATGAAGACCACGGAAATCTCCAAACAAGTAAGGGACAATGTTGTTGAGAAGTATAAGTCAGGGTTAGGTTATAAAAAAATATTCAAATCTTTGATGATCCCCAGGAGCACCATCAAATCTATCATAACCAAATGGAAAGAACATGGCACAACAGCAAACCTGACAAGAGACGGCCGCTCACCAAAACTCACGGACTGGGCAAGGAGGGCATTAATCAGAGAGGCAGCACAGATAGCTAAGGAGGAGCTTCAGAGTTCCACAGCAGTGACTGGAGTATCTGTACATTGGACGACAATAAGCCATACGCTCCATAGAGTTAGGCTTTATGGCAGATTGGCCAGAAGAAAGACATTACTTTCAGCAAAAAAAAAAAAAGGCAAGTTGGGAGTTTGCAAAAGGCATGTGGGAAACTCCCAAAATATATGGAGGAAGGTGCTTTGGTCTGATGAGACTAAAATTGAACTTTTTGGCCATCAAAGAAAACGCTATGTCTGGCACAAACCCAACACATCACATCACCCAAAGAACACCATCCCCAGAGTGAAACATGGTGGTGGCAGAATCATGGGGGGATGGTGCTAAATACAGGGATATTCCTGAGCAAAACTGTACCACTCTGTGCGTGATTTGAGGCTAGGACGGAGGTTCACCTTCCAGCGGGATATGTATCTTTGGATATACATTTAAACACTTACACTTACATGGACAGCTGGAGCCCACCAGAGTGTAAGATGTTTTTTGTGACACAATCCCTATCCATATACCTATGATGGAATAATCAAGTCAAAGAAGGAGTGCCCTGCTTGGGATCCCTACTTTGAGCCAGTGCATAGAGCTGCTCAAAAAGTATCCCTTTAATCCAAATTCTTAAAAAAATAATAGGGGGAGATTGGAAAACTGGCTTAGTTGCTCATAATAACAATCAGATTCCACCTTTATTTTTTCAAAACTCCTTTGGAAAATGAAAGTATCGATCTGATTTACTTTGCACTGGTTTTGATAAATCCCCCTCAATGTTCTTTAGGGTATAAACAGCGTTTAGCAGCTTTTCACAGTACTTTTCATAGCATGTTTTGTGTTGTGTTTTTTTATATAATGCAGGTCTTTTTGTATCAATGGAATTTCAATTTATAAAGAAATAAACACCTAAACAAACACTATAACATAATTTACCAATTAGATCATGGCATTCTTCACCCTAAATGCTATTTGCTTAATGCTAGCAAATAAGCTCTGAATATTTATCTTCCAATAAATCTTGGAAATCACATGCTCAAGGGACGATTTTCTGAAGATTTATTTCAAATAAACTTGTCACCAAACATTTAACCAGCACATGTGTTTTGTCCGATATCGACCCATTTTGGCTTATGGGATGTGTGCTATGATTCTGATAAGAGTTTTATTTGCTGTGGTAATTACCTATATAGATGCAAATATTCTTTCTGGCTCTAAGCCTTAGCTGTTAACTGCCGAATCAATCAGTATAAAAGGTTAACTATGAAAAATTGGAAATGTACACAAAATTTACAGTTCATGTGTATACTGTATATGATTGTCATCATATATGCTGGCTACATTTGAATATGCTGCATAAAATCTTCAGCTTTGTAAGATCATTTGCTCTCTTTGCATGAGCCCTGCATTACAAAAAATGTACAAGAACAGTGATTTAACTGCTGTTGAATGCTGAACCCTGCTCTGGTCTTAGAAATCATATGAGATAGCTTTGAGAGCTCCCTTGGTTGAACTTGATGGACATATGTCTTTTTCAACTGTATTAACTATGTAATTGTATCAGAAATAAATAAATAAAAATTACAATGCCCACCAAAGGTTTTATATGAAATTTTAAAAATAAAAAAGAAATAGTAAAACAAAAAAGACAAAATAGAAAAATAATAATAAATGTCACCAGGAGCTGACACTGCAGCTTAGTACCACCCTTTCCAACTGTAACCCATAAATCCCCTATAGAAAGGAGACATTAAAAAAATAAAAAAAACTGAAGAAACAGATTACTTTTTTTCTTTTTAACATGGGCATTAAAAAATAAAAATACAACAATATATAAAAAATTACAAAATAATTTAAGCCCATCATTAAAAAATGCAAAAACCATTTAAATAAATGGACAGGTAAAAAAGTTATGGCTTTCACTGATGCATATTGTCACATGGTCCAAAAACCACAGTTTTAGAAAATAATACACAAGGACATGGTGCAAATTATTGCTATTCATGTATACCAACAATGGGGTGGTGTAAGGAAGAAAAGTGGTTCCAAATTTATTTAAGGGGGTGGCCCATGAGCAACACTGGTCACCTATCTAACGTGCTCAGACATGCTTATGGAGGAAAGACATCAATGATCAGCAATGATCTTAGAGAACCTTTGAGAACCATTTGTTGCTGCCCATCAATCTAAAAAGGGTTATAAGGCCATTTTCAAACAATTCAAAGTCCATCATTCTACAGTTATGCTGGATTTACACTGAC
The DNA here is from genome assembly GCA_033119425.1 of Bufotes viridis. Lineage (NCBI taxonomy): Eukaryota > Metazoa > Chordata > Amphibia > Anura > Bufonidae > Bufotes > Bufotes viridis. The sequence continues at coordinate 49,154,380 of CM065599.1, read as the reverse complement.
TCGTGATTACTCATCAGTAAAGATGAAGAGCTGCACTTACATGCAGCAATGAGTACGAAAGATAGCTAAAACAGAATGGCTGAAAAATAAATCATCAAGGTGTTGCAATTGCTCAACCACAGACCCGACCTCAACACAATTGAAATGTTATAGAAAATATGTAAAAAAAACACACATTTTTTTTCTTACGGATGGAGGTAGTAAAATCAGTACTGTCCAGATGGTATATAGTTACAATAAAAACAAAGTTTTAACGCACAACAAACAAAGTAGCAGTCCAACTGACTTATACTGTAGTTACCCCCACACAGGTAACAAGTTGTGAAATCATATGTTTTGTATACCAATTTTTCACTTTGGATCCATGGTTCTCCAAATTACATAGATTTGAACTGGATGCTGTATCTTTTCCATAGCTTTCTTGGGTCTGTAGGTCCACGGACTTTAAAAACCTATTCACACTGCAGTCCAATAGGGATCATATTAAAATAAACTGAAAATAGTAAAACACTGCCACACACAGTACTGCAGGCAAAGGCACTGCATCTATCACCTAGCTTCTGCCTGAGATCGGCCACCGGACTCCTGAGTCCCATGCTGCAGTCTGGTGCTAGTTCTCTTTCTGTGTGTGTATTAGTATCTATTCATTGAACAGGGGTGTAGCTAGAAGTGACTGGGCCCCACAGCAAATTTTTGTACGGGGGCCCCCGTTAGAGTCTCCAGTGATGTATGCTAAGTAACAGCATCGGAGCAATGGGGAGGCACCCAGAAATAATAGTAAGTGCAGGGACATCCCCATGTATGCCCCACATGTCCTGCTACTTAGTTAATAAAGTATGGACCCATGAAAGGTCCTCTTTAAGTTGTTTGAGACACTGCTCCTGGGCGGCCGGGCCCCTTGTCAGCCTGGGCCTCGAAGCAGCGCTTCCCCGATAGTTACGCCACTGTCATTGAACCTCTTCCTGCAGAAATGCAAGGGTTAATTCCCAGCTCAGAACTCAGCTGTTTGACTATTGAGCTCATCAGACCTATAAATGAAGGGCTGTTTGTTACATCCCTATATGCCGTTAGTTTATCTGTCTGTGTACCAACTTCTGCCTGTTTTCTGGATCCTCACTATGCTGCCTGACTTGAACCATGCCTGTACACTATATTGACCTTGATTGTTTCCTGACTACATGTATTGCCTGATCCCTTAGTGCTTGGCACCAATGTCTCTGACCACAGTGGATCAGCAGCCAACCCCACTGGGACTATTTAAAGAGATAGTAACCTAGCGGTTCTCTTGCAGCAACGCCAGGTCTCTGTGTAGTTATAGGGTGAAAACCAGGGGCCACCAGGATAACATCCTCTGGACTAGCTCAAAGTCTAATTGGTTAGTTGCATATTGGGTCCACACTCACTGCCCATAACAACAAGCTATTGATTCAGTCATTTTGGGCTTTTTTGTCAAATAGATAATTAAGCGGTGGAATCTGTTGAGTGTTGTTCATCTGAGGTATTTACCTAATTTTAAGACCTCCTAAGAACCAGATTTTTTTGTTATCATGTACTGATACATAACACCCTAGAATTCAAAGAGGGTGTACTTTATTTTTCTCATGACTGTATGTAATCATGCAACTATATGCAAATTTGGAGCTAAGTGCAAATTTAAGCACCTTATGTGAGGGATTATTTTGAGGTAGATCCTAGCTGTATAAAGAGTTTATGCCATAAACTACTTTTTACTCTAACATTTATTTTCATCAAGTACTCTAGCTCCCATTCTAACTTGAATGCGTCTTCTGCAAACCTGACATTGTGCCTGAAAAACAACCTTATAAAATCAAAGCCTTAAAATTCAAAGCCTTTATGTTTGAGTCAAGTAGAATACTAGGACCACATATTGGATATTTCTACAAACTGCATGATCAGTGCAATAATTATTGTGGTTTCTTTTGAAGTTAACCCTTACTGTATTACATGAAAATGGATTATAATGGGAAATATATTCAAAAATTACATTTTAAAATTCCATTTGCATTTTGTTTTCATTTCTGTGCCACAACTATAGGGTTAACAAAATCACGGAAAAGAAAAGGACGCTCTAAGAACTGTCAAAAACGTTATTAGGTCAGTTATAAAAACTTGAAATGCCCAATAGGGAGGACCCCAAGGTATATTATATATTATATACTCTGGGGTCCTCCCCATTGGGCATTTCAAGTTTTTATAACTGACCTAATAAAGTTTTTGACAGTTTTTAGAGCGTCCTTTTCTTTTCCATGATTTTGTTTTCTATCTCTGAGACGCAACCCCTTTGATCCATATCTGTGAATTCACAACTACAGGGTTAACAAACATTTCTAAATTCAGCTCTGAAAATTATGAGTGGTGCAGTTTCTAAAATAGTTTCTATGATATACGACCCTCAGAGTCACTTCACAAATTTAGTAACTTTTTGGAAATTTTCTTGAAAATATGAAAAATCACTGCTAAAGTTATAAGCCTTCTAATGTCTTTATAATGTCTTTTTTGTTTTATAGTTTAATCCCTTCGCAACATCATTTGCACATGTACAGTAGACATTGGGTCTTTAAAGAGGTTCTCCAGGAATTTAAAAAAATGGAAAAACTTAAATATTATTTTATAATAAATATAGTCAAAAAAAACTTTCATTACTTAGAATGGCTTGTTTTGTCTAGGGAGCAATCATTAGGAGAAATAAAATGGCCGACGTCCTATCAGTACACACAAAACCTGACCTAATCCCACAGAAGGACAAGTTACTTCACCACAATGAGCCATAGTGCTGCCTCATCCTCCTCTCTGCTCTGCTTGTAAGGAATCATGATCCTGAATACAGGTGAAACTTTGTGGGAATGGAGAAGATGAGGAGACATTAGAGGTGGGTGAGGTATGGCTAATGAGCAGCAGCACTTGTCTACAGTTGGCAGCCACCAGCATGCAGTGCGTCCGACTACGTACCTCAGTCTAGCTGCACGCGGGGCTCCTCCTCTTCGCTGCAGGCTCCGGACCCGCTTTCCTGCGCTTCTGTTGTATCTTGTAGGAGCCGCAGGCATCCTGGTACCTTAAGGGTTAATGCACGCCCCTGATTCCGCCCTCTCTCCAATCCTGGCCAGGCACCACCTTTATAAGGGTGCTTCCCCCTTCCTGCAATGCCTGAGCAATATTGTACTTCCTACAGCTAAGGCTCCTGCTGTTCCTGAATTCGATATCCTGCTTATGACCTCTGCCTGTATCCTGACCTCGTCTCTGCTTGATCCTCTTGTACCTCGCTGCTCTCAAGTTAAAGACCTGGACTGTCGACCACGCCTCTGTCTGCTGTGCAGATCGTTACACCAGCTCCACCTGGACTAACTCAGCTCTGCTGTTCTCACAGCACTAGCTCTGCTATACCGCTTGTTCAGCTCAGCATTATCCTGCGGCTGTCTGCTATATTGCCTGTTCCCCGGTGCTAGCATCGGGGCTTTCTGGCCTGCCCGGTCAGTTGCCACTTGACCGGGACCACTCTTGCGCTAGCGACTTGGTGTCTCCCCTGCAGCTGAGTCCAGCTTCCGCATCCTGGAGCGGGATAAAGGGTGAAAACCAGGGGGACACTTAGACTCCGCTCCCAAGTTTGGCCCAAAGCCAAACCGGTAAGTGGCACAGCGGGTCCACACCCGTTGATCCGTTACACAGTCTCCATTACCACAGCCCCACATTACCACAGCCTGTCCTGTCCGTCCTCTCTGTATTTTATGTCTACTCATGAACTGAATTCCCCAGAGATTCAGCTAAAGTTCTTATCAGCTGTACTTAGGATCATAATCCCTGACATGTAGAGCAGAAAGGAGGATGAGGCAGCTCTTTACCTCAGTGTTGTAAAGTAACTTGTCCTCATGTGTGATCAGGACAGGGCTTGTGTGAACTGACGGGACAGCAGGCATTTTGTTTCCCCTGATGATTGCTCCCAAGACAAAATGAACCATTATAAATAATTAAAGGTAATTGAGAATATATTTATAATAAAGAGATATTTAAGTATTTTCATTTTCTTAATTCCTGGAGAACCCCTTTAAGGAGGTTCTCCAGGAATTAACAAACTGAAAATACTTAACTATCAATGTATTATAAATATATTCCCAAATATCTTTCATTAGTTATAATGGATCATTTTGTCTGGGGAGCAATCATGAGGAGAAACAAAATAGCTGCTGTCCACAGGAGGACAAATTACTTCACATCACTGAGCTAAAAAGCTGCCTCACCCTTCTCTCTGCTCTACATGTCAGGGATTATGATCCTGAGTACAGTTGATAGGATCTTCAGATAAATCTCTGTAGGAATGGGGTTCATGAGGAGACATGAAGTACAGAGAGGACAGACATTACTGTGGTAATGGAGACTGCATACAAGTGCTGCTGCTGATTAGCTACATCACCAACCTCCTCTCTGTAGTTCATGTCTACCTATTTCAGGGAAAATTTGATTCACAGCGAAACTGAATTTCCTCGTGCTTCATGGTAGTGAATCGATTTTCCTTGAAAGGCCGTAAAAAATCATACTTACCTCATCCATTTGCTCTTGACGAGCCAGCCGCCATCTTGATTGAAGATCTCGCATGAAATCATGTGCATGGTGACACATGACATCACCACTCAGGCCGGCGTGACGACGTCATCATGGGCCGCATGAGATTGCGCACTAGATCTTCAATCAAGATGGTGGCCGCCAGCTTGTCGCGATCCAATGGATGAGGTATGTATGATTTTTTTATTATTATTATTTTACACTGTTATTACTATCAGATGCTGTGATCAGCAATGAAGAAGGTTTTCGTCACAAAGCAAATTTTTTTGTAAAATTCAGTGAAGTAGCCGAATCAAATGTGTTTATTTTTACTAAAACAGAGCGTAAAGAGTCTCCTTAGAAATTGAAGAGTGAAGAACAGTGAGATTCTTTGTATTTGTAAGTATTTTAACAAATTGCCGTTATGTTTTTTTTTAAATGTTTTTATTTCAGTTTCTCTTTTTTTATTTTAAATCTTCAGATTACTTTTGTGTACCAATGCATTGCTGTCTCTTGCTGTAAAATACACAAACACTTCATATTCCTAACAGAGCATGGTCTCTTAAAACCAAATAAACTTCATACACTACTTTCTGGTTTCACAACATTGATGGTTTATCCTTTGGTTAGGTCATCAATACGGTTGCAAACCAAGTATCAAAGTTTTGTTACTTTTTAAAAATTTGATACCCGGTTCGCTTCAATACCAGGATTGCACAGCTTAGCATCAGTTCTTAACAGAGAATATGGCGCGTGCACAGTGTAGCTCATGTCATGTTCTCATCAGGAGTCACACAGTGGAGAAGGTGGGAGAGCGTTCCTCTGTTCCCACTGTGATACGGCTGGCCACTGCCACCAATAAAAAAGGTGAGGGGGGAATGTTAGGGAGCTACGGTGGAGAATAGGAGTGCAGGGAACATGTACACTAACCGCTTTATACAGGAGGTCTCCATGCTCCTCATAGTGTGGAATGCTGGTAGGATAAATGACATGTGATGATGTCATTACCATGTGACCAGTAACATCCATATATCTGCTGGTAACAGTGCAATGGTGTCATCACAGCACAACCTCCATGCATCCAGGAGGTTGTGCTGTAGAAGTCTCCTACTGTGCAGATACCTTAGCAGGTGAAAGAGGTGTGTGGTTCATGGAGTCTAGACCCTGCCGTATGCCTGTTTTAATGTGAAGCACATGGTTTGTTACTTTAGTACCTCAAGGTACCTCACATTAATAGTTAAAGTGACCCCATCAAGCACCCCCTCATATAATCGGCATTCGGCAACATGAGGTTAATGTGTCAGGTACATTAAGAGGTTACTTAGTATTTATGTGAGACACGGAGGTTCAAACCTAATAGCATCATGTGCCTCACATTAACAGTAAGAAGCCACATTGTGCATCTCCTCAGATAATAGCAACATGGGGTTAATGTGAGGCACATGGAAATTCAAACTTAATAAAACCATGTGCCTCACATTAATAGTAAATGACTCCAATCATGATGGGGTTATTTACTATTAATATGAGGCACATGGAGGTCCAACATTAATAATACCATGTGCCTCACATTAACAGTAGTGTTGAGAGCGAATATTCGAATCACGAATTTTACTCGCGAACATCGCCACTTCGAGAATTTGCTAATATTTAGATGCTATATATTCGTATTTGTGAATAGTGTTGATCGCTAATATTGTAATCGCGAATTTATCGCGAATATCGCACTTAGCAACATCCCTAGCAACCAATAGAAAAATTGCCTACCTCTTAGTGTTGATCGCGAATATTCTAATTGCAAACTTTTATCGCGAATATATTACATTGCCGATTTTCGCAATCAAGAAAATAATGACTGGAGATCACGAATTCTCAAATTTGCGAATTAATGGCGAATATTTGGCCAAAAATTTGTGAAATATCGTGAATTCAAATATTGCCTATGCCGCTCATCACTAATTAACAGTAAGTGACCCCATCAAGTGCCTCCTCGCATAATGGGCCACATGGGATTAATGTGAGGCACATAATGGGGTAATTTACTATTAATGTGTGGCATATGGAGGTCCAAATTGACAAAACCATGTATCTCACATTTACAGTAAGTAGCTTCATCATGTACCTTATGCATTAACCCAATGTTGTCCATTATGTGAGGAGGTTCTTGGGTTACTACTAGGAGGTATGTGAGGCACATAGTTTTACCAATTTAGATGTGCAGGTGCCTCACATTATTAGTAGGTGACCCCCATCAAGCAAGTGCCTCCCCATCTAATAGGCAATACTAAATACATATATATATATAGATATATATATATATATATTCACACATTGTGGGTAGCAATGGGTCTGTGTGATGTTTGCATCCATGAACAAGAATTGGTAATTTCTAGTAATGGGAGTAAGAAAAATTCAGATTGCACAAGTCAGGTGTTCATATTTTGTAAATTGTTTGAGGACGCTGTCATATGCATGAGGCCTAAAAAGTTTATCCCCATTTTGAGACTTTTTAGGTGTGGTTGGGTACTGTCACAAACTACCAAAACCCTCCTGCCCAGCAATTTTGACCTCTTTAGATGACTTTCTTCCTCAATTTGAGAACATACCATTCATATTCTAAAATAGTTGTCAACACTTGTGTAGTCTCTATTTTTGACAACACAGAAATTCAGTGGATCTAAGTTATATATCATCCTGTAGGGTTATACTCAATACAACACATTCAGTACAACACAGATATAATGAACTTTCAAAGACAATGAGCACATACGGATCACAGGGTCCTGATGATGGGAAGCATCAGGTTGTCCAGTGTGTGACAGTCGCAGTGACGAGGCTAAGGTAAAATGGCTGGTTAGTGACGAGCCCTTCTGTGTATGCTCCCCTCCCTCATCTTCTGTGTCTCCCACTCCACAAATTGGGTAACTTCAGTGCTGCCTCCACTGCCTGCTGTGGTGGTATGTCCTCTATAATACACATATATACAAGTAGTATGTGGTGTGGGGGGCTGGATTGTATTTAGGTGATTGAGTCAGATCCAGGGTCACAGGTAGCCATTGCCCATTTCCATACATCTTGACACCATCTATGGAAACAGCATAGGTACAGCGTTTCTTGATGAAGTCAGTACTGCTAAATCATGCAGATTTTGCTGTGGAATTGCCACAGATTTTACCCTTTGCATTGCATAGGGTGAAATCCATGGTGGAAATCTACAGCATGGCAATGTAAAAGAATATCAAGACACTTGCAGATTTGATTGTGCAAACTATCTGCAGTGTGTGTATGAGCCTTTTTAAAATCTCATCCACCTTGCTGGTACTGTAAATGCTGTGCATTTGATACAATACTGTACACAGTACTCCATGCATGGTCTGATTTGTAAAGTCATAGAACTATGGGGCACATTTATTAAGACCAGCGTATTAGACGCAATTGGGGAATGAATAGAGAACACTTGAGATTCGTACATTCCCAGGCTCCTCTTCTGCCATCCAAGATGGCTGCACTGCTTTTCAGACTGCCTGATTTTTACTGTGCATTTGGTAGCCCAACTGCATCTGGAATATGCAGTTTAGTTCTGGGTGCATTTCATAGAAGGGATGTCCTGGAGACAGAAAAAGTACAAAGAAGAGTGACTAAACTGATAAGAAGTAGGGAGGGTCTTAGTTATGAGGAAAGATTAAAAGAATTTGATGTATTTATTCTTGAGAAAAGACATCTAAGGGAGGGGGACATGATTAACCAATATGAATATATAAATTGGCCCCCATAAAAATTATGAAAAGCTTTTCTATTTAAAAACCCCCTCAAAAGACAAGGGGGCACTGCCTCCATCTGAAGAAGAAAAAGTTCAATCTCCAGAGGCAAAGATGCTTCTTTACCATAAGAGCTGTGAATCTGTGGAATAGTCTACCTTAGGACATGGTAATGGATGTAACAGTGCACAGTTTTCAGGGGTCAACTGGCCATAGACCCAACACGAAAATTTCCTGGTCAGCCGATGCCCAGATGGCCTCCCGAGCCCTCCTTATGGCCCCTGGCCGGTTACATAAGGATCTGATGCTCTCAGAATTAATTACATACTGTGGTGAGGGTGACAGTATATTGTGCTGCACTTCGGTATCTGGTTCAGCTGATGCAGTAGTTTGTGCTGTACTGCGATATTTGGTTCTGCTGTGGCGGTGCTGCACTACAGTATTGCTAGCCCTTCCTAGTTGGATATATTGTCCCTATCTACTTGTGTTGCCTCACCTTCTAGCAATTTGGATCTGCCTACAACATGGGACCACTTTTAGTTTTTTTCTAGGTCTACTTTAGGTTCCCAGTCTGTCCCTGACTGTTTTAAAAAAGATTTAGATGAATTATTAGAACTAAATAACATTAAGGACTTATGCACACAACTGTAGTCTGCTTTGCGGACCTCAAATTGTGGATCCGCAAAACACAGATACCAGCCATGTATGTACAGAACAGTCCTATCGTTGTCCATAAGATGGACAAGAATAGGACTTGTTATATTTTTTGCGGGTGCCACGGAACGGACATATGGATGCGGACAGCACACGGTCTGCTGTCCACATCTTTTCCGGCCCTATTAAAGTGAAAAAAAATGCATGAGCCTTACGGTACTTTCACACATGCGTTATTTTTATTCCGGCATAGAGTTCCGTCAAAAGGGCTCTATGCCGGAAAAGAACTGATCAGGCATATCCCAATGCAATCTGAATCAGTCACTGTCAGGCGTTTTGGCCGGACATAATACCGCGGCATGCTGCGGTATTATGTCCGTCCAAAATGCCTGATCAGTCGCGGGAATGCCGGATCCGGCATTAATTTACATTGACTTGCATTAGTGCCGGATCCAGTATTGCGAAACAACTGAAGGACGGATCCGTCCTTCCGGTCTGCGCATGAGCAGACCGGGAAAACTGTGAAAAAGACTGCAAGACGGATCCGTCCGACCTCATGACAAGCGGAGAGACGGATCCGTTCTTGCAATGCATTTGTAGACAGATCCGCACCCGGATCCGTCTGCAAATGCTGTCAGTTGTCACACTGAACGGCGGATCCGGCAGGCAGCTCCGACAACGGAACTGCCTGCCGGATCACACTAACGCTAGTGTGAAAGTACCCTTAACACTTAAGAAAAAGTGTAGAGGTCTGATTCTTACTTCTCTTCCCGTCATTCTCATACCCATCTGTCCCTTGTTTTAATTTAATGGACTTATCTTTTTTCAACTGTACTAACTATGTAACTATGAAGAACATTTTAGTTGGTTTTAATCTCTTTAATTTTCAGCACCTTTAAGTCATTTAAGTGGTTTAATTTTGTTGGGCATTGCTCCTGTACATTTTTATTTATTTTATATGCCATTTATTATCTGTACTCTATTTTTGAGGACATTGTCACAGTCAATGAGGGTAGAGGGGTTTTCTAGGATTAAGTTGGTTTTGAACAGATACAGTATGCTCATCTCCTCTCACATGCCTATATCATGTACATCTTTCTCATGCTTCCTTTTTTTCCAATTTGGACTACCCTGGGCCCTGACCTGTTTTCACCATATGAACAAATTCACCTGGTTTGATAACATCCTGTAAGTAGCACTTTCTGTTGCTGTATCGAACCAAACCCTTGATGAACTTCTCCCTTCTCTTCCACAGCTCCAAGACCATGCATACAACACCCAGATAGTTTATAGCTTCTTCCACATAGCAAGTTACATATATATTTCCCTATCATGGTACCTTTGTTTCTCCTATCCTCCGTTTTGGGCTATGGAAACATGACCATGTCTAAGCAGCTCTTTCTTATTTCATTTGATGTCATGTTCATGGACGTACATAACTAAATTATGGATACCTTTAAAAATGATTATCAAAATCTTTTCAAGGCTCTAAGCTGATCAAATGTTGGCTTCCTGAAGTTCAGTACTTTGTGGCTCCCTGACAAATCTCCTAGGTTTCCCCCAACCTGCACTTTGTTATTCTATCAGGTATATTGGTTAATATTAAGTTTGAAAGGGTCCTTCTTATAGTTGTGTCCTGAACCAGTTAGTAATTCTCTTTAGCTATTGACAAAAAAACATTTCTTTAAGCTGTCTTCCTTCCCCTTCCTTACTTCCTTCCTTTGTATTAGATGTGATTTGTGAACACCTCAGTAACCTCAGTGCTCCATCCACAAAATGGATAAAAGTAGTACCTGCTGGATTTGGTAAAATACACATCTTTTCCCCCACATGAATCTTTTTCCTTGTGAATAGACAATGTCTAACCATTAGCTCTGTATTTCAGACAGAAAAATTCTAGAATACTAATTTAAAAAAAAATATGCGTGTATGAAAGCAGCCTTAACTAAATCACTTCATGATGCTGGAAGCGCAAATTTTTTAGATGGAATTTAGTAGCTAATGACTCTTAGATCAAACAGTGAGTGTCACATTGATGTTTCTTTTACAAATAATTCTCGGTTATGAAGTTTCTAAAACATGTTTGTGGAATCAGCTGTTTGCTTCTTTTATATATCCACTGTACTGTTCGAAATTCTAATTGAAGAAATAAAGTAGCCATTTTTTAAGTGGTGAGTGCTGCTACCTTCTGTTTATGACAAGCTGATTCAAGTGATTCAATTTGGACTGCTAAGTACCACTACTGAAGTTTCCCCTAGAGAGCTGGAGATACTCTGGACAGCCTGAAAGTGGCAGTGAGTTTTCTAATGCATAGGCAGCATATAGGGGATGGCTATAGTTAGACAACTTTTTCAAGGTAGGCCACCATTAGTAAAGCTGCCCTTAGTTACATTTAGTGAAGATCCAATTGAACAGTTACAAAAAAGTGTGCAATTGATGTATTGAGATCAGGTGAATAAGCAGGTGTAGAACTTCAATGCACGATTTACAGTCATGCAGTTTAGATTAGTCGTTAACCTATCATGTTTGATAACAATGTTACCTTTGTAAAGTCTAGGCTATAAATTACAAAAGGTAAATTATATCACAAGTTGCGATATTTACACAAGATAGTAGGCTTACAATTTTGCCAGTTTTTTGTTCATCTGTATGTGTATAACTGAGAACAAAAGCTGTTTAAAAGAAGCATTCATTTTCTAAAGCCCTACAAATAGTCCCCAAGTTTTACAAGACACTTGCTAATCCCAGAATATAAAGTAAAAGGTAAAGTTAAAGGTAAAGCATTAAAGTGGTTCTAAACATTTCCCTAAAAATAAAAATTGTGCAAAACAAGCTAAAAAATTTCAATATATAGTAATTTTCTTCCGAAAAGTAAAATAATATTGCAGTGGACCTGGTGGGGGAGGGCACGTGGTGGAGAAGAGGACAGAGACTGCTTATGGTGACAGCTGTCCTGCTCCAGAACTCCCCTAGGGTTATATAGTGAAGAAGGGGCTTCCCTATTTCTCTGGGGCCTACACTGGTGAAGGTCCCCTGCCTGTTTGAAGATGTAATGCCTTCCATGTTGAATTAATGTGAGGCGCAAGGCAGGAACTGGTCAGATGAAAACAGAGTTTTTGGCAATCGTTGCAGTTCAACACATAACCAGCTTTTACTGATGAACCAGCAGTTTCCACATATAATCATTTTCAATGTAGGCACACTTACCACCACAGTCTGTTTCTTCTCACTGTCCAGTGTGGTAAATTCCTCACTTGGGCCCCTAAATCTGACTGTAGATTATCACAGGAATCAGGCTCGTGCAGACTTCTCACACTAGTTCACCACATCGCAACTACTAACAACACACAGGAGGGAATCATGGTAATCAAGAACCTCCAATTAATCCTCTGGTTCAGGCAGGAGGTACATAACATTCACATAACATAGTGCTACACCTAACCATACATTAGAAGACATAAAATTTGCAAAACCATATTATTAGCCAACATTTGGCCAATATGTGTGACAGCACCCTAAGAACAGAGAAGCTGAATGTCACACATGGTCGAAACCTCTCCCACATGTTATGGCCAATGGCCACACAATTTTAAAGGTAACACCTCAGTCCTACCCACAAAATTCTGCCGCACTTAATATTTTCACCCAATAGTCAGACAAAAGATCTTTTGTTCAAAGAAAGATCATTTGAGAACAAAATATCTTTCTTAGAAAGAATGTTCTAAGAAAAAAATGTTTATCCATCAACCGATTTTATTGAAGGTGTATGGGCAGTTTCAAAAACTGTAATGGCCAAATCGACTAAAGTGTGTTTGGCTCTGTCTGTGAAACACCCATTTACCAAATGTTTGTTTGTTCACCTGGTGTTTAACCACCAACCAACTTCTATCTAATGTGTATGGCCAGAAGTAGTCTGGGTTTACAACTGGCATTTTGAGCTGATGTTTGGTGAGTTTAGATACCTGAGATGTTCTCATAGCTTTATCAAAGGTTAGGTACTGCTCCCTTAACAGGCGGTTTGACTTTACCTTAAAGGTTCAAGGAAAGACTGTTAAGGTAGTAGGACCAAACAGAGACATATGACAAATTGGGCAGATTTACTAATCCTGTCTAAAATGGTGGATGATAAATCTGTTACACTCTAAAACATTTTGTCTAGCTTTAAACTACCTACTAGCTGCCTTACTTTGCAACAGGATTTTGTGGAAAAATATTGCCAGAAAATGGCACATCAGAAGCAATGCCCTCTGTCCAGCAATGTTACCCACTTTCCTGCTAAGACATGCCCCCCTTGGTTTTAACTTGCGATGGCGCAGGAAAGACCATTGTATGTTGAAAGTGATGTATCCTGAGGCCATTATATCCTGAGGGATCACTTGTATAATCATTTTGCAAAACAGTGTTACAGCAAGCACAGTGTAATATCTTTATAAAATGCAATAGTGAGATCAGTCAGCAGATCTATGCAAGGACTGCTGGTATTCAGGAAAGCAAGGGGTGAGGATGAGAGAGCCCCAACCGGGCTTGGCCCCCCCCCCCCCCTTTAGTAACTTATACTAATAACAAAAGACACGAACACCGTTTCTTAACGTTAACTCCTTTTACTGGGCGATGATTGGCCACAGCTAAGCATTACAACCGACAAAATTAGACTCCTCCACCAACCATTTCTTCGGTGCGGTGTGCCAACCCCTGGACCCCAGAGGGCACGTGCACCAAATCTGTCACCACCATGCTCCTTTGCTCTAAAATGCCGCCACGGAGGAGGACTGGATTCTATACAGGACTCTGACCACCACCCAGCATGAAGAATGCCTGCTCAATACCGTCCTGGAGCCCAGACAAAAATATGTCCAGGCCAATGTCCGTAAGATGCACCCCATCCGTTCTCATCAAGGCACTGTTGTCGCCCTCCAGCTGCCGATGTCGAACCACCACCCCACCCCAAGATCGCAAAAAACGGGATATCCAGGCATTTAGGGTTCTTCTGAACTTCTCTAGCACTTTCCCAACTCTGACTCTGTGCCACATCACTCGGGGTACCACCTCCAACCCCACAATCACCAATTCCCGAAAAAAGGCTGGGAAATGCTCCAGGTCTGAGCGCATAAGCGCCATTAACTCCTTTAATCGCAGAGTGCATAGATCATTCCCGCCAGCATGTATCGCCAGTATGACCAGCCCTGCTGATCGAAGACCCAAATCCACCACCTCCGGTAAAAGCTGAGACCATCTGAGACCCCGTATACCCTTCCAATAAACCTCCACTTCCCTGAATCCAAGGCTCCGACCTCCAGGCCTTCATTCCGCCCTCTGCGCGGTCCAAAAGATGTAGGAGTGGCCCACCAGCAATATCGACGGACGAACAGCCCCTGAAAGAGAAAAACAGAGAGCCACATACTGGAATGAACATCACTTCAAAACAAGAAATTTAATTATTATTTTTTTCGTCGCCCCAACAGAAAAAACGACCCACTCACACCAGTAGATCAGGACGAATATATCTCGCAAAGCAGGCCGACCACCACCGGCCAATGCACATCTCCTCCGATTCTGATAAACCTACTCTGGCAGCCTCCATGGCCGCGCTGATGCGGAATAAATGGGTGCCAAACTCACTGGGATCCACCCCCGAACGCCGCAAACAACCGCGCAACACAGAGGAAAACTGAAATTTTGTAAACGTGGACCCATCAGCATGCACGAAATTTTTTTTGCTCCCAAGCCTTAAAGACCTATACTCCGTAACCAGACGGACTGGGCAAGCTACACCTGGTACTGGCTGTATAGGTAACCACACCCCGTTCCCAAACTGATCCGTCTTAGACCGCCGAATACAGACCCTAAGAGCATTATTACCCAGGACGACATCCAAATCCAACAAGCCACCCGGCTTATTGTTGGAAGGTGCCAAGAGTTCCCCTACCCGCAGGGCTGTGAAAAAAAGGCAACACTAAAAGTAGCCACGGCCAAAGACCGCTCAAAGGACGACGAACAAACCTCCCCGCAATACTTCACAAACTTACATAATAAATTAAAAGAAATGGGCCGTCTGCTATCCCGTATTCCACGTATTCCTTTCGCCAACCTCGCATCGCTTGCCGCAAAACAAAATTTTTGGTCACATCGGTCCAACCGCACAACTTAAAGAAGAACGCCACCCCCGACAACCGCCGTTGCGCAACCTGGATGAAACCCGAAGGGATCGCATCCCCAGCAACCATTGAATGGTAACCTCCAAACGGAGATCATCCCGTGAAGCAACATCTCTCGCCCCTCACACCGCCAACCACTCAGCCCAGGCCTTACCATGTGCTTGCCACGTAGCCAGAGACACCGATGCACTCACAAGGGACATTAACTGTTGACCACCAGATGCCACAAGTACTGCGGGCATTCCACTCCATCCAACGCCTCCTCCGGAAGCAGCTCCTGAAAAACCTGCCAGTTGAAGCGAGAAAGAGCGTCAGCGATCCAATTGTCCACCCCTGAAACATGCCTGGCCCTAAAATAAATATTACGCTCCAAGCAACGGTGAACCAAGTGTCTGAGTAACGACAGAACCGGGAGGGACGAGGACGACAAACTATCAATACATTAAGCTGTCCCCAAATCATCTGACAAAAAACAAACATGTCGATTTGCCAGACGCTCCCCCCAAATTTCCACCGCCACCACTATCGGTAAGAATATCAGCGATGTAAGGTTCCGAACGAGCCCCTAGGCGCGCCAGTCCTCCGGCCAGGAGGATGCACACAATTCTGTGCCCAAAATTGTACCGAATGCATAGGACCCAGCCGCATCAGACCACAACGCCAGCTCAGAGTTGGGCACCAACTCAGTAATAAAACACGTGTGACCGTTATATGAAACTAAAAAGGAACGCCAAACATACCGGGTCTGGTATACCGACCCGCAGGGTGGGGACCCCCACATGCCGAACATTTGTGCTTGTATTTGCACAAACCAGCGTACTTGCAGAATCCCTCATTGAACAACCAGCACGAGCCAGGTCGACGGACGGCCACTGATCCCTGGGCTGCGAAGGCCCCGGCACCAGCGGCCGTCCCCTGAAAGGGAGGGGGCCTCTGGTACACCATCAGGCGAAGTCAAACACCCGTAGCCTTCACCCCCCAGCCCAGAGTCGGTTGCAGCGCCAAACGTCTCCTAAACTCCTCATCATACCTCCACCACGCACTGCCCCCGTGGGCCTTATACGCGCTATAAATGGTGTCCAAGTATATGAATAATTCAAAACAGCGCTCGGGGTGACGCTGCCCCATAAGGCAACCCAGGACCGAGAATGCCTGCAGCCAATTGTTCATAGTCTTCGATACCTTGTACCTTCTGTCATACGGCTTATCTAAAAAACGTTTTTCATTATCAACTGTATGTTGGTCAACCGATATCAGGGACCAAATGTCCACATATTGGTTGGACCAAATCTTTTCCCTCACCGACTCATGCAGGTGAGAACCCAAAGAGCTGACACCGCAGAAAAACGAATCTTAATGGACGCCCGCTAATACTGGGGGAACCTTCACAGAAGATGACGAAGCCTCCCGTGAATCGGACTCCTGCGCCGGAGGGGTAGTCACAGGAGCAGGTGGGGGCAACAGAGAAGGCAATTTGTCTAACAATGATTTCAACAACAGCTCCAAACCCGCACTAGACCTGTCCACCTCCCAAGCCCCGGCATATTGGTACTCACCAGATGAAGGAGATATCGGCGCCGCAGTTGCAGGTACAGGCACGACTTCCCTATGAACTGCCAAAGTAGCCAGGCTGGGGGCCCTGGATCCATCCCCAGGAAGCGGTCTCTCCTGTCTGGATCGCGGTGTACGCACAGACTCCTCCGATGCACCCGAGAACCCATCCGAGGACGATGGAGAGCGCCATCTAAAGGATCTGGACCACCGACTATATCTGGAGGACCTGGAGTGATGACAGGAACGGCGCCTACGGCGGCCGCGCCGGCCCCTTACTTTTGCCATCTATGGATGAGGAGGGGGACAAGGACAACTCCCTGCGCCTGCGTAAGTGACCAGGGGAGGCCGCAGGGGGTGGGAGGGGGGATAAAGGGGCAGCTTGGGACAGCCCAGCAGAGGGGGTTACAGCAGTGGGAGACAATATTACTGGTGGGACATCCCCCCAAACCTTCAGAAGGGGGTGCAATAACCCTCCCTGTTGAGGGAAAACTGATGGCTGAATCTGGAGCCGGATAAGGAGAGGGACTATGGCTAAGGCGGGCCGGAGGGCGGTGAGTACGGGCAGACCACCGCTAACTCTGCAGGACACAGGGGCTGCTTGCAACCTGCGGCATCCCCACATCATCAGACACGGCAGGCGCAGAAGGGACAGAGGAGGGGGAGGCTCAGGGTGCCCAGAAAGGAGCGCAGCCAACCCTTACCTTCCTCTTTGAATCTCGCTAGGAGCGCTTCCCGTAGCGCAGCGTCTCCCGCGGCCATCTCTTGTGGGGGACAAGCAGCCGGTAACCAGCTCGCTTTCGCAATAAAGAGGAAGGGGCCAGGAGCAGGAGGGGGTATATATCACATCTCCGCTGCCCCCTCCCCTTCCTGCTCCAGGCCCCTCCACATTTTAACCCTCCGCCTACCCCATTCAATTCACCAACCCCTTTAACCCTTCATTAATTTAAAAGGGGGGGACCCCAACCTTATCAAAACCTGAAAGCTTATCTCAAGGAGGGGCCACTTGATATGGTGGATTTGGTGATCTCTGTGATGGAGACACCCCTTTGCTCGGTTTTCCTTCTTTTGAGGGATATCTGGCTTTCATTGTGTTGTAGTCTCAATACTGGGGCTCCACATTTATTTTGCATATTACTGTTTCCCAGGGAGCTTTGCACTTTGGATTGCTGTGTTGAGACTCTTAACTGAGGCTCCGCGGTGTTTTCTGTAGCTGGTCTCCTTGAGATAAGCTATTATTTTGTTTGAGTAGTCTCCAAGGCATTGCTCCTGGTTAGCCAGAGTCCTACTCCACACTGATGAGGGGCAACACCCCGAAACAGCTGTCTGTGGATGGATAACTGGCTTAGGTTTTCCCCGTCATATCCTTAAAGCTTGTAAAAAAGCGGGATCTTTACATAGGGACCCAGTTAATATGGTGGATTTGGTGATCTCTGTGATGGAGACACCCCTTTGCTCGGTTTTCCTTCCTTTGAGAGATATCTGTCTTTCATTGTGTTGTAGTCTCAATACTGGGGCTCCACATTTATTTTGCATATTACTGTTTCCCAGGGAGCTTTGCACTTTGGATTGCTGTGTTGAGACTCTTAACTGAGGCTCTGTGGTGTTTTTTGTAGCTGGTCTACCTGAGATCAACTATTGTTGTGTTTGAGTAGTCTCCGAGGCATTGCTCCTGGTTAGCCAGAATCCTACTCCATAATCCTACTCCGTAACAGCTGTCTGTGGATGGATAACTGGCTTAGGTTTTCCCCATCATATCCTTAAAGCTTGTAAAAAAGCGGGATCTTGACAAAGGGGCCACTTGATATGGTGGATTTGGTGATCTCTGTGATGGAGACACCCCTTTGCTCGGTTTTCCTTCCTTTGAGGGATATTTGGCTTTCATTGTGTTGTAGACCCAATACTGGGGCTCCACATTTATTTTGCATATTATCAAAACATGGTAAAGGGGATGGGGGGGGGACCATCAGTCCCTTATCACCCTCCCTAAACAGTCGGGTGCTATCCATACTGTCAGAAATAGGAAACACAAGTCTAAAAAGCTGGATTATCAACACTCACACTAATGGGACTAGTATTAAATACAAAGCAGATACTAAAGCAGAAACACATTTCACAGAAAACATATGGATAAAATATGAGAGTCGACAAACTTAAAAGTATGTGGATGTGAATCAAAGCGTATTTCCAATGTCTGTTACCGAAACATGAACTAATAACATACAGTGCCCTTTAAACCAAGCTGACTTCTACTAGCTGCTGATGCCTTATGAAGGACATGGAATAAGGAAAAGGAGGCTTCTGAATGTGAAAAGGAAACGTGAAAAGTGTGAAATCAACAATAACAATGTAATGACCAGAAGAGCAGTGTAGTGGAAAAGTCTGTCAATCCAAAAAAAGTATCTCCCCCAATAATATTGTCGATACTGTGAGAAACTGCCTGTATGGTGGTATATGCTGCTTATCTAGTGTCCCACACTGGGACACACTAGGACTAGGGGACAAATTGTTAATATTACATTTTACATTGTCTTAACATATTTCTAGATTCACATGAGTATGCCTGAAGATTATCAGCCAAGGGTGTATTGTTTGCATTGTTCTTTGCACTGTTTGCATTTACTTGCTGCTAAAAGATGTGTTGTGCATTTAAATATGTTTTAGACATTTACTGCTGTGGCTCGAACAGATCCCTAACTTTTTCTAATGAGAGGCTCCTTAAATGCTTCTGGAAGGAGGGTGTTGCTAAATTAGCTTAGACTTTTTGTTCCTGTCCAGTGTGGTCAGTTGAGTTCATTTAGAGATAAGTCTGTGAGAAGAAGAGGACATAGGTTATGAGCCTTACATCTTTGACCACACATTAGGCTTCCAGCCTGGCTTAGCAGCTTTTGTAACTTTCATTATTGCCTATGGTTCAAAGAATTGCACCTTGCCGCTAGGCCCTGCATACATTTTAAGATGTTTGCTCCTCTCAACTGGGAACCGCATAATAGAGAAATTGCTATTCGACGAATGGTATAGAGAGAAACAGATTGCATCAGGAGGACAAGGGGATTTAGGAAACCTTGCTCCAATTGAGCCAGACCATTGCTGGGGAAAACTGCCTTGTACAGGACGTTTTTTTTTAACTTGCTTACAAGTAAAGAAACGGAGTTACTTGTTTAACTGCCTATCATTTTGTACTCTATCAACAAGGGCACCCTGACTTTCACAAGCCAGGGTACCCTTACTCAGAGTCTACTTCCACCAACATCCCAAGTGCTACCTTCTCACCACTGCACCATCCTTAGGAGTCAGGGAGGCTTGGTGAAGAGAAACTCAGCCACCATGAACAATGTGACCAGATCAGAACCAGATAACTACTTCCATCCGGTCTACTAAAACTCCAATTCTTTCCACACCCCCTCCCCCTGGGTTGTTGCGCTTAAATCTCAAACTGTATTACCCTCCTACCTGGAAAAGGACATCATCTTGCTATTCAAAAAAGCAAGCAAAAGATTTACAGGCAGCTGTCATTAAATAAGGCTGCCTCAGACTGTACAGAAACGTCATGGACAAACTGTCAGCAAAACAGAAAGACTCAATGAACAATGCTGAAATGTCAAACAATTTTACTGTATTTTTCGCCCTGTAAGACACACAGGCCCATACGACGCACCTAGGTTGTAGAGGGGGACAATAAGAAAAAAATATTTTTCATTACACCTCAGGTCAGACCACCAATATTAATCATACCTCAGCTGACAGCCCCAATCAGACCCCCAATGTTAATAAGACCCCAATAGAACCTCAGATCAGACCCCCAATCAGATCTCAGCTAAGACCCCAAAGTGTACGACCCCCAAACAGACCTCAGATAAGAGCCCCAATATAAATATGACCCCCATTCAGACCTCAGGTCAGCCCCAATGCCTCTTATCAGCCCCAGCAGCCTCTCATCAGCCCCCTAGCCTCTTCTAAGCCCCCTAGCCTCTTCTAAGCCCCCTAGCCTCTCATCAGCCCCCATCCTCTTATCAGCCCCCCATCCTCTCATCAGCCCTTCATACACAGGAGCAGGCAGTATGAAAACTTAGAGGCAGAGCAGGCATGTGTGGCAAGAAAGCCTGCTCCGTCCCTCATCTGCATGCTCCTGCGCTCCCACCATTCTTCATTGCAAATCTGCCGGCCGGCCCCTGTCAAAAAGCACTAGACAGGGCTGGCCGGTCTCTTACTGTATACACTGCGGCCGCCGGGCTCTCCCTCTTCCTGTAACTCACATGTCTGTGCGGCAATAAGCACTGCGCCGCACAGACATGTGAGTTACAGGAAGAGGGAGAGCCCGGCGGCCATAGCGCATGCTTCCATGTGAGTAATCTTTGCCCTGCATTCACCCCATAAGACGCACTAGCATTTCCCCCCCATTTTAGGGGGAACAATATGGTAATTTTAAAGCCCTGTGCCTAGTTACTGTCCTCAGGTCATCAATATTGGATAGGTGAGGGTACTACAGCCCCACCAACCAGCTGTTTTGTGCTGCTGTGTCACTGGAAACTCTACAGTTGACAGAGCTGAAGGCACACAGCTCTATATACTCCACAGTGGCCATGCCAGGGTACCGTAGCTCAACTCCCATTCAAGTGAATAGGAACTGAGTTTCAGTACACTGGTGCTGGAAGCTACACAGTGTAAGCAGTTTCCGACTTAGCTGTAGCTCAAAAAAGCTGATGAATGGGAGTGTAGAGTGTCACTCCCCCCCCCAATCTGATAGCCCGGAGAACTCCTTCAGCGAAAATAGCAAATTGCTGCACACATAGCCACCCAGTATACACAGCACCTCTTCAGTTAACTGGGGAATGATCTCTGATGTGACCTATGCTTCCAACTTTCATGAATTAATAGAGGAACCCTCTTTCCTACGGACATCTCATAGTGTTCCAATCTGGAAAAGAAGACCAAGCAGCTGCAGGCATACTTACCAACATGTTTATTGGTAAATTCAGAACGTTTAAGCCCCATCCTTAGGCATGCTTCCAGTAAAGCCAACTTATGGGTGGACTTTACATAAGCCATGCCAATTTTTGGCCCAAGAATAGTCAACATTCTGGGATTGTCTAGGATAATTCAGGACAATCATGTGAAAGCCTGTATGACTTTTTGTTGAGCTCGCCTACTGCAGTAGCATCTGACACTGCCCGCTCCATGTTGGAAGTTGTTCAGTCTTGCACCCTGTACAGCACACAGTAAGTTGAAATGGAGCTACTACGCACTCCCGTGCTTACCTGCACACCAGTATTGCTGTACCAGCCACATGGCACACAAAAATTGCTGATTTGTAAGTGTGCTGCCTTTGCTGCCACTCAGCATGTTTCCTTAAATTACAGAGCCTGGGTCGGGCAACTCTGAAAAACATTGTGGGCCAGATTTATCATTACACTTACATCTTACTCCACTTTTATATATGTCCAAAGTCACTTTTGGCTAGTCAGATTTATTAATGGTCCTTTATTACTGTGATAAATGTGGTTTGACGGTAGCAGTTTATCCTTCAGTAAAAGGCTTTACAAAAGTCGCATGTCTTTAAAAAAAAGTTGCATGTTCTATTAAAAAGTCGCATAAGATAAGCATGGTCCCCTCCTGGAGTGAAATTGCGCATTTAATTTACATAAGAAAACAAGCCCACTTTCACAAAACTGGAGCGCTTAGTGCAGAGCTTGAAAAAGTTGCAAAAAAATGCGCAATTTTACTGATTGCGCATTTTTTGGCAACTTTTTCACTCCATTAAAGTGACTTTAGCTAATGATAAATCTGGCCCTGTGTGTCTGGGCCAGCCCCCCATCCTTGTTCCTACCTGCATCTGGGGCACATTCCCTGCTTGCCCCTACTCGCTATCCTGCTGCCCTCAAACATTAATAAACTAAAGCAATGCTGTAACGGGGAGATGCAGCGGCGGCCGTGCAGGGATCAGGAGCGACACGGGTGCCGGGGAACGGGTTAAGTATAATCTATATTAGGGGCCCAGCCATTGGGGGGCATGTTTCGTACTTTGGATAACCCCTTTAAAGGGGTTGTCTCACTTCAGTAAGTGGCATTTATCATGTAGAGAAAGTTAATACAAGGCACTTACTAATGTATTGTTATTATCCATATTGCTTACTTTGCTGGCTGGATTCATTTTTCTATCACATTACTCTGCTCGTTTCCATGGTTACAATCACCCTGCAATCCATCAGTAGTGGCCGTGTTTGCACAATATAGGAAAAAGCTCTGGCCTATGTGAGCTCCAATGGTCCCGGCCACCAGAGAGGCTGATGCTTTTCCTATAGTGTGCAAGCACGACCACCACTGATGCATTGCAGGGTGGTCTGTAACTATCGAAACGCGCTGTGTATAATGTGATGGAAAATGAATCCATCCAGCAAAAGAAAGCAATATGGATAATAACAGTATATTAGTAAGTGGCTTGTATTAACTTTCCCTACATGATAAATGCCACTTACTGAACTGAGACATCTCCGTTAACTTCAAGAAATTTCTGCTAAAATGTGTTCTACTTGTTACTGAATTATACGGTGTCCTTTTACCCCATGTGGTTTCTGAATATTGGTTTAGTTGAAAAAAATGACTACATATAGTTAAACTGTTCACTACTATGTTCATGCTGCGCATGCTATGTAGACAGTACGTGTGTGGTAGCATGTTGTCCTTGTGATTTCATGTCTTTCTAGTCACATGACACAATCATATGACCTCCCTGTCACTGCACCTTACGTTTTATATTTTTTAAAATATTTTTATTAATTTGAAAAATCTTTCTCACAATGCTATTCAGTTTTTCAATGGATGTGCCGGTAATCTTTTTCCGGTAAATAAGTGATTAGATATCACAGACCCTTTCTTGTTGCTATGAGCAGTGATTTACAACATAATCTTGTTCATATCACTAATAAATGGGTATTTGGGGTCCTTACAGACTTTTTAATTTTACAGTTTTACAACTATGATGATGACGAACAGTAAAAAGATATGATCTCCCGACATACAGGCGATCTACAGTATGTTTGCATATGGAAATCATCATGTTCAAAAGTTTGTTCTTGATCGCTGTCCCATGTAAAAATCCTTTAACCCCCTTCTCAATTGACCAACTTAAATTTACGTTAAGTATTTAAATATAGGCGCGGGCATCGGGCGCCATAGCCAACGGGTCCCTGCTGTTTTAAACAGCAAACACCTGGGGCTGATGTATGCGATAAAAAATAATGTCGATCTCACACATTTTACCAGTCAGATGCCATGGTCAAATGTGACCTCGGCATCTGGGTGATAAAAAACCCGGGAGTGCGCAACGGCTTCACCTAGAGAGGATCAGGGGAGCCGGATAGTGTATGCAGGGTTCCATAGGAACACAGTGAAATTCTTATAATTCACTGGAGTCTATAAGAGAAGCAATCTAACGACTGCTTGTTCAATTTCCTAAGGGGAACTATTAAACAGTGTTTTTAAAAATACAAAAAACAATATGAAAATTCAAATACCCCCCCTTCCACAAACAATAAAAAAGTAAACATTTTAGGCATTGCAAAAATGCCCTACTTTTAAAATATAAAAATATTTATTCCATACAATGAATGGCGTAATGGAAAAAAAACATCAAAATCCCAGATTTGCTATTTGTCACTTTAACTCCCCAAGAAAATTAAATAAAAAGTGATCAAAAAGTCATACAAACTCCAAAATTGTATCAATAAAAATTAGCCCTCATACAGATCTATTTGGGGGTATTTATACTTTCCTGACATTCTAGCACCTGAAGAAACATGACAGGCGCTCAGAAAGTCAGAGCTGCTTCAAATGCCGAAATTCACTTTTTGCACCATAGTTTGTAAACGCTATAACTTTTACCCAAACCAATAAATATACACTTATTGGACTTTTTTTATCAAAGACATGTAGAACAATAAATTTAGAAAAATTTATATAGAAATGTAGTTTTTAAAAAAATTTACAACAGAAAGTGAAAAATGTCATTTTTGGCAAAATTTCGGTAATTTTTGATTAATAGCAAAAAAGTAAAAATGTCAGCAGCAATGAAATACCACCAAATGAAAGCTCTATTAGTGAGAAGAAAAGGAGGTAAAATTCATTTGGGTGGTAAGTTGTATGACGGAGCAATAAACGGTGAAAGTAGTGTAGTGCAGAATTGTAAAAAGTGGCCTGGTCATTAAGGGTGTTTAAGCTAGGGGGGCTTAAGTGGTTAATATTGCAATTTAAGGAAAATATTAGTTTTTTCCAAAGTATTTATTTTTTTCTGCATATAAATGTGGTATCATTGTAATCATACTGACCCAGAGAATGGGTCCGTTTTAATTCATAGGAAGCATAAAAACATCATAAAAACAAAACCCATAAAACTGTGGTGGATTGTGGTTGTTTTTTTTTGTTTTGTTTTTTATTACTCCACCCCAGTAAATGGTGCTATTAAAAGGTACAATTTGTCCCGCAAAAAACAAGCCCTAATATGGTTATGTGAATGGAAAAATAGAAAGTTATGACACTGCGAAAGCTGGGAGTAAAAAACTAAAAAAAAAAAAAGAAAAAAAAGAAAATGTGCCCGGTCCTAAAGGAGTTAAAATTTAATTAATCACAGATAAGGCTTTATTATATTATTTTTCTGCTGGTTTGATGTATCAAAACTGGTGAAGAAAGATGAAGCAGTTGTCCACTTCAGCCATTAGAGTCACTGCTTTAATTTTCCAAAGGAGCTGTGAAAATGAAAGGCATGGATTACACAGGAATTCTACAGTGTTTCATTTAGGCACTATATGACATGACACCATACAGAATGCCTATGGGTCCGTAATTTAGACCTTTATGTATACCTTTATTTAGACCTTTCTCATGTGCCCCCACACATAGTCAAAGCCATACAAGATGAGGCTATGAGTGTTAGGCCTTATTCTCTTGACCATATTTTGGGTCTCTGTCCGATTTGCATTTTTTGTGGACCCTTTCATTTCTATGGGTCTGGAAAAAAAAAACATCAGCGTGACTGGGCCACAAATTATAGAACCTGTCCTATTCTTTTCCATTTTGCGGACAAGAATAGGCTTCTTCACAGAGGGTCCTGCGAAAATTGCTTTGAGGGCCAAAAATGGCTACAGCCATGTGCAGGAAGCCTTATACATATGTGGCTTACAATTCTTTAAGAAATATGGAAATACTATCAAAGACAAGCAATCTGTATCAACAGTCATAACACATCAGGGTTTGGATTCATCACAATTTAGGATACGGCTATATGGTGACACTGGTCACATGACGGCTGTCTCAGCCATGATCGCAGGGGCATCACAGTGTAGCGGTGATACCACAT
Organism: Bufotes viridis; assembly: GCA_033119425.1. Taxonomy (NCBI): domain Eukaryota; kingdom Metazoa; phylum Chordata; class Amphibia; order Anura; family Bufonidae; genus Bufotes; species Bufotes viridis. The sequence goes on along the minus strand of CM065599.1, from coordinate 49,128,356 downwards.
AAATGAATTGGGTCAAAGCGTGAGTGACACTTGTGTCGCGACTACCAGCAAAGTTGAATGTTTTGCAATTCAGGGGTTGCAGTCGCGGTACACATGCTACTTGTGGTGCGACCACATTCATTTTAATGGGATCACCGTTACACTGTAATGCCCCTGCGCACAGCTGTCGCACTACCACTACCGTTGAGTAGCCGTACCCTTACTGGAACTATTTTTTTCTGGAAGCTGGAAAATCCTGGAAACCCCCTTTACAACTACCGACATTTGTGATTAACATTAAATACTCTACGCTTTAGAAATCTATTGAACATATTTATACAGTTATGACAGTTAGAAAAAGAATATATTCATACAGACGCTGTTGGCAGTGTTAAGGTTAACAGTACACAAATGACTGATAATTTCTACTATTTCAGATGACAGCTACACGAGAAATTACTTGTTTATATTGTATAGTGCTGACATATGAATTACTGCATATGATAATGTGGTTTTGGTGATTCTAAAATATAATTTTCAAACTAAGTCAAAGCCAATTAGCAAATATCCGTAAGAAAATTTAAAGTCTTCCACTCTAGGAAATGTCTTTATTGTTTTAAAGCCTGAGATTTATCAGGCATTTCTAAAATGAAATTTATTTTATGACAAGTGCTTTTTTTGCTTGCAATTATTTAATTTCTAGAGCCACTTTGTTTTAAATTCCCCAAAATTCCCAATCCCAGGCCTATGCTTTTCCTTTCTTTAGAGGACCTGTCATGGCTCCATAGAAGCAAAACTGGCTGCATAGCCTTATCAGCACTTCTTTTTGGAGTTTTTTCTTCAGGCTCTCCTTGTTCGCTTTTAATCGGTGGCAAAAATGTTGGCACCTGATATCTTTAAATTGTCAGGTTGGTGGTAATCTCCACACAGTGTCATCAATAGAATGTCACCTCAGCCAATGACAGGTTGGAGATCGCCCATTTGACAATCTCTTTCTTTCCACAGGCAAAGAAAGAAAAAAAAAATTGCTGGAACCAGTGTAGAACTGACTGTACTTATACGCAGCCAGTATTAGTTCTCTTAGAATATAATATTTATTTTTTCATATTATACTCTTTAACCACATATAATTTACCTTACCACCAAAATATTTTACGGCATGCACATAGATTATTTTTAATCACATTAATATGTACATACAATGCACATCTGGCAGAATTATATTATTGGTGCAGGGTAGCACCTTCTTTAGACTCCTAGAATTCTAGGGGACGCCATTACGGGATGGTATAGGCAAGAGTCACCAACACAGCGGAAGTATGAGTAAAGCACCTGTCGTTACCATTTCATCCAAGCATACCCTGTCCACACACCAATAAATTCTTGTTTAGTAAATTTGAATAACAGCTACACTAAGATTTGTGCCACAATATTTCTCATATAGCTACTCAGTGAAGTTTGTGTTTGAGAGAGAGTTAGGTGCTGTCTGAAAGTGTGGATGGATTTGAGAAAGGGTTAGGCTTGTTTTACACTACCGTTTTGAGATCCGGCAGGCTGTTCTAGCAGGGAATAGCCATACGGATCACTCTACGTTCTGGCATTTCCTGAAGCTACCGCGTCTCTGTCCAGACCCATTTACTATAATGGCGACTGGCTGAGATCCAGCTGCAACCCACAAACATGCTGAGAATTGGCCGGACGAAAACTAGTGCGTGCAGCATTTTTTGTCTGGATGATTCCAGGCATGTTTACCAGGTTGCAGCCGGATCTCCGCCGGTCCCAATTATAGTGAATGAGGTCGGCGGGTGTCAGGTAGCGTCCGACAGTGTGAAGTCCAGACATCTCTGGCATCTTCCTTGAAAACCGCAATACACAGAGCAACTGCGATTCATGGAGAATGTTAATCAAGAGATGCTTTGGCCAGAAAATTAGGTCTCCCATTTATAGAAATGTTTTTGCCTTTCTCTAAACTAGGGGTGCACAACCCACAGCCCGTGGGCTGCATGCAGCCCCCAAAGCCATGGTTTGCGGCCCCCGTCCTGCTGGGCAGAAACACAGCTGATCGTGCGATCAGCTGTGTCTCTGCCTGGAGCGCTGCACAATTTCAGGGTTACAGCTCCTGCTCCCGCACTGGAGCAGGACAGTACCCGGCTGTCAGAGACAGCGGGGGAGCCGGGGAGAAGGCAGAAGAGGTTTATTAGCGCTTCTGCCTTCTCCTCAGATAGGTGAGCGGCGTGTTGAGCAGTTTAGACCCGGCAACCACATGATCACCGGGTGTCAGAGGCAGAGGAGTGCAGAGCCTGATCAGCCCTGCCCTGTACAAAGCCCCCCTCAGCAGGCTGGTTCTCCCTGTAACCTGGGGCTCCTTTGGATGCTCCAGTTACAGTGGAAATAGTGTTAAAAAAAAGTCAGTGTCCCTAAAGGTCTTTTATGGACCTTTTGGGGACAAATTATGTGTCAAATATATATAAAAAATTTTTTTAAAAAGTTGAAAACATAATAAAAAAAATACAAATAAAAAGGAAAAAAAAGTGCAAAATAATTTTTTTTTTTTATGTCAGTGTCCCCAAAAATATATTAAAAAAGAAAAGAACATTTTAGCAAAAAAATTAATAAAATGCAAGTAAAGGAAAACAATAAAAATGAAAAAGTGCACATTCCTTGGGGGACAAGTGGCAAAAATATATTTTAAAAATAAATAATAAAGGGATGATAAAAAAAATAATAAATAAAAAAGTCAGCGTCCCTCCAAGGTCGTTTTGTAGCAGAAGTATATTTAAAAAAATAAGTTAAAAAAAGAAAAAAATAATAAAATACATAAAAAAGCCCAACATCAACCAAAACCATTACAATTATCTCCCCATTCATGTAAAACTATACATATTATCAAATAAAACGATCCAACACATATTTAAAGGGGTTATCCAATTTCTCAAACTGCCCCCCCATGTGCGGGGCCCCTCACAGGTAATATTCTTACCCCGCTCTCTGCACCGCTCGTCCCGTCCCTTCCTGCCACTGGCTGCTCCCCCCGACACCAGATGTTTTCATCGTTGTACAGCTAGAAGCAGCAGCGGTGGTGCGGGGACCAGGAACAGTGCAGGGAGTGGGGAGCGGGGTAAGTATATTACCTGTAAGGGGCCCAGAACATAGGGGGGCTGTTTGAGAAATTGCATAACCCCTTTAAATAATGAGCTATAGTTTGAATAAAAATACCTTTAAAAAAAAATTGTACAGTTTCCCTCTAATAAAACTAAAAAAAAATAATAAAAATCCCTGTGGCATGTAATAAAAAGCTGCAAAATGTATTTTGGTAGTCCAACAAATAAATAAGTTACAAGTGTTTAAACCACATGCGCTAAATCACAAAACAGTGACTGGCCATTAAGGCCTTTTCCGGCCTGGTCATTAAAGGGATAACCAATAAGTCCGTTCCCCACTAGTGCCCCATACACACGACTAGGGTTGAGCAAACCCGAACTGCAAAGTTCGTGTTTGTACTGAACTTTGCGAGTTTGGGTACCCGGAGCCGAACCCGGACTTTTTCACTGAAGTTCGGGTTCTGTGTTCGGGTGATTTTATTATTTTCCATTACAACATGGTTATAACGGAAAATAATAGCATTCTTAAGACAGAATTCTAAATAAAATGGCCATTGAGGTGTTAAAAATAATTTAAAAAAACTCACCTCATCCACTTGATCGAGCAGCCGGTATCCCCTTCTTTCTTCTTTCTGCAGGACCTGCGATGACGTCACCATGCTTACCACGTGGTGGGCTCGGTGATGTCACTGCAGGTAGGGTTGATCGAACCCTAACTATAAAGTTCGGGTTCGTACCGAACTTTATTCCCATAGCCAGCCAGATGTAAACAGCACTGGAAGATGGAGACAGCAGATGGCAGGGAGCAGGAAAGTAAGGGCTCTTTCACACTAGCGTTTTTGTTTTCCGGCATAGAGATCCGTCGTCGGGTCTCTATGCCGGAAAAATCCTGATCAGGATTATCCTAATGCATTCTGAATGGAGAGAAATCTGTTCAGGATGCATCAGGATGTCTTCAGTTCAGGACCGGAACGATGTTTGGCCGGAGAAAATACCGCAGCATGCTGCGCTTTTTGCTCCGGCCAAAAATCCTGAACACTTGCCGCAAGGCCGGATTAAAAGGCATTAATCTGGATCCGGCCTTAAGCTAAACGTTGTTTCGGCGCATCGCCGGATCTGACGTTTAACTTTTTCTCAATGGTTACCATGGCAGCCAGGACGCTAAAGTCCTGGTTGCCATGGTAAAGTGTAGTGGGAAGCGGGGGAGCAGTATACCTACCATCCGTGCGGCTCTTGGGGCGCTCCAGAGTGACGTCAGGGCGCCCTACACGCATGGATCACTCTGACGTCATTCTGGAGCGCCCCGGGAGCCGCACGGACTGTAAGTATATCGCTCCCCCGCTTCCCACTACTACTATGGCAACCAGGACTTTAATAGCGTCCTGGCTGCCAAAGTAACCTGAAAGCATTTCGAAGACTGATCAGGATCCTGATCAGTCTTCTAATGCTTTCAGGCGACTTGCGTTCTGACGGATCCGGCGGGACGGAAGTGCCTGCCGGATCCTCAGAACGCAAGTGTGAAAGAGGCCTTAAAATCCTCTGTCTCAGGGCCATGCTGCAGGCGCGTGTTAAGTCATTTTTAATCTGGAAATCTCTAAGTTCCTATTACACTGCACGATATTCAGGACGATTGCTGGGAACAAGTCTTCATAGTATAGTACATAGTATATAGTATAACCGTACCGCTGATCAGCTGATAAACAAGGAATCACTGGTTTGTCGGCTGATTTGCATATTTTATCAGGATGTGTAATCAGGAATGTGCTACCGATAATCAAAAACTGAATGAGGGAGGAATGACTAGCACTGATTAACTTTTTTTTGCGGCCCCTTGAAATAGAGTTATGTGACAATGCGGCCTCCAGACCAAAAAAACGTTGTGCACCCCTGCTCTAGATCAACTGGGGAATATCGAATGAGGTGTAACTTGACCAGCATGCAATTTCTATAAAAAACGGTATATTCTTATGTGACACAAGGGTCTTTGGGCCCCCTCAGGCTCCTGGGCCCAGTAGAGACTGCTACCTCTGCACCCCTATAGCTATGCCCCTGCACAGTACTTAATCGCTTGACTGGGGTTGCTGACATGGATCGGGTTTGCAATACTATGTAGGCAGATAAAACACTTTACTGTCAAGTTGAGAGACATACATACTTAGTATTACTTACTCTCATAGCCAACCTCTCTTGTATCAGCTTTTCAGTCATTGTAACCACTGCTTAATGTAATGGCCACCATACTGAATGCATGTATACAGTTCCAGCACATTTAAAATTCTGCAAAACACAGTAAAATAAGTTCCCCCGAAATAATACAGAAAAGGCTGCATATGTTAGTTCTGTATGTTAAGCATTTACAGCCAGAAATGTAATGGTTATGGTCCATCAAGAAAACTTCATGTAATCGCACACCAAGGCTTCGCTTGTAAGGAAAGATTCTGCAATGGGTCAGCTAAATACCTACAAACTATGTGAATATCCTGAGATAAAATTTAACCTCTCATTTAGCTGCTGCACAGACATGGCTGTAGATATAGGGGGTCATTTATCGAGACGTTTCTACACCTTGTCATAAATTGAGCATCCTCTGGCGGTCCATGCGCCTTGGTTAAAATGTACACCAGGTCATAGCTGTCATAGTTTTTATTTACCCCAGAAAACTGGCATACATGATGATAAATGTGCATTCATGCCCCGCTTTTTTAGAAAGTAGCAAGGGTAGAGTAGAAATGCCAATTGCACATAGATTTACCCTCAGTTCACACTTTCGCGTAAAACGCCGCTTTTGAACGCACATAAAAACGCACAACAGTAAAGGAACCATGCATTCCAATGAGGGTGGTTCACACTTGCGCGTTTTTATGCGCGTTCATAGGCGCCTATAAACGTCCGACGCATAGGCAATTATGTTCGCGTTAATTCGGGCTTTTTTCGAGCGTTTGGTGCTAATAGAATTCAATGGGAAACGCGATAGGCGTGTTGTTCGGGCGTTTGTGCTGCGTAAAACGCGCCTATGGACGCGCGTTTTTCAAAATTCACACCTCAGATTGGCCAAACTATATAGGGAGGGCTGTTTGGTCATTGGCCAACTATGCAGTCAATCACATAAACGCGCGTCAAACGCGCCTACACTATTTACCAAAACGCTTGAAAAAAACGCGCCTACACGCCAGTCTTGAACGCACCAAAAACGCTAGGCTTCAAAACGCTCAGGTCTGAACCCAGTGTTAGGCAAAGTTGCAAACCCGAGGATTGTGACCTTTTTATGCTGAAGCACTGTGCCAGAGATTTATGGTCACTGATTTATATTCTGAATGGTCCCGGGTTATAAGTGGTGTATGCCAAGGTTCAGTGCTGGGTCCTCTATTATTTAATGTATTTATTAATGATATAGGACAGGATTTAGCACCATTTCTATTCTTGCAGATGATACTAAGCGATGTAGTACTGTGCAGTCTATGGAAGAGGTCTACAAATTACAAGCTGACTTGAACACTAAGCGTTTGGGCTTAGGTTCGTGCCATAGGTTCGCCAACACAGTCCTAGGTTAAGTAACACCGGGAGAGTCACTTATAGAGAAGGATTTGAGTGTCCTTGTAGATCATAGACTAAATAACAGCAAACAATGTCAATCAGCTGCTTCTAAGGCCAACAAAATACTGTCACTGTATTAGAATAGATGGCCTCATGAGACAGGGATATAATATTACTATTTTACAAATCATCTGGAATATGCAGTTCAATTATGGGCCCCAGTTCATAGAAATTATGTCTTATGTAACACTGGTGGTCCCTGCCCATCAGTATCATCCTGCTCCTGGTGGTCACAAGACCAGGGTTCGGGTCATGCAGCCTTCTCCGACTTTCCATGTCCACTGGGTTCCTCCTGCTTCCCCTAGCAGGCAAGGCCTCCAAGCAGACCCCCTCATTTCTCCAGTCCCTGACTACAGGCTCATTCAGAAGGCCATATCTTGTCTGCAAAAAAAGAGGGTCCGTTTTTTTGTGGATTAAAGGCAGATTCATTTATATGGGGCCCTTTTCTTCTGTTCTATGGCTCCAGAAAACAAATAATACATGCCCTATACTTTTTAGTGAAAATCAGGATGTGGCCCCTTTGAAGGCTATGGGTCAGCAAAAATGCGGAAAACAATACTTTTTCTGCGGACATGCTGAACTGTCCGCAAAAAAACGGATCCGCATTTTTGAGTACAGCATACGGCCTATGGCTGTTCACCCCTGGGTATCTAAGGCACCTTCCAACAGGCAAGGGTTCTTGAACAATAGGTTTAATAGTCTTTGCAAAGGTGTTTTGCACTGTTTTTTTGCCCATGTACCAAACTATTCCAACACCTCAACCAAACGTAAAAGATCCCAGATGGCACTGGCTTCTGATTTAAGAGGAAACCACAATGTTAACTGGCCTTACAGTAACCCGATTAAAAGTGGAAATACTGCTTATTATTTGCTATTTTTTTTATTTAATGTTTTTTTTGTAATGTATCACTATGACTCGTGAGATTAAAGCAGCCTAAAATCATAGAAGGGGTATTCCCATCTGTAACAATTATAGCATATTGATAGGATATGCTATAATTGTCTAATAGATGTGAGTCCTACTTCTACTGTCTCCAGAATGGGGTACCAAAATAAATGGACAGCAAGACACACATGCATGGCTACCCCTACATTCAGTGCTATGGGATTTAAAAAAATAGCCAAGCTATTTTTGGAGGTGTCATAGCAGCTTGCTCTCTAGTCCTTGCTATGGGACCTCCGATAATAGCCAAGCTCTCTCACTAGGCTATTGGACCTGCACGTATTGGATATTTATGGCATATTTTATCGATATGCCAAAACTATCCCAGATGGGAATAAGTCTTTAAAGAGGTTGTCCTATCTGATGAAATGACTGCATATTGCTATTGCTGGTATTAGCAACAGAACAATCGTATGTTCAAGTCCTCTGGGATGACTAAAAAAAGTTAAAATATATTTAAAAAAATTAAAATTCTAATAAAAAATAAACATAATTGGTATTGTCATATCCTAAAATGTACGAACTATTAAAATATAACATTTTTAATCCTGCACAGTGAATGCCATAATAAAGAAAACAAATCTAAATGGCTGAATTTCCTGTTTTTGGTCACTTCGGACACTGAGAATTATTTGAATAAAGGTTATTAAAAAGTCATATGCATATGTACTCCAAAATGGTCACAACTCGCCCATCAAAGAACAAGCTCTTTAACAGCTCTGTAGATGGAACTATGAAAGAACCATGGGTTGATGAAAAATGATGAAAAAAAATAATTAAAAAAACCAATTTGGTATTTGGTATTACCATTATTGTGCTGATCTGCAGAATAGGGGCATCACATTGGTTCTAGCTCACTGTGAACACCGTAAAAGTGAAAAACAATAGCAGAATTGTTTTTTTTTTCAACTTTACCCCACAAAGGATTTATTTTCCAGTTTTTTAGTACAAGATATGATAAATCAAAAAGTGACAATAAAAATACATCTTGTCTAACAAAAAACAATCATACAGCTGTGTGAATGGAAATTAAAAAAAAAAAAGTTTCCACTATTGGAAGGCAGGGAAATAAAAAGGAAAATGCAAAAATTAGGAATAGCCTTTTCCCAAAGGGGTTAGGTGTCAAATTTTCTTCCTTCTTTAATATTGTCAGAGAAATCTTGGTTAATGGAAGGGGGCTGGTAAGTATCAATCAGCAGTTGATTCTCTGACTCCTGAGACTCCAAAATTAGTTATATGCCAATCCACCTTATTACTATAACGGAATAGTTGGGGCTCCTTGGTCCTTTCTTGCCTATCTAACCATAACTCATAACCATGTTTCACTTTCTGCCACTTATCTTCTGTTTTATTAGAGGATTTGAGAAGGAGGATCAGTATTCCCATTTTTATTTGACAGTTGGGAAGCCATAAACCTTACTTACCCAAGATTTTTGCACGGAGTGTCAGATCTGCCCTGAGTTTTTTCAAGTGATGCTACACTATAGCTGGTCACCATAGGATAATCCTCATAGTTTAAGGAAAGATAGGCATACGTTGTTTCAGACACCCGTGAGAGAGTTTCCATTCACCAAACACAAAACAAGAAATAATAATAACAGTCTTTGAGTTAAGACACGTAACAGCCACAAGTCTAAACACTAACACTCAGTTCACACTTTCGCGTAAAACGCCGCGTTCGAACGCGCAAAAAAACGCACAACAGTACAGGAACCATGCATTCCTATGGGGGTGGTTCACACTTGCGCGTTTTTATGCGCGTTCGAAGGCGCCTAAAAACGTCCGAAGCATAAGCAAGTATGTTCGCGTTAATTCGGGCGTTTTTCGAGCGTTTGGTGGCAATATACTTCAATGGGAAACGCCATAGGCGTGTTGTTCGGGCGTTTGTGCAGCGTAAAACGCGCCTATGGATGCGCGTTTTACAAAGTTTGCAACATGCTGAATCAGCCACCATGGAATGTCTAAAGCACTCAGATTGGCCAAACTATATCATTGGTCATTGGCCAACTATGCAGTCAATCACATAAACGCGCGTCAAACGCGCCTACACTATTTACCAAAACGCTTGAAAAAAACGCGCCTAAACGCCAGTCTTGAACGCACCAAAAAACGCTAGGCTTCAAAACGCTCAGGTCTGAACCCAGTGTAAATATGAATGTTTCAGCCACCCACCGATGGACAACAATCTAGATACACTTAGTATTGTAGGACTACAAATAGAGATGAGCGAATCGAATCCCACAAAGTGGAATTCGATCCGAATTTCATGATAAATCGATTCGCCTCGAAGCCAAATTTCCTCGTGCTTTATGTCAGCAAATCCATTTAACCTAAAAAAGTGTAAAAACCAAAAAAATTATACTTACCTCCTTCATTTGCTCGCAATGGGCCGCCAGCCTACATCTTGATTGAAGATCTCGTCCAAAATCCCATGCGTGGTGATGTATAGAAGGATGCTCTAGAACCCTGTTGAGATGCTTCTAGCCTGGATATAAGATGAGATACGGTTGGGAATGGAGGCATACACTTTCCATATGGATCCTGTGGCATTTTTGCCCACAGATGTTGCAGATCCTGCACACTCGTAGGTTGGCGAAGCTGGCATCCCAGCTTGTCACATAAATGATTGGCGATAAATCTGGAGACCAGGCAGGTCAAGGAGGGAAGATGAAATCTGGCACAGTCATTCCTGGGAAACCCTTGCTGTGTGTGGGCCAGTGCTATACTGCTGAAAAATGCCAGTTGGAAGTCCTGCCATTAGAGACAATGCATGTGGCCACAAGATGTCCTGCACATATCGCTGTTCATGTCCCTCCTATCACTACTAGGGGTGACTGACTGTGTTGAGCGTGAATAACCGAATAGCGAATTTTAATTGCGAATATATCAACTTCGAGAATTCGCGAATATTTCGAACATAGTGATATATATTCTTGAAAACGAATATTATTATTTTTTTCCATCTGAACAGATTACCTGCCTGCATCTTGCTTGTGGGCCAATGTGAGAAGGCTGCAATATCGTAGTCTGTAGTGAATTAGAATATTCTTCATTATTTAATTTATTTTAGCTTATGTGAAAAATCAGCAATGTAATATGTGCGTTAATCGAGTAAGGGCGGGCTATAGGCAACTTTCCTATTGGGTTTCCTATTAGTAAATGCAATGGGTTCAGATTTTAAAAAAAAGACGAATATTCATTTTTACGAATATATATCACACTATATTCTACATATTCGCAAATTCTAGCAAGCCAACCTAAGTCGTCTATAACCCGCCCTTACTCGATCAACGCGCATATTACATTGCCGATTTTTCACATAAGCTAAAATATATTAAATAATGAAGAATATTCTAATTCAGTCAGGATAAACTCAGGAAAGTTCTAGCAGCTTGAAAAATGTATCCCACGCCAGTATTTTTCGCAATCAAGAGAATAATCTCGAATACGAATATTTACAGATATATGACGAATATTCTACCGAATATTTGCGAAATATCACAAATTTGAATATTGCCCCTGCCGCTCATCACTAGTGACTGACTGTCATATGCGATGCTTCCCCAAATCATCACATTAACAGTTGGGGCAATGTGTCTCTCCACAGCAGAGGCAGGATTGAGACAATATAGTTCCAGTCCGTAGCAGTCCAGACTTCTAATTCATGACACCTCTGAAAACAAAGGCGACAGTGGCTGGCTGTCAACGGCAGGACACGTAATTGTTGTTGTGACATCAAATTTCGTTCTGAGTACTTAGAAATGGTCTAGGTAGAGACAGGGTTATGTAATAAAGGTGCCACCTGTGACTGGATGGTGGACAATGAAGCTGTGGGAGAGGCTCTTGATTGTCAGCAGATTAAAAGATCATCTCTACTGTTGGTCTGTCTGGAGCCTGTTTGCTGTGTGAGCATGCCCTCATATAACCAGTGCTCAACATCTGAAAACAGCTAGATCAGAGCAACCTAGACGACAGGCAATTCATTGTAACGATCATTCTGCTTCTCTCAGTCCATGCGCCTCCTCTCAAAATGTCTTCAAGTGCATCATAGAGGCATGTCTAGCAGTCAACAATCTTTCACCAAGAGGTACACTACTAAAAAGTAGCCCCTGAAAGCCTTTTTATAGGGCATCTAGAGGAAGCGCTTTTATGCTTGTGGTAGGACCACACTGTTTAGTCGGTCTTCACTGTTAAATGGGTCCTTCAGGAATTAAGAAAATACTTAAACATTACTTCATTATGAATAGATATAATGGCTCGTTTTGTCTGGGGAGCAATGATTAGGAGAAATAAAATGGCCGCAGTCCCATTAGTGCACACAAAAACTGTCCTAATCACACGGCAGGACAAGTTACTTCACAACACTGAGCTATAGAGCTGCCTCATTCTCCTCTCTGCTCTGCTTGTCAGGGATTATGGTCCTGAATACAGCTGATAAGAACTTCAGCTGAATCTCTGTAGGAATGGAGCTCATGAGGAGACATGAAGTACAGAGAGTATGAACAGGACAGACTGTGGTAATGGAGACTGCATACAAGTGCTCCTGTTTATTAGTCACATCCCCACCTCCTCTCTGTACTTTATGTCTCCTCATGAACTCCACCTGGTTCAGTTTTGCAGACCAGACACAAAATCATAGCTTGCAGCGATTTTGAGTCCAGTACAAAAAAATTTAACAAACCAGAACGGAATGCATCCTTCCTGATCTTTTTTTTTTTCTGTTTTGTCCCCATTGATAATGAATGGGGACAAAACTGTAGAGTTTTGCCCCGGTTATGAGATCCTCTGCCAGTTCTAAAAGCCGTAATGCAAAATGCATATGTGAAAGTAGTCTTATATAGTTTTTTAAAATGTTTTACTTCTTTTGCACAGTTGTTACAGTACCAGCAATACTAATTGCAGTATGTGTCCTTTGTATATACATTTTTCTCAACTTGCTTGTTTTCTTCATTTTAAATATTTTTTAACATCTTTAACATCACTTATTTAACAGGTTTTTGCCTGATCTCCTGTATGTTACGACAATAACTCTGTATTATGATGCGTCAATAAAAACTGGCATCCTGTTATCCATTGGTCACTATTGGCTGCAGCTTAATTGCTGTATGTTACAGCTGACACCCACTACAGATGGTATGGGCTCAGCTACCGAGGTGACTCCATCCTTATGCCATAAATCTACGACACTGGATGTTAACTATCTAGTGCCGGCACATTTTCATTAATAGTAACAGTAGATCACAAATAGGTCAGTATCCTCAGGGAGTTTTGCTACCAGAATTAATTTAGACCCTTTCATCAGACCTCAAAATATATATAGACCCCAAAAGTTTAGATTCCAAATGTCATACATCAAAATTATTTCTGACTTCAGAGAGAATTCAGTTTCCGGGAAATCTCTCACACACAGACCCTACAGACACACTATATACACTGATCATTTTAAAAACACAGTATACAGGGGAACATTTATCATCCACCCATATTTTGCAAAAGAAAATCACTTTGTGATGAATGACTTCGTCATGAAGCGTATTTCTTTGTAAGTAGTGGGTGCAATACATGATCGTGGCATTATTATTATTATTATTATTATTATTAGAGCGCCATTAATTCCATAGTGCTGTACATAACATAAGCGGTGCACATACATAATACAGGCAATTGCATTAAGCATGAACGAGACAAGTTACAGACTGGTACAGAAGGATAGAAGGCCCTGCCCGCGAGGGCTTACAATCTACATAACACAGTGTAAATTTTTTTTTTTTTTAAATCATACTTACCTGATCCATTTACACGAGACTGGCCGGCTGCTGCCATCTTGCTTGAAGATGTGGAGAAGAACTGATAAGATTAGTTTAGAAGGACCGATCACTGATAAACCCTTGCTGATACAACGTTATACACTTGATATCCTGGAGTATCTCAATGAAAATCTCTTAGAAAACCTTCAGTTTACCCACAGTTTGACATCTTTTAGAATATTGGCACCACATTTGTTAAGCACCAATCCTGTGGAACACTCCCTGCCAATATAGAGTCCTTAAGTAATAGAAATAAGGGTCTGTCTATTACATTACTTAATTCTCTTAGGATATGGGGTTGTATGCCACCAGGACCCAGTGATTTGTCTATTTTCATTCAGGGAGTTATTCTGATTGCCTGATTGGAGTCGGGAAGGAATTTTTTTTCCCCTTAAGTGAGGAAAATTGGCTTCTGCCTCACAGGGGTTTTTTGCCTTCCTCTGGATCAACTTGTAGGAAACAGGCCGAACTGGATGGACAAATGTCTTTTTTCGGTCTTATATACTATGTTACTATGTTAAGATGCCGCTACACTTTTTCCTGGGTCAGACAGGCCACAATTAATGGGGAGTTTACTTTGACACTCTACATTTCAGTGAATACAGGGGACCCAGTGATTTGTCTATTTTCATTCTTTTAACATGCCGCTGCACTTCTTCCTGGGTCAGACAGGCCACATTTAATGGGGAGTTTACTTTGACACTCTACATTTCACTGAATACTGTGGAGAAAAAAAAAAAAAATTTGCTTTCTCCTTATCTCTCTCTACTAATTCTAACTCATTACTCTTTAAAGGGCCAACACTTTCAGGTTTTACCTTTTATATAACTGAAGGACATTTTATGGTTAGTTTTACTCTCTATGACAACGAGTCTCTCTGTCTCCAGCTTGACTGTCTTTAAGTATCTTTTACATATTTACTTTCTAGTTTTTAGCGCTTCTTTAATACTTTCCTGCATTATTTGTGTTATTTAGTGCCCCTTACATTTCTATTTATCCACACTTTTTCATGTTCCTAACCCTTTTATTCCCATAGGGTATGTACCTCTAACATTGAGAATTTATGAAATTATGATGCCGTTAGAAATATCCAATTTTCTGTCGGTATTTTTATTTTTGAAGACATTGTCCCAGTTAGTGAGGCTCATTGCGTCTCTAAACTGATATCATTTTGCTTTCCAGAAGTTCTGCATTTTTTTGCCTCCCACAAAAAACACCCTTTTGATTGACAATTGGAAGTTTATTATATTATGGTCACTATTTCCCAGGTGTCTCCCAACCTGCACATCTGTTGTTCTGTCAGGTCTATTGGTTAGTACCAAGTCCAGTATGGCCGCCCCTCTAGTCGGGTCCTGAACCAGTTGGGAAAGGTAAGTTATTGCCAAGAACCTGTTTCCTTTATGAGATGTACAGGCTTCAGTTTCCCAGTCCATATCTGGGTAGTTGAAGTCCCCCAACATAATGACCTCAGTATGATTTGAAACTTTGTCTATTTCCCTTAGTAGTAGATATTCTATTAACTTATAACAGGGGCTTAAAACAAACACCTATCAGTATTTTATTATTGTTTTTTCCTCAATCTATTTCTATCAACAAAGACTCCCCACGTTCTTTTTTCTAACGATTTTGTGAAACATCCACCTCATTTTAGCAACATAGCAGCATAGTTTATACGGCCGAAAAAAGACACCTGTCCATCCAGTTCAGCCTGTTATCCTGCAAGGCAAAAAAAACACTGTGAGGTAGAAGCCAATTTTCCTAAATTTTCCTCACTTTAGGGGGAAAAAAATCCCTCCTGACTCCAATCAGGCAATCAGAATAACTCTCTGGATCAACGTCCCCTCTCTAGTAGCTGTAGCCTGTAATATTATTACACTCCAGAAATACATCCAGACCCCTTTTGAACTCTTTTAGTGAACTCACCATCACCACCTCCTCCTCCTTTTGGGGTGCAATTTGTATAGAACAGCAGCAAAACCATATAAAGGTACACAGAATTGTGTCCACAAATATTCTGTCTCTGGTTGGGCCAACTCTCTTAGGTCCCCTCCCTATAATCCAACCAAGATATCAGCCTCGTGTGTGTCTCTGTATGTGCAGAAGCTGCCTCCTCTTGATTCATGACATCTAGGAGTTGTAGCTGTAATCTGGTCTCTCAGTGAGGTTGATAATCTATGTTACAGTTACAGACAGGATATAAAGCAGGGGACATGGAAGGCGAGGCACCTGATAAATTTGCATTTTCCTGCAATAAAATATATTATAAATTTACAACAGTCAAACTTGCATCTGCTGATGCTTTCTCAGATCCTGGATTATGACTGATAGATGGACAAGAGAAGCTATCATTTCTAAAACACAATGCATAATTGAAAAAAAGAATACACACAGTATAATACTGATGATTCTGAACAATAGTACTAAATCTATACCAGCCAGTTTTTAGATTATATCATACTTACAGTTTTCTATTTTCTGACCGGGGTCTGGGTGCATTTACAACCCAAGCAGAACAATGTAGGCTGAGTATCTGAATTCTATCATCATCATGTAAGGTTTACCAACGGCAATATTTTCTTTTTCCAGAGTCTTTATCTCTCAAGGTGTTGGAAAACTACAACTCACTGCATAACCTATTGTAAAGCAATTTCTTTCACAGGAATACTTATTCAGAAGAGCTGCCAGAGAACATACAGATAAGTGACTACAGCAAAGATCGCCCTGCAGGCTCTCCATGGTGCTGGTGGACACAGATAGGCTTGTACCAAATCACAGAAACACAGGCTGGGTTCACATATACGTCAAATTCTGGTTTTCTGTTCCAGCATATGTCAGCCGCTGCCGGAAACTGTTATGGAGACTCCTGTCGAAAACTCTGCCACAGTTGTGAACCTAGCCTTATCAAGCAGTTCCTTTGTTTAAACAAATTTAGTAATAATCAATAGTAAAATTTATGTACAGTGTGTACACTATTTCTGGCATCAGTTCCAACCACAGTGGTTGTCCGCTTTTTACTACTGATAACCTATCCTCAGGATAGGCCGGTACCTGACACCCCTGCCGATCAGCGGTTTGAAGAGAAGGCAGCGCTCATATAAGCACTGCCTTCTCTGTTCTGTTTATCTCCTTGCCACAGCAATTGCAGTCATTAGCAGTGTAACTACAAGTATGCAGCCCTCCTCAAATGACCGAAACGGCCAGCCCTGAGAATAGCGGATAACTTAAAACAACCAGAATACCCCTTTAAGTAAGACTGGTTGTAGTTTCTGAGTTTACTGGTTTTGGTTCAGGATGGTGACCATACTATTTCCTTACAGATAGGGATGAGGGAACTTGTGTTTTCAGGTTCCGTGTACAAGGTTCAGGATATCTAAGAATTCCGTCATGGATAAATTATGGTCCGTGGTAGCGGAATCCATGACGGAATTCTTAGATAACCCGAACCTTGTATGCCGAACATGAAACATATATATATTTACAGACAATCTTACAGACAATCCTTACATCCCATCAATTTTTTTAAATATAATGTAGTGAAAATAGTTTCCTGTACAATAACATGACATATCCAGTTATGGCCTCATACAAACTTTTCCGCAGTATGGGTATTTATTTACTACTCTTCTCATCCTCCCCTTGAATACACCTAGTTCATGAAAATTATATGAATTAAAAAGTTGAAATAATAGTGTTCAATGATAAACAGTATACAACACACCTCGTTAAGTACCGCCATACAGTGCTTAGTCAATACTAGAATCAGCCTGGCTGCTGTATTGTGAAGAATCCCAAATAATCTGCTTTAGTTTGCAGCATTGATATTCATATCTACTGAGATCATTGAGATTTGTCATATTCATATCGGTAGATGACATTTTGCAGTCTGGGGTGCACGGATAACGCTGTTTTTGTCACAGCACAGGACAAAGCCACACTTCATGATGCCACGCTGTCAAACAGGGTCTCGGCACGCTAGGTCTCTATCTGACAGTTGCACACGCATACAAAACATCCTTAAGATGTTATAACATGGCAGTCTACCGCTACATATCTGGCGTGTGGCCCTGGCCTTACTTAGCAACGGTCAAAAATAAAACGTCAGGATTTCATCTAAAGTCCTCATCATTTATAGCGTTATATTGGCCATTTTTAGCCTGCTGTAAAACGTACTTGTATCTGGATATTACAAAAAAGACACAACTAATGTTGCCTTGGGAGAAAATAATACAAAAAATATTGTTTCTCGCAATAGCAAGAGGCGGTTCCGTGTAACAGAGAGGCTGTTGTTTGGTCCAGGTAAATCAATAGCTTTAGTGCTTTATGAGCTATGGGAGAGATAGTAAGCAAGCGAGGGCTCATTACCATACAGCTGAAGCTTTATCTGCCCAAACTACCTCCCCTCCCCCCTTTTTACAAGCACATGAAAGGCGCTCTATGTGCCTGGATTTAATGAGAGACACGCGACTCAACAATAAGTCCATATTGCAATCAGCCAGGAGTTTTTACTGGCACACGCCACTCTAAACCAGAAGCCTGCCTGTATCCGCCTTATTAATGTAAACTGATAACCACTTGCAAAGTCCAGGCAGAGAAATGTTAGCCTTGAGAGCTTCAGAAATGTACGCAGTATAATGAACGTACAATGTACACACATATATAACATATAGCTATAAATAATATATATATAATACATAGATATAAATAATATATATATAACTAAGGGTAAGATGGACTGAAGGATCCGTTCTTCTGTCCATAGACTTGTATTATGACAGAATGCAAAACGGAAGCCTTTAAAAGGCATTCCGTTTGCTTTCCGTCCTAATAGAAGTCTATGGGAATCAAAACGGATCCGTCTGGTTC
This sequence comes from Bufotes viridis, assembly GCA_033119425.1. Taxonomy (NCBI): domain Eukaryota; kingdom Metazoa; phylum Chordata; class Amphibia; order Anura; family Bufonidae; genus Bufotes; species Bufotes viridis. The sequence goes on along the minus strand of CM065599.1, from coordinate 49,110,069 downwards.
CCGTTATGCAAGACGGAAAACAAAGTCCTGTTGATAGGACTTTGTTTTCCGTCTTGCATAACGGAACCCAGACGGATCTGTTATGCTTTGCCATAGACTTCTATTAGGACGGAAAGCAAACGGAATGCCTTTGAAAGGCTTCCATTTTGCATTCTGTCTGGGCATTCCGTTATTTTCCATTATAACTAAGTTATAACGGAAAGCCATTACGGAATCCCTAACGCTAATGCGAACCCACCCTAATATCTATATAATACATAGATATTAATTATATATATATAATGATTATAATGATCACTATGGTAAGATGGACCATGTGATTGGACCATGTGATGTGACATCATCACAGGTCCTTTAGCTGTTAGCTGATGCTGGGAAAGAGAGGACAAATCGCAACTACGCGATCAAGTGGCTAAGGTAAGTTAACTTTTATTATTTTTAACCCCTTCCTCTTCATTTTACTAAGCATTCTTTATTAAGAATGCTAATATTTTCCCGTATAACCATGTTGTAAGGGAAAATAATGAATTCTCCAGAAAACTCAACCCGAAACAGGACTTCAGTAATGAAGTCCGGCTTCGGGTCTGGGTACCAAACATGGCGATTTTTCACACGCGCGTGCAAAACGCATTACAAACGTTTGCACCCGCGCGGAAAAATCGCGCATATTCCCGCAACGCACCCGCATACAATCCGGGCGTCAAACATGATGCCCGTGTGAAAGAGGCCTTACAGTCTGCAAAACACAGATCCGCAAAAAGGATGACATTCAAGTCATGTATGTGTTGCATTTTTTTTTTTTGCAGTTCCATTGTAACTATGTCTGACCTTGGCCGCAACACGCCTTGTCAAGCCCCATTAATTTCAATGAATGGTTCTGCATACAGACCTGTCAATAAACGGAACGGAAACGGAAGAAAAATAAATTTTGTGCATAAGCCCTTAGGGGCTGTCCAGTTTAATGATATCTATGACCTATCCCTCAGGATCGGCACAGTGCGTGTGTGTGTGTTTGTGCGTGGGGGGGGGGGGTTGTACCCCCATCTATCTGATACTGATGACCTATCCTCAGAATAGGTGGTTGTTATTATGAAACCAGCCAAACCCCTTTAATACTGGCAGTGCAGGATCGAGAAGAGTCACAGGCTGCCCAAGAAGAGTCCAAGCTATTTACAAGTTCTCCTCTCCCTGCTCATCCACGGACAGCGCCATCCATAGTTTTCTCCCTAGGGTGGGTGGTTGGGGAGATTGGGGTCTCATGAATAACTGACTCTTCTCTGACAGTAGATGACTTTTTGTGAGGGGTGCACTTACAGCATTACAGAGGACATGCCCCCTCTCCTGACATGTCTGTTTTAGTAACTACTTACATTCCCCAATAACAATCCTGGAGCATCTGTCCTTATGACTCTGTGTTGTGCCATTCCTTTAATATTCCTGCTAATAGTAATGATTAAAATACCAGCAGTTTGTAATGAAGATTCAGATGGGTGTTACCAGTTGGGGGGTGTCCCTGCATAACCTGACACTGATAGCAATGATTGTATAATGTCATACTGCGCAGGGACACCCCCCATCTAGTAACACCCAGGTGGATCTTCACTGCAAACTGCTAGTAATCCATTCATAACTTCTAGAAGGAATCATAAAGGAAGGCACAACATAGAGCCATAGATGTTATAGAATTGTTATAACACGGGGAATGCAAGTAATTACTAAAACTAAGACTTAGGCTACATGCACACGACCGTTGCCTGCCTCCGCGTCCGCTCCTCCTTGAAATTTTGCGTACGTCAAAAAAAACAGATGACGGACCGTTGTTTTTGACGGATCCGATTTTTATGGCAGATCCATTGTAAAAATGCCTATCCTTGTCCGCAAACGTGAAAAAAATAGGACATGCACTATTTTTTTGACGGAATGAAAACACGGATCACGGATGCGGAACAAAAACGGTTGACCATCCGCATTTTTTGACAGACCCATTGAAATGAATGGGGAAGCATCCTATCCGTGAAAAAAAACGGAACGGACGCGGAAACAAAAAACGGTCGTGTGCATGGGGCCTTACTGTCAGGAGAAGTGACAGCAGCAACTCTTTAAACTGTAAATTCTCAGCAACCGATGTACATCAGCAGCTAAGTGACATACCGCTATCTACCTTACGCTACCAGCATAAAGGATGTGACAGGTTCCCCTTTATAGGTATAGGCATATACATGTGCCATATGCATAAGGGTCCATTCACATGTCCGCAAGTGTTTTCCGGACTGCACATGGCCGGCACTATAATATAAATGCCTATTTTTGTCTGTGGCTGCGGACAAGAATAGGACATGTTCCATTTTTTTGCAGGGCTTCAGAATGGAAGTGCGGATGAGGACAGCTCAAAATGGGTCTTCACCCGTTCCGAAAAATTGCGGAACGGATGTGGACCCATAATGAGTACGTGTGAATGAACCCCAAAGCACATTTCCAATATTTTTATGTTTTTCCGACACTTGGGATACATGGCAATCAATGGTCCTCATTTACAAAGGCAGGCGTATCTTGTGCAAGTATAAGGCCTCATGCACACGGCCGTTCCGTGGCCATATTGCGGCCCACAAACAGCGGGTCCGCAATATGCGGGCACAGGCCATGTGCTCCCTGCATCACTTAGGATCCCATTCATATGTTCTATGTTTTTGCGGTTAGGACGGATCACAGACCCATTCAAGTTGAATGGGTCTCAATCCGTCCCGGCCGCTGCACGGATGTTGCCTGTGCATTGGGGTCCGCAAATTGCGGTCCCCAATGCACGGAACGGCCGCACAACGGCCGTGTGCATGAGGCCTAAGGGTAGTTTCACACCATGGACAAGAATAGGACATTCTGTTGGACAATGAACCTATTCATGTATGGGTCCGCACTCGTTCCGCAAAATTAGGGAATGGATGCAGACTCATTGATACGGTTGTGTGAACGTAGCCTAATTGATGTAAATAACTGACCAAATTACTGGAGTGTAAACTTTCACATACGTGTTTTGGCATTCTGGCAGAGGATATCAAAACCGAGTCAAAACGTTTCTGTCTAGTCCTCATGTATTCAGAATGGAAAGAGATCCGTTCAGGATGCATCAGGATATCTTCTTTTACGTCAGCATTCCGTTTTGTGACTGGACACAAAACCGCTGCAAGCTGCAGTTTTTTGTCTGGTCATAAAAACTGGAAAAAACGGTTCCGTCACTGAAAACAATGTAAGTCAATAGTGACGAATCCATTTTTTTAGGTGTATTTAGTGGCGGATCCAATTTATTCTGGTTCGATTTCACACAACCGCATCCTAATGGAACAGGTTTAGGTCAACCAAACCAACCAAAACGCAGATGTGAAAGTAGCCTTAGCCGCATATTAGTTTGTAGAGCGGTCAATCTACTGTGCCATGTGTCACTCCTGCATAGGGTGGGGAACTGGGAGCCCACCGGGGGATTCACCTGTTCTTCTCTGGGCCAGCCTGAGCCTGCCCACAGCACAAGAGCACACCTGTGCCTGGCACTTACATGGGCACCTGAGCCTCTGTTCACACTGGAGTTGTGCCTTCTGTACGTAAAGCATCCACGATCAATGTTTTGTAATGAAACCCACAGACTTCATCATAGCACAGCTTATCCCATCCGCCCAAGAAAAATCTTGAAAGTCCCTGACGATGATGCCAGTGTTAAGGGCACGGCCACACGGTCAGGTTTCCTGACGCAGTTTTGGAAGCCAAAATCAGGAGTGGGTCATAAAAGGAGAGAAAGTATGAGGGACCCATACAACCTTCCCACTTTTATAAATTCACTCCTGGTTCGGCTTCCAAATCTGCATGAAAAAACTTGACCATGTGGCCATGCCCTTAGGGCGCCTTTTTGATCTGAATTTCTGGATAAATTCGATTCGCCGCGAAGATGAATTTCGTCGTGGTTTGTGGTGGTAATTCAATTTTACCTGAAAAAGTGTAAAAAAAAAAAAAATTATACTTACCTCATCCATTTGTTTGCGACGGACCAGCTGCCGGGATCTGAGGATGTACAATGACGAGGGGCAGTGCAATCGCCGTTCCCTCTCATTGAACCCACCACTTGCGCTTCACTCATCTCTAGACGCCTTCACACACTTCAGATTTTGTTGCAGAAAATTGCGCGACTGAAAATACATTCCATTCACCTGAAGGAAGCTTGCCAATGAAACAGAATATTCTTCAGAATCCGCAGGGTGTGAAGTCGCCCTTACACTGTACAACTGTCCTATAAATAAGGCTAGGGCTACACGACGACAATAAGACGCACTACATACAGGGTACAACTACGCTGCAACATGTGTCGCGCGATATTCATGTCGCAGTAATGTTGCGCGACATTTTTTATAATGATAGTCTATGGTGTCGCACCGTGACATGCTGCGACACATCAGTCGCACAAAAATCCATCTTGTGTACACCGTAGACTACCATTATAAAAAATGTCGCGTGACATTACTGCGACAAACGTGGTCCTGTAGTAGCCCTAGCCTGAGACTATAACTGTGTGCAGCAGGATGCTTCACTACCACTGTCATGTGTCTGACAGGAGCTTCCAGCACCTTGGCCATAGCTCCACACTTTAGGTGCTCCGCGGTAAGTACCGCACGCGGGAGGGATCACTTGTCCCCATCAGTGCAGTGGTCAGTGAGGCAGAAGGCGCCGTGCACGCGATACCGGGGGGCGGGGCCAGCGCTGATGGAAAGAGGCGACGCTATATAAGTAGCCGGAGGGAGAGCGGAGCCTCAGTTCCCGGCGCAGCGCACTGGGCAGCGGGCACCGGCTGGATTTACTAGCGGGAAGGGCATGTGTGTGTGACTGGATAACACCTGTCGTCGGCGGGTACATGACTTTTGTGTGGACCTGTTTCTGTACGGAGTTACATTGAGCCGCTGTTCGTCCTCCTAAGTGAAGAAGATGGATCATAGTCTGAGCTGGGGCTTGACGTTTCTCTTGCTGGGTTTGCCGCAGGTAATTGGCAGCTTCTTCTTCTTCTCCTTAGGTTGGCCCGTGTGTGGCGGGGGATCTGATCGCAGGGCTCTTGTGTATTTCTCTCTAAGGTCGCCGGCTCCGGGGTCTTTCAGCTGCGTCTTGACGCCTTTGTCAATAGTAACGGGACGTTGGCGGACGGGGGGTCGTGTCTGCCGAATTGCCGGACCTTCTTCAAGATCTGCCTGAAACATTACCAGACCGTGGTGTCCCCGGGGCCCTGCACCTTCGGCAGCGTGGTCACCCCGGTGCTGGAGTCCAGCGCCTTCCTGGACGGCTTCTCCAATCACATCAGGCTGCCCTTTAACTTCACCTGGCCGGTAAGTGGCCCTGCTGCCAGCAGAAACCGGCACCGGGATATTTACCGGTAAATAGGCTGTATTTACCCAGCAACCGGCACTTTCCAATGACGAGCATACCGCTGACCCCTCTACAGCCCAGTGCACACTTCCAGAAGCGCAAGAGATATGCTGTAATACTATAGGGGTTAAATTAACTCTTCACGAACACCAGCTTTTTGATACAAATAATTCACGTGGTGATGATTAATATTAACTTTCTTCTTTTTTTTTTTTTCTCCCTTTTTCAGAAAACCTTTTCTCTGATAATTGAAGTCTTTCATAAACCTACAGGTAAATATAATAATTGTTAGTGGAATACCCACTAGAGGGCGCCATCGTCCTAAAATATGGAAATCCCTCTATTTGTAAGGTATCTGGCTGGTTAACCTTGCCCTTAGCATACAATCCTGTTTCAACTTTCAAAACAAGCTGCTGTCGGAGAGCTGGATTTTTTTTTTTCATGGCCTTACGTACCTAATCTCCAAAACAATTGCACTTCCTCCAGTTTATTTTTGGCGTGGGAAAGAAGTCCGCTCTTTGGTGAGAAAACCAGAAGTCTGCCAAATTGTCCTGACTGCCTTTTCCTGTATTTTACACCTTTTACAAATTCCGCCCTTTGGAAAAGAAATAATGGCTTTTGGATGTTTTGCTGACATAGAGGAAGAGAATATTTCAACAAAACAATTCTCACATTGAGACCCTTCTTCAGGGCGCAGGCTCGGGCGTGCTAGCCCACCTTGGGGAGACAACGTTTCTTAGGATATTTTGAGGACACCATTATAAAATAAAAAAAAAAAATACAAAAATATTCATTAATTTTCAAATTACTGGCTCATATTTTGGGAGATTTTGTTATTTTTTTTTTTATTTTTTTCCCGTTATGTTTTTATTTGAAGAACCCCCATTTTAAGTTTAATGTAAGGGTTAAATCAAAGTATTGTGAAACGCGTCAGTGTAAAAATTCCGCTGTAAAGTAAGGCTGGCGTACTTCCTTAAAGTGTTATTCACCGCACGTCTTTTACTGAAATGATTGGTTTTGCAGATTTTTTCAAGAAAAGTCATAGTTGTCTTGTCTAAAACCACAGGTTCTAATCCAGGGGAAGTGCTGGTCAGTGACTTTGTCATCCAGAAACCGCTTAATGTTGGCGAAGCGTGGTCCAGTGATATCAAGGTGGGGAGAAGAAATACACAGCTGAAGTACTCCTACAGGGTTGTCTGCAGTGAAAACTACTACGGGGAAACCTGCTCCAGGCTGTGCAAGCCCCGCGATGACCGCTTTGGACACTACGTATGTGAATCGGATGGCAGCATCACGTGTCTGAAGGGGTGGAGAGGAGAGTACTGCTCAAAACGTAAGGCTGGGGAACAGCGAGGGAAGAACTACCATCTTGTATCTGTCTCATCCACCTCCTGCCTATCTCATATCTATGATATCCTATTGATTTATGTATCCATCTGTCATCTATATATCTCATATCTATCCGTTATCTAGATCATCTGTCTCCGATCTATATCCAATACCCATCTCTCTCTTTCCATCTCATATCTATCTATCCCTTTGATATCTACCTACCATATCTATATCTATCCAATATCAATCTATTTATCTCATATCTATCTAATATGTACATCTATCTATCTGTCTATCATCTATCCGTCTCGTATCTATCTAAACTGTATGTATTTTGGGCTGTAGCTCTGCCAGTTCTTGCTGGACCCTCCAATTTAGCACAGACCGTTTAGCCCCCTTCATGCCCGAGAACACCTGCCAGCCCTGACGCTTGTCATTAGTCCCAGGATACATCCTCAATCTGTAGCCCATTCAGCTGTTCATTAGCAAAAAAGCTGAGAGGGTAATGTGTTTTGTCTGGGAATCAGGATAGTTTGTGTAATCGCACGTTCCGCTCCGGATCCTCTTCTTCACAGTCCAGAACGAGCTAATGGACCACGAGTAACTTTTCCCCGTTTCAGGTCGCTGATCTTAGCGTCTTCCGCCTGGGATGATTTTGGAGGGTCAAGTAATTACCATGGGTCGGCTTGTGGCGGAGGACGCTGTGTCCCGCTATCTCAGGGGCTTAGTCTCGTGTATGTGCAGGAGTAGTAATCTGCTTGTCATTTTTCCATTGTCTGGTGTTGGGTTTTACTTTTGACCTTTGTTATATCTTTTATAATGGTGAATGTTGATCAGGTCCCGTATATGGCACACTTACAAGTCATCTGCCAAAAAGTGCAAATGGATAATGTAATAAAGCACATTTAGACGCTTTTTTGTGGCTTGTTAAAAAAAAAAAAAAATTTGGGTGGCATATTTTTCTACAGCAGTTTTTGTCACTTTTTTTTCTATGTAGTGTTTTTGGGTCTGTGATATTTTTTTCCTCCCTAAAAGATGCCACACAACTCCCTTTTTGTAGCATATTTCATATCTCTCTATTGTCTCTCAGCTGCCGTCTGCCTGTAGTGTTTTTAGTGATAAATTGGAGAAATCTGGGCCCCCTTGTGTTTCCTGTAAGTGCTCGGATCTGTCAGAAGGATGTTTCAGTGGAAATCTTGCCTCCAGGTCGCCGAGCTCAGATTATGCTGAGCTTTGGTTTGCGACAAACATGTTTCTGTCATAACAGAGGAATGGTTCTGGGTGAAGCAATCCGGGAAACCCCTGCGGGAGCCTTCCCCTCACACTGTACGCCGCGGGTTACTGTAACCCTTGTAGTTTGCACTTTGCTTGTGGAAGTAGTCATAAAGGGGTTAGTGTGCGACGCTGTGAGAAAGCCGTGCACTTGGCTCCTAGGCACTTATAGCCCTTTAACCCCTTAATCGCTGGATTCCTGTAACTCTGGCCATGCGCCATGTTCTTGTGCAGTTTTGTTTTTATACAAATCATTTTGAAGGTTTAGGCAACAACAAGCGGAAAACAGTAAAAAAAAAAAAAATCAAAACAAAAACAACTTGAGGCTCCAGCATTGTCCTGCTGTACGTAAAGCATTCCAGGGCGTAATAGTTCTGATCTCTGACACGTAATTGCGGGGAACAAACAGGAAGCGGACGCGGGGCATTTAATTTACACGGCAGAGAGCTGACTGACATGGCTGACTCTACAGCTGTCCATAGATGGACCTACGAGCATTGGACCACCCCATCCAGGTTCCTCAGACGTCTGTGGTATATCCTGACCCAGGGACCGGCAACCTCTCGCAGTCCAGCTGCTGTGAAACTACAACTCTCAGCATGCAAACTTACTCGGCTGTTCTTGTAACTGCCACAGAAGTGACATAAGGATTCTGCGAGTTGTGGTTTTACAACAGCTGGAGCGCTGGAGGTTGCTGATCCCTGTTTTAGACCGTCATGGCCGTACATATCTCGGCTCGCGTTGTAGGGCCACCTTCGTTATATTGGCGTATACAGGTTTTGTTCAGGTCTTTTATTGCAGGGCGTGGATCATAAAAAATAGAAAGTATTAAAGGGGTTCTCTGGTCAATCAGGAATGCCGATATTGATGTCCTGTCCTCCAGATCATCAAAATCAAATCTGAGGTGGTTCAGCGTCCCCCACTGATCGGTGGTTTCAGGCTGCTGCGACACTGGGTATTATACAGTGTACAGAGCAGGAGGCAGACAGCGCCATATACTGTGTGGTGGACATACTGGGGTACTGCAGCTCCTCAGTCATTCAAGTGTCCCCATGAACAGTACTGCACATAAGTAGTCCAGAGCCCTGTTTTATTCTCCTACTGCCCCCTATTCCTGCGCTGTCGGCTCTCTGCTATCCTAATGCAGAGGACTTCTGTGGGTGCGCAGCAGTCAGACATTGTATTTCGGCGCAGCTCTGAGCACTGACGGCGGAGGAATGACGGGCAGTAGGAAAATAAAAAAATAGAGAAATTGACTCCTTTCTTGTACTATTACTGCAGATAACATGGCAGTGAGGTGCTGTTTGCTGCAGGTTGGTGGGGGTGCTGGGTGCCAGACCCCATGTATGGAGAAAGGGTCACTAATATCTAGTCTGGAGAACCCCTTTAACTACTTTTCCGTATTTCGCACACCACATTAGTTTTGTGTGGGTTTTGACCTGCTTTTGGGCTCTTCCCTGTTGGCTTGACAGGGTTTTGTTGGAAGGCTGTAGTGGGAAATAATTATTCAGTGGAAATTTCCTCAAAATGACTTGGCATCGCATAGTCATGTACTGTACAAGCCTGTGCTGCTGCAGCGTTCAGTGTGACAGTGAACCAATCAGATCACTGCTCTCTTTGGTGGGCGGCATGTGACGAGATGAAAGCGGCCTGTTGATTGGACGAATCTCCTCTCACAGCGCTCTGGCGTCTGGCCGGTCAGGCTATGGACTACACGCCGGGCGCTGCGGTACAGGCTGACCCCAGTCTGCGGATACAAGCCGCAGTCTCCGTGGCGGCGGGCGGACGGCGCGCTTCTGTCGCTCCGGGGTCAAGTGTAATGTCGCAGGCTGGGGCGGCACGCGCTGCTGCTGTTATCCTTGGCTTTAGCTCCGGGGGGCTGAGCGCAGAGAACAGCTGTAGTGAGGAGGAGGAGGGCGGGAGCCGCAGCTGTTACCGCAGGGAGGGCGGCGGAGTGTTGTTCGGAGGCAGCCAGCCATTAAACCAGGCAAATCCCTGTCACACACGGCGGCGGCTCCTGTCCGGGCCTCCTCCTCCTCCTCTCCACAGAAGCCTCCTTTAAGAAAAGTGACCTGGCTCTGCTGCATTAGCCGCACTGACAGTGGCTGCTGGTTCACACATGCCTCCCAAGTGTCCCCTTTCTTGACCTCAGTCACTTAAAGGGGTTGTCCCACTTCAGCAAATCAAAGTGAATACTAATGTATTGTTATTACCCATATTGCCTCCTTTGCTGGCTGGATAGATTTTTCCATCACCATATACACTGCCCATTTCCATGGTTACGACCACCCTGCAATCCTGCAGCGGTGGTCGTGCTTGCACACTATAGGGAAAAGAGCCGGCCAATGCGAGCTTCCATGGTCCTGGTCATGAGAGCGGCCAGCGTTTTTTTCCTATAGTGTGCAAGCATGACCACCGATGATGGGTTTGCAGGGTGGTCGTAACCATGGAAACGATCAGTGTATAATGTGATGGAAAAATGAATGAAGCCACAATCACAATACATTAGTCAGCGCCTTGTATTCACTTTCTGTACATGATAAATGCCATTTGCTGAAGTGACACGACCCCTTTAAATGCCCCTCTCTTTGACCTGGGAAATTAATACATTTACTAAACCACCTGTATGGTTTCCACCTATATATGAGACCTCCACTCCATTATTTGGTGCAGTAACCAGGGGATCTATATGCTAATATTTAAAGGGATATTGACATGCAAGAAAAAAAAACTGCACATGCTGTAAAATATAGTGACCTCGCCGATTCCCATCTACTGCAGTTCTGATGGCGCCGCTCACCATAACCCCCTCAGGTAGGGGCAAAATGAGCTGTAAGTGCCCCTATTTGACAACCCAAAAAGTTGGGTGGTATGGGGGCCCAAGGCTACATGCACACGACCGTATGTGTTTTGCGGTCCGCAAAAAAACGGATGACATCCATATGCCATCCCTTTTTTTGCGGATCCATTGTAACAATGCCTAAAACGGACAAGAATAGGACATGTTCTATTTTTTTGCGGGGCTACGGAAACGGACATACGGGTGCGGATAGCACACAGTGTGCTGTCCGCATTTTTTGTGGATCCATTGACATGAATGGGTCTGCATCCTATACGCAAACAAAACAGAATGGACACGGAAACCAAATACGTTTGTGTGCATGAGGCCTAACTTTCCACACCTCAGATGTACTCTCTCTATCAGGGGTCGGCAACCTCCGGCGCTCCAGGTGTTGGGATACTACAGCTCCCATCATGCACACTTGCTTGGCTGTTCTCTGAGCTCCCACAGAAGAGTTGCATGCTAGGAGTAGTAGTTTCACAACGGCTGGCCCCCGCTCCATTGGATAGATTGCACCGTGCACAGTACAGATACAGCCTGAAGCTTCCAGGTCCTAATGCAGAGTCAGGTGTCAGAGGCCCTGCTGTTTTATGATGTATGACGTCCTAGCGAGTTGTTAATCTCTTTGTGCTAGAACAAACGTTAACATTGGGCAATATTGTATGTTTCCACAGCAATATGTCTGGACGGGTGCAGCGAGCAAAATGGTTTCTGCAACAGCCCAGGGGAATGCTCGTGAGTATTATACTAGTATATATTTCATGTAATGTACATCTAAACAGGTTCTCTTGATGCCACTTTTGACTTGAGTTGTTACTCCACTTTTTTGTATGTTGCCCCCGTACTGAAGTTAGGTTGTGCCTTAAAAAAAAAATAAAAAAATCAGATGATATTCTTAGGATTCTGTGTTGTGCCATTCTTTTATTATTACTTCTAGAAGTTGTAAATAAACTACTGACAGTTTGCATTGAAGGTCCAGGTGGGTGATACCAGTTGGGGTTGTGTCCCTGCACGGTCTTGATAATCAGTGCTGCCAGTGGCAGAGTGTGCAGGGACACAACCCCTAACTGGTAACACTCTACTATTACATGGGGAATGCAAGTAGGTTACAGGTCCCCTTAACATAGTTAATTATGTCCACTTTGAAAAGAGGCATAAAATTGCCAAAAGTTTTTGTGTTTTTTTTGCAACTTTTTTCTGCAAGGGAGCTATAAATTTCCCCCCACTGAGCATATACTTGGTAATGGGGGAGGGTTAAAGGAGTATTCCAGCTCCTAATATTTATCAACTGTCCACTAGATAGGTGATTATGGGGCTGGAATACCCCTTTAGGCTACATGCACACGAACGTATGTGTTTTGCGGATGCGCAAAAAGAACGGATGACGTCCGTATTGCATCCATTTTTTTTTTTGCAGATCCATTGTAACAATGCCTACCCTTGTCCGCAAAACGGACAAGAATAGGACATGTTCTATTTTTTTTAGCAGAGATGCGGACCTGAGCAACGGATGCGGACAGCCCCATTGTGGCCCCATTGAAGTGAATGGGTCCACACCCGAGCCACAAAAACTGCGTCTCGGATGCAGAACCAAACCACATTCATGTACATGTAGCCTTATCCACTTAATTTACCATAGCTGCATTCATTTAGCAGTGACTCAGCCGGTCACTGAGAATTGAGAAATGATGCTTAGGTTTATTTACTGAGATTTTTATTGACCCATGGTTTAATCTGCTGTAACAAATGGTATTTTCAGTTGCCGTCCTGGTTGGCAAGGTCCTTACTGCAATGAGTGCATTCCTCATAATGGATGTCGACATGGAACATGCCAGATTCCATGGCAGTGTATCTGCGATGAAGGCTGGGGAGGCCTTTTCTGCGATCAGGGTGAGTATGTGTAACCAATATTCCATGAATATTCCTCCTTAAAGGGTTTTTGAAGACTTTGGTGGGGGTCTCACACCCAGGACCCCCGATCAGCTGTTTGTGACGGCAGTGACGCACACAGTAGTGACGTGGCCATATGACAATGCGTTCATCGGTCACATGGCCTAGGAGCAGCTCAGCCCCATAGAAGTGAAGCACTCACAGGAGCTGTGGTGCCTTTTTAAATTGCTCATCGGCAGGGGTCCTGGGTGTCGGACCCGTACTGATTACCTATTCTCTGGATAGGTCATCAGTTATAAAATGTTGGAAAACCCTTTTAGGCCTCCTGCACAAGAACGTGTTTTTTTTGTTGTTTTTTTTTCAGTTCCGTTTTTGCGGATTCCATTTGCGGTCCGCATGCGGAACCATTAATTTCAATGGTTCCGCCAAAAAACAGAATGTACTGCGTATGCATTCCGTTTCTGTCTATCCATTCCGTTGAAATATAGAATTTGTCCTATTATTGTCCACAAATAAGGATCCATGGGTCTGCAAAAAATACGGAATGCATACGGAACACATCCGTATGTCTTCCGTTTTTTCCATCCATGCCCACTTTGCCCATGTGTTTACTGTTGTACATTAATGATAAAAAATATTATGTTTCTGTTTGCGATCCGCAAACAACGGTTTGCATACGAAAACCATACTGAGATTTATTGCAGAACTTCGGAAACAAAAAGAACAACGGATCCTTTAACGGACCAAAGAATACTGAAAAAGCCATACGGTGGTGTGCAAGAGGCCTTAACCTGTATCATAGATTAGATTTGTGCTGGTTTATTGGCCGCACCTTTTTACTCAGGTTTTGTAAGGACATATATACAATGAGGATGTGCATTTAATGAGCATAAAGGTAGTTTACAGTTGCTCACAATCATTGCGTTTATTGCAGATCTGAACTACTGTACTCACCATAAACCCTGCAAAAATGGAGCCACTTGTATGAACACTGGCCAGGGAAGTTACACATGCTCTTGTCGGTCTGGATATACCGGAGTGAACTGTGAAGAGAAGATCAATGAATGCGACAGCAATCCTTGTCGGAATGGTGGCAGCTGCACGGTAAGAAATGGTGAAAACCTTCTAAAATGTAAATGGTCGTCCAATTACAAATTACACCATCAAAACAGGTGATGAGTGGTACCGACCATTTAAAATTCCAGGTTATATATTAGATTTGGGATTAGGGGACAAGGTCAAGCTAAGTGTTCGAGCGGACTCTTCTAGACCAGGACACCCTGATTTAGTTTCGGGAATGTGACCTTTGAGCCCTCGTCATCAGCTCGCTACAATAAGAGCAGACAAAGTATAAAGTCGGGTGACTTTCAGCGATTACACACCTAAAACGTGGCACAACAAAGTGCACGTCACAAACAGTGCAATACACAATATCAGTTCTCTGGACGCTACATATCTGGCATTGTACATGCTAGCCTCCAGGTGGCTAGGAGCGCATTTAATTCTCTTTATGCAGGGGTTATGCTGTATGTAAATATACAGAGGTTATTGTCCTTGCACTCTCCCTCGCCCGCTTATTTGGCACTATTGTCAGCTTGTTTAAACTAGAAATTCTTGTGTTTCTGTTTGCACTATCAACACTTTGCATGTGTCGTGTATGGGTAGATCTGGCTTGGAATAGCTTTTCTGTTTATACAGTCTGAGCTGTATTGTACACTGTGATCCATAGCAAAGCCTGCACTGGATGTCCTGATAGTTGCCAGCTGCTTCTTCACATACATAAAATGCATAAAATTCTTATTCCTCTGTGTTTTGCTCTTAGGATGGGGAGAGCGGTTATGTCTGTGAATGTCCTCAAGGATATTTCGGAACCCACTGTGAACACAGTGTATTAAATTGTGCCGACTCTCCGTGCTTTAATGGCGGTACATGTAGAGAGCGGGAAATGGGTGCCAGCTATGCATGTCAGTGCCCACTGGGGTATACCGGTTCCAACTGTGAAAAGAAGGCGGATCGATGTATCAGCAATCCTTGTCTGAATGGTATGTATTCAGTAACTAGTTTACATTCAGTCTTCACCTCTTATTGTGTGGCGGCTGTAACGTTGCTGCCACATTTCTAACTGATCTGATTATGTACCAGTGTGATATTTATCTGGTATACAAGCTGATCCATATGGACCTGTAGGCCAGGTTGTTGCATTGCAATGCCTTTACTTCTATTTCCACAACTTCCTTCTTACCTGCTACAGTAAATTCTGTTGTGAGGATCAGATCACTTAATATATTTGGCATCATACATCAAAGAGGACCTCTCATCTCCAGACATGTCAGTTGTAGTAACTACTTGCATTCCCATGTAACAACAATTCTCAAGCATCTATTCGTAAGCATCTATTTGTGCCATTCCTTTTTTTCTACTAAAGGTTTATGAATGAATTGCCAGCAGCTTGCAGTAAAGGTACAGATGGGTGTTACCAGTTGGGGGTGTGTCCCTGCACAGTCTGACACCAGAAGCACTGGAGTCAGACACGCCCTTTGCTGGTAACTCCCAGCAGTACCTTTACTGCAGACTGCTGGCAATTTATTTGTAAACTTCTATAAAGAGCAGAATGGCACAACATAGTCATAAGAATAGATGCTCCAGAATTGTTACATGGGGGGATGCAAGTAGTTACCCACTCTCCTGACATGTCTGTTTTAGTATGTCCTCTTTAAACAAAAAAGTGCAAGCGAAAAGTGTTAGAGTTGCTCATTTATATCCTAATAAGTGATGAGCAAAGCGAGGTTCGGATGCTACATTCAAAGACGCTTCGTTCAAACTTCAGATTAATGCTGGACAGATTTGTCTCCCTACAGTATTAGCATGAACGGGCCCCGAGGAGCCGAAGTCCAACAAAGTCACACGCAACTTCAGGAGAAACTGACTTTGGCTCATCGGAGCCCATACACGCTAATAGTGTACAGAGTCGGATCTCCGTACAGCATTAATCCGAAGCTTTGAAAGAAGCGACTTTGGATGTAGCATCCGAACCTCGCTGCACTCATCACTAATCATAATTTGAAAAATGAGATATGACTGAATTAATTACACTTTTTCTTGCTGTATTTTTCACCTCTTCATCTTCTGGTTAGACAATAGAAACCCTGCCCTGTAGTTTCCAGCACACAGGTAAACCTGTTTGTTAATTTGTATGTTTCTTCTTACAGGAGGTCAGTGCTATACGTTCAATTACAAGCAGTTGTGCCGCTGCCGCACAGGATATACAGGCCCGACGTGCGCAGTGAATATGAACGTGTGTGCAAAGAACCCATGCTCCAATGGAGGGACCTGCTATGACAATCATGGCGACTATGGATGTATTTGTCCTACAGGCTTTACTGGGAGGACTTGTGATACAAAAACCAGAGATGAATGTGCTGCCAGTCCATGTAAGAATGGAGGATCATGCCACTTTGTGCCTTATGAAAAAAGCACTGTTTGTGTTTGTCTTCTCGGTTTCATGGGAAGCCAGTGTGAGATTCCAGTTGACCGTCCTAAAGACTGGGACTTTCCTTGGGTTGCCGTCTTCATGGGCGCGGGCATGGTGGGCCTCTTAATCTTATTATGTATGATCTTTATTGTTGTAAGACATTTCCGCCAGAAGCCAATGCAGGACACAAAGACGATGAATAATTTATCAGATTTCCAAAAAGACAACTTAATACCAGCGTCACAGCTTAAAAATATAAACAAAAAGAAGGAACTGGAGGTGGACTGTGGGCTAGAGAAATCCAATTACAAGCTAAAGAACCACCCATTAGACTACAACCTAGCTAATGGACTTATTGGTGGTGTCATGAATGGAATAGGAAAAGCAGACAAGTTCCACAATAGTGAAAAATGCTTAGAAGAAGAGAAGTTCCCTCTTCGTCTGCACAGGTAAGACAATGACAGTGTAGACTTAAGGCGGGGTCACACTGCCCGATGGTTGGTCAGATTATTGGGGACGAATGCTCATTTCCCAATAATCTGCCTGTGTCAAGGTGCCATGGATCAAGGAGCAAAATGCTCATTCATCGGGTGAAACTCATTCATGCGAACACCTAATCTATTGTTTCTGGGCAGCAGATCAGACAGTCTACACAGCAATCTGCTGTCCAAAAATAATAGTTGTATGAGGACGAGCAATCGCAATAGCTATCCCTCGTCCTCATACTGTGGAGGTGATTGCTGCATGTAAATATAGAGCTTCACCTCCACTAATGGGCAGGCAGAAGGCCTCCTTCCCGACAATTGTGCTCAATTACCGCAGCAAACTGCCACGTTAGACAGGGTGTCTAAAATAACACAATCGTGTTATTTTAGACACCCTGTCTAACGTGGCAGTTTGCTGCGGTAATTGAGCACAATTGTCGGGAAACTGTGGATAATAAATCTGGGCACCTGTAAACGGTCTAGTCTTGCCTTATGCCACCTACTGTTTGGCTTACTTTGTGGCAGAATTTGTGACGCCCTTTTCCCGTTAAGCCATGTCCTCTAGGTACACGGGGCACGGTAGATTATTCTACAGTCTAAAATGAAATGCTCCAAATAGCACCACAATATTCTAGCACAGTTTATGCAGAATTCAGGCTGTTTTCCATTAGATTGATTACTGATGTGCAGTATGCGTCTGCACTGTCACTTTTCAAAGGAGTGGGTCACCTTCGGTGGAGAGGGTCGCCTTTTGTGGAGCTATTCGTTTCTCAAATGTGAGGACCCAAAAAGCAGGGAGATGGGGCCCTCAATGTATGTGTATGTACAGTGACTGTGCTGTAAATACCATACAGTATGTTCTGTCATGGTAGCTGGCTGTTGCCAGTTTTTTTTTTTTTTTTTTTGTTACTGCCATAATGCAATTTCCGTAGCTAAAAGGTCAAATGCATTTAGTTCAATGCATTTCTTCCTAGCTTCATGTTTGTTGGAAGTTTCAGACTTTATCAACCTGATTTATGAGGTTTAAAACTGATCACTAGCAGCAGCACTGCAATCAATACCATGGTTTATAGATGGTTGTAACCGCTTGTTCTGTAGATTGCATTTCATAATGACACTTGAAACTGAGCAGTGTATGGTCTTATGGTGGATCAACATGGGCAGCGGGTTGTTGGGAAGGAAGTGTCGGGTCTTGCTCAGTGGAGCAGTGATCACCTCCACAGTACGAGGACGAGGAATCGCTATTGCTATCATTGTTTCTGGGCAGCAGATCGCTGTTTAGACAGGACGGTCTGCTGCCCCGAAGCAATAATTTAGGTGCCTGCACAAACTCACAACAATCTGCAAAGGTGCAGCCGATCACCCAATGCTTGTTCATCGGGTGATCGGCTGCACCTTTGTAGATTGTCAGGAACGAGAAGTTTTTTTTCCCGAATATCTGGCCGTCTAAATCCGTCTTTTACACAAAAGATGTCTGCTGTGTTGGTGATATACTGTGTGCAATGTTTCAATTGTCATATTTTCCTTAAAGATTTCCTATGAGGGAGTCACTTAGACTACCTAATCATACAGGCTAGCTCCCACTCCCCTGCTACGCGCAAGGATCTTGAGCCGCCATCTTTTCTGCTCTGCATGTTCTTAAAGGTTAGTGAAGGCAGAGCAGTCATTGGACGCAGGCCGGTGCACCCGTTCTTAGGAAGCCATCAGTCTTAGTGGTTCTCTAAGAGCAACTAATGTTTAGCCCCTTTGAAGAATGAGCGGTGTCGCGCTGCATAGAGAGAGATGATGGCGGAACATGCCAGCACATTTGCTCTGTACGTGTGTTAGAGATGGGGAGATATAATATATATATATATAATCTATCTCTATTAAAACTGGATTCAGGTACTAGGTGGTGTATGCTCTAACAGAGTAAGCGTGCTCTAGTGACAAGAACATGCTTGTTGCAAGCCTTAGGCTGAGTTCACATTAGCATTCAGCCTTCTGCAGGACTTTTGTCTCCGCTTCAAAAATCTTCGTAACGGACCCCATTATAGTCTATGGGGTCCGTAGGCTCCGTTCAGCTCAGTTATATGCTGAATCCGTCCTTTCCATTCTTTTCCGCCTATAATAAAAACGCTGATGTGAGTTCAGCCTTGCACCCTGTCTGTGAAAAACATGGTCCATCCTTTCATCACCTGTGATGTCCTGTCTTGCGTTTTTTTTTTTTTTCCATCCATTTAGACAGTGTCACCTATTTTTCACATGCATGGAAAAAGGTGGGCAGCCTTTTTGCACCCAGCTGTATCCTGCTGAGCATCTCCATGTGCTGCCCGTGACTTTCACGCACCCATAGACTTGAATGGGTGTTCAGAAAATGGACCGAATTACTGCATGCGTCCATCCAGTGGATGTCTGAAATCAATGGGTCGTGTGCTGCCTCCATGATTTACTGACATGTGGACAAGGCCTTATGCAGATTACTGGAACATTTGCAGACATTGCATGTGAACTTAACAGTAATTGACAACAAATAGTGATTAACTTCAGACCAGACTTTCCTTGATACTCATGTGTTTTTGTTTTTCTTATGCAGTGAAAAACCACAGTGCAGAATATCCACTATATGTTCCCCACGAGATTCCATGTACCAGTCCATTTATGTGATAGCAGAGGAACGTAATGAATGTGTAATAGCTACAGAGGTAAGAACATCACCGAGTGCGTGCCAGCTGGAATTTCAGGAGGCTGATCCTCTTCCTAACGCCACAGATGTTGCTCTTAGATTGTAATATATAGCCTTTCCATGGATCGGAAGTCTATCCACTGCTGGCAATAACCATCGCCATTACCCTGCCGAAATTTTATATTCCACTGACCTTTATCACAGATAACCCATTAGTTAGCCGTGTAAACGTTCTGTACCAGCAGTATTTGTAATTTTAGTAACATTACAATTATGGTTCACTGAATGCGCAATCCAAACCGGATTCTTTATAAAAAAAACTTTAAGAATATCAGGTCTGTACTACTGTAAAATGTATGGCCTCCACGGAGGTCTTTCCAAAGTTTCAGCAAATATCACGAGACTTACTTTTGTCTTGCTTCTATCACGCATCGGTTCATTTATTCGCATAAATTTCTGGAAGCAGAGTGTTTTTGGTGCAGTAATCTATGCGAATAAACAAACGAGATAGAGGCAAGATAAAGTAAGTCTCACGATATTTGCTGAAACTTTGGATAGAGCTCCGTGGAGGCCATACATTTTACAATAGGACGGAGCCCATATTAAGGTAGTTTTTAAAAGAATCTGGTTCGGATACAGTAATCTGAACACCAATTACAGTATAACCCAACATCTTGCCGTCTTATACTGACCATATATCCATCTGTTTTTCCCTCCTGCAGGTGTAACACTAAAGCCAAGCACCCAGAAGTGTAATGTTCTCTCAAGAGCCACAAATGGAAGGCATGCCGTGTACCTATGTTTACAATGCATGACTGGAGGGGATTTCTGAGCTCAAAGACGGAACTTGCTGCTTTTGTAAGATCAAATCTGAGTTGTGGGGATAGATTGTGGCTTTGCTAGAGATGCAATAGACTTCGATCACTAGCTCTAGTGTTGAGGCGTTTGATCGACTGAATGTAACAAAACTGGAGGAGGAGGAAGAGACTTTATCAATACAAGGTAGTTTCTTAAAGTGTCCTTTTGAAGCCTCACATTCTGTCTCTGTGTAAAGTTGCAAATGTGAGGTGCTGACAGCGAACGCTATCATCAAATCATGCCTTAGACTACACATTCCGACAAAGTGGATGGGATTCGATTGCTATGCAGAATGATGCTCGTTCTATCAAGGTCCTGGTGTTGTCCTAATTTAAGTTTAGAAGTGCCTAAAAGTGTCCCAAGAGATTTTGTATCGGCTAATCACTGCTTTTCCATGTAACCTGACCAGTATTAAGCTATGATTTCTTTGTAACTCTTCATGGAACCAAGGCATTGGGACAGACGCAGTGAAGAGAATGTGGACGCCATCATCCATCCTTTTGTAGTAAATACAGCACGGTCTTAAAATCTGTTCTAGTCTTCAACCAGCAACTAGTCAGCCAGCCGTACATTGCATGACAATACAGCTGGCCACGTCTGAAATAATTCATTTTGCACTACTGAGAATTGAGAGTTTATATTTTTCCATAAGAGAGAAGACTAATAATTTGGTATTATGGTTTTATATAGCCAATTTACATAAAGCCATCCAATGTCCACATTGACGTATGTACATGTAAGGTTATTCGATTTACGTGCATTCTTTTAAGGGTTCTATATATTATGTCCTTCATTGGCATCAAGGGGAACTCGAATAACGTACTTCTAGCTCTTTTTCTCAATTAATGGGTTGCTGTTAAACTACAATGTCAAAGTCAGAGGCTGCTCTTAATACAAAGGTGTTTTAATTTTTAGTTTATATAATATTTTTCTTGGCTGTTTTCAGAGTTGAAGGGCTAGAGGGTTTTCTTAAATTATTAATTTTGTGTCTGAGAGCATCAGCTATGTATGTATGTGTATATATGTATTATATACATGCGTAATTCATTTTATTATTGTCTGTACCTATAAATTGGCATTTGTCAAATATATCAGAAAACCGGGTTGGTTAATTGTCAACCGCAAAATATAAAAACTACTGAACTGTGACCATAAAGTTTCCCCTGTCCTTCATCTTGTGCCTATATTAACCTGAATATTATAATCAGGCCTGGCCTTCACGAATGTCTTGAGCTGGCCATACACATTTAATAGCCATCTCTCCCGGCTCCCCATACACGTTTGGCCCAGCCAAGTATATGTGTTCTCAATGGTGAATGAAGAGAGCCCCTGCCAGATACTTCTAGCGGTGGCTTATCTCCTGGGAAAACAAAAGGACTGGATGAAAATACACCCTTCGGATCCTTCTCAACCCTTATGTCCTCTGTCGGGAGCTCCCCATACACATTGGACTGTTGGCAAGGTTTAGCCGATAAAGTATGGGGCCTGGCATTCGGTAAGGGTGTTTGTACGCTGATCCGCAGGCACCTATGCCTTGATGTGCTGTGCAAACTAAGATGTTGTATGCAACACTTTCTTTTCCTTTTTATTGAGATGTAAAACCACAGGTGCCCAAGGATTGATGTCTGACTTTATTGTTCTTTTTCTTTTTAAATCTCTATTTCAATAATTTAACATTGAATCAAAAGCACTGAACTATTTTTTATATCTTTGTTTTGTATATAATGTATATTTATAATCAAAACAAATGTAAATATGTACTGTCTTGTTAACATGCTACCAACAAAATTTGAGTTTTATTTTTATTTTTTTTCTAAACAAATGAAAAACATCTTCCAACGTCTTCCTTTCTTGTCTTTAATTGTATTTGTAAAGTTCAGTTTATCATGTTGTGGCATAAACACCTTTTAACCTATAGGCGACCCTTGCCATACATGTACAACAAATTGATTGGCCGGGTGCAGGAGGTCTCATAGGTACACTGTCAGTGTAAAGCCTCACTCGCACATCAGTGTTTGGGCTCATGCACACTGCTGTTAGGCCGTGCCCGTAAACAAAGAGTCCTCAATATGCGGGCACCAGCCATGTGATTCCCGCATGACGGATGCAGATCTATTCACTTGAATGGGTTCGCAATCCAGAAGGCCAGTGCAGAACAGAGGCACGGAACCCCATGGAAGCAACACAGAAAAAATCTTTTTTTTTGCGGTGTGGATGGATCACGGACCCATTCAAGTTGGCTGGGTCTGGATCTGTTGCAGCATCCATTGCCGCCCCCAACGTGAGCCCTTTTGGTCAGTGATTTTGCCCAATCTCTAAACACAGAACAGGTGCAGATCTTTCCCTTACACCTTATCTCTGTGTAGCCTTCACTCCTGGTTTTGGCTCACAATCACTGATAGAAATCACTGATGTGTGAATGAGGCATAATTCTGTATTATAATGCTTTGTAGAGGGGACCCCCCCAAGTTGAATTCCTATAGTAGGACAAAAATAAGTGGGGGGGGGGGGGGGATTTGTTTTACAAAAAAGTTTCAAGTAAAAAAATGCCTCTTTCCTATAATCAACTAATTTTAGATTGAAAAAATAAAAGAGACATATTGGGTATCGACACATCTGTAACAACCAACTGTATAGAAATATCACATGATCTACCCTAACATAAATACCATAAAAAGAAAATAACTGACAGAACAGCCATATTTTGGTCACCTTGTCTCAAAGTCATATGTACCCTAAAATGGTACCAATGAAAACATTACGTCATCCCTCAAACGATCCGTCACACAAGACCATTGCCAGAAGAAAAAAAATATAGCAACAAAGTTTTTTTTTTTTTTTTCATAAGCACTCAGACCTCCAATCAGACCTCCAATGTTAAGGCCCCTTCCTGCAGTGAGTACAAAGCCTTTACCGCTTCCCCTTCCTCCGATACCAGTAAGCGCTTCCATAATAGAAGCGCTCATTAGTATTCACCCCATAAGGCGCATTTTTTCTCCATGTTGGGGGAATGTTGGGGGAAGTGCATCTTATAGGGCAGAAAATACGGTAATTAAAGTCGTATGTACCCCAAAATAGAACCAATGGTAATTGAAACTCATCCCACAAAAAATAAGCCATCACACAGCTCAGTCAAGAGAAAAATAAACGTATGATTCATAGAAAATGGCTGTACTGGTACCCAGAAGTTGTTCAATAGCAACATGCAATCTGTAAACCGTTCCAGTTAAAACACAAACCAACATCCCAAGGTGTACAAGATATTGGGATAGTGTCATACTTGCATCCTTTCTTGAATGAAGTCCCAACTAATGTATGTGTAACCAGAGTTATACAGCTCGGCCCGCCCCCAGTGTGCATCATGCATGTCCTGAGATTACTACTCAGGAATGTGGTCTTATCAACGAAATGGGGGGTGATAGGCATGCCTAACCCACTACATTACAAGGAATATCTTACAAAGAATGCTAAAAGTAATATAAAAGACAGAATTAAAGAATTGGTACTTAAAAATAACCTTGCGATACAATGGGTTCACATTTTGGAGGTTTCTACTGTAAGGGTGCATCAGGAGGTCTTCGACGTGGTATCTGGAAATTATTCAAGTGAAATCTGCCCTCCAAAAGCCATATGGTGCTCCTTCTCTTCTGAGCCCTGTTGTGTGCCCATACAGCAATTTATGACCTCATAAGAAAATGGGTAACAAGTTATTGGGTGCTTTTTTTTTCTGTTACCCCTTGTAAAAATATTAAATCTAAAGCTAAAGAAACATTTTTTGAATAAAATGTAATTTTTTTTATTTTCAGCCAAATTTTGAAATGTTACCATTTTCCTTTAATTCTTGTGGAACACCTAGGGTTAACAAAGTTTTGAATCATTTGAGGGGTGTAGTTTCCAAAATGGGGTCAACTATGCTTGGTTTCTATTATGTAAGCCCCCTAACAGGGACTTCATAACTGAATTGGTCCTTTAAAAATTGGGTTTTGGAACTTTTTTTGAAAATTGTAAAAATTGCTTCTAAAATTCTAAGCATCCTTAAAAAAATAAAACATGTCATGTACAAAACAATGCCAACATAAAGTATACCAATGGGAAATGTTAAGTAATAACCATTTTACGAGGTATCACTGTCCATCTTAACCTCTACAGGTACGCCCTGATGTCCGAGTCCTTTAGGCCCTGTGTATTTCCGATCACCGCCAAAATCATTCAGAAGGCACCTTGGTACATTGCCGAGGGGGGTCCTGACCCCCCACCCCGTATCAGCGATCGATGCAAACCGCAGGTCAATTCAGACCTGCGGTTTGCATTGCTTTTGGAAGTCTCTGATCGGAAACTTCAAAATTACATTTTTTCATTTTTAAACACCCCCCCCCCCCTGCCATACACAGGGCCCACCGGACACTGCCATACACAGCGCCTACCTGACACTACTATACACACATTGCACACACAGCTCTGCTACATGTCCATTGCACAGATAGAACAACTGTGTGCACATTACACACAGAAAACTGTAGAATAGACTGGTTACACTGACATAGCCCTGCTTTATACACACCTTCCATACACTTCATGTTTTGGAAATCGTAAAATCACATTCTCCACCAGCACAGTCCTACACGGAGCCTGTGTTCCCCTAACTCCTCCCACACACATGGCTGATCACATGACTGTGACATCACCACAGGTCCTGTAACCACAATGTAGTGTTAAGTCCAGTCTCTGGAGCGGCTCCTGTTCAGAGAAATGTCCCTGATGGGCGGGGCTTCATGTGTGCCGTACCTGGCATCTTCTGATACTATAACTAGGCAGGGGCCCACCGAGGAATTCCCCGGCTCCCCGGTGGGCCAGTCCAAGCCTGCTTCTACTCACGCGCCACTCCCTGGAGTTCTTCTGGCTGTGCTGCATGTGACCGGATATCGAACAGTGACGCTGTCAGGACACAGTGCTCCCCGCGCATCCTGCATGCTAATGACCGCTTACATATTGGAAGTGTTCATTAGCATTCGGACTATAAGATGCACTGACACCTTTCTCTCACTTTTGGGGGAAAAAGTGAATCTTATAAACTGAAAAATAGTTTTACTTCCTGGAGCCTAGTACATATACAGTATACATGAGAGGAACCTTGGGGAAATATAATGATCCCAATCACTTTTGCTGTCACTGTCTCACATATGCTCCCTCTTTGTTCGAACCTGTGGGGTCAGACACTTAGTCATCAGGCAGTGTGTTCTCACAGGGCATCTGTTCCATCCAGTTTGCCTGACCTGTGTTCAATCAAAAATTTTACATTTTGTAATGTGAGAGACTACCTTTTGACCCTTGCATTTCTCTCTTTTGGTTGACTCCTTCAGGTAAGAGGGGAATGTTCTATAACCAACCAGAAATGTATGCCCGACAAGTAATACCTTAGTGATTCCAGGGCCCACTTGATTGTCAAACATTCACGTTCGACAATACTGTAATTTTTTTTCAGGGGGTGTAAGCTTTCTGCTCAGATATGTGACATTGTGTTCTTCTCTCCCAATCTCCTGCAGAAGGACTGCACCTAATCCCACATGGTCTACGTTCCACTTGACCATGACAGATTTATTTCCCTTAGTAAGGTCTGTCAAGTACTTCAATGCTACAGAAATTCCCCAAAAAGCTCTGACTTGTTTTGGGCTGACTTTAATTTTGGATGGTTTTCACTTTACCTTCACCTGGGGTTTTATTAGACCTCTTTCTATTGCGTACCCTAGTTAAAAAGCCTCCTCAAGACCAAAGCACACTTTTTAAGGTTTGCTGTTAACCCTACTTGCTCTGAGTGGACTTAGTACCGCTAGCACTTTAGGGAAATTACTTCTTCCAGTTGTAGCTAAAAATTGTGCAGATATGCAAAAGCATATCTACAATCGGATTTAGGGACTGTGTCCATTATCCTTTGGAAAGTTGCCCAATCCCCAATGACCTAAAAGGTAAAACAACATACTTGAAGAGACCATCTGGGGTGACAAATGCAGTTTTCTCTGTAGCACTGTCAGTGAGGGGCACTTGCCAGCATCCAGCATAAAGAAGTATCTAGCATGGCCAAGTCTCTTAATTAACTTATCTCTGGATATGCATCAAACTTTGACACTTCATGTTTTGGAAATCGTAAAATCACAATCACATATCATCCGGTTTTGGGACCAGAACAAAGGGACTTGACGATTCACTGTTTGATTCCTTTTATTACCCTGAGGTCCAACATCTTTTAAAGAGGCTCCTGAAAACGAAACATCTGTGGTGCACATTTTTCTGGCTTGTTTCCCACAAAGCTATATATCAAACTGCCCAGCTCCTCCTGCTCTAGAACATGCTGCCTGTAGACTGCATTGTATTTTGTAGTGACAGGCCCTCCATAAGGCAAACTCTTTTGGTTCCTGCTTTTAAGCCCTGAATAGGACTTTGATATGAGCACTTCTGGGCAGGGGCGGACTGGGAACTTAAAGTGGCCCCGGAAAAAAAAATAAAAGTGGCCCCATTTTGTAGTTGGGTCCAAATTGATGTTAGGCAGGGCCAGCAATCCCATATTGTGGCACATTATACCACCCCAACAGAGCCAAATATCACAGTCCATCACAAAATACATCCCCAAAAACTGGCCCGCCGTGAGGAGGGCCAAGTCGGCCCCCTGGGCATTGGCCCACCGGGAAATTTCCCTGTAAGGTCTATGGCCAATTCGCCCCTGCTTCTGGGGTAACATCACAAAGGGTGCACACTGCTGACAGAGTCTCTGTCCTTCCATGGTTAGTAAATTTCCATGGTACAACTTATTCTGGCATACATAAGCTTAAATGGGGAAAACCTGGTGGAAGATTGTGGTACTTCACAGATTTTAAACAGTAAATAAGACAATCCCTATCGTTACCATCCTTGCCCAACACACTTTTTTATATGCCCTTCAGAGACTTATTGAATCTTTCAACCAGGCCACCGGTTTTAGGCCACTTTCACACGGGCGAGTTTTCCGCGCGGGTGCAATGCGTGAGGTGGACGCATTGCATCCGCACCGAATCCGGACCCATTCATTTCTATGGGGCTGTGCACATGAGCAGTGATTTTCACGCATCACTTCTGCGTTGCGTGAAAATCGCAGCATGCTCTATATTTTGCGTTTTTCACGCAACGCAGGCCCATAGAAGTGAATGGGGCTGCGGGAAAATCGCAAGCATCCGCAAGCAAGTGTGGATGCGGTACGATTTTCCTGCATGGTTGCTAAGCGACGGGACCCGATCTCCATTATTTTCCCTTATAACATGGTTATAAGGGAAAATATTAGCATTCTTAATAAAGAATGATTTGTATAACGTTGATTAAGGGATTAAAAATAAAAAACTTAATTTAACTTAGCCTCTTGATCGCGTAGTTGCGATCTGTCTTCTCTCTTCAAGCTTCAGTTACCAGCTAAAGGACCTGTGATGACGTCACATCACATGGTTCAATCACATGGTCCGTGATGGCCTATGTGATTGGACCATGTGATGTGACGTCATCACAGGTCCTTTAGCTGGTAGCACTAGCTAAAGCTTGAAGTGAGAAGAGAGATCGCTAACTACGCAATCAAGTGGATAAGGTAAGTTAAGTTTTTTATTTTTAACCCCTTCATCCTCATTTTACAAAGCATTCTTTATTAAGAATGCTATTATTTTTCCTTCTAACCATGTTATAAGGGACAATAATAAATTCACCAGAAGACCCGAAACCGGACTTCAGTGATGAAGTCCGGCTTCGGGTCTGGGTACCAAACATGGCGATTTTTCCAACGCGTGTGCAAAACGCATTACAAACGTTTGCACACGCGCAGAAAAATCGCGCATATTCCCGCAACGCACCTGCATCCTATCCGGTGTAAAAGAGGCCTTAGGGTGATGTTTAATTTTCATGAGTCTACACAGCTCTTTAATGGCTTTAGACATGAAAGGACTCTGATCTGTAGGGGTCTCTTTGAGTATGCCTGTATGAGAGAACATGTAAAATAGCTCTTTGGTAATTAGCTTGGAGGAAGCGTTTCTCATAGGCACCGCCTCAAGATAACGTGCAGCATAGTCTAACACATCCAGGATACACTGATGTTGCTGAGCATCCAACCGTATCCAATGTTACTCTTTCAAAAAGTAACTCTATAATAGTGGTTCCAAAGGACTCCTAAAATATGACTCAGGAGCAGTTAGCTGACATTCTGGGTATGATTCACAGTATTTCTGTACCTCCCTAGCCAAAAAATACACCACAGAATGCACTCAGGTCATTCCACACACCCAGCACATGCTAATGGGCCAGATCTAAGACCATTCCGCAGTATGGTTGGGGCATTTAAAAATTGCTCAGCCATTTCCCCACATAGTTTGTCTACATGATACAGTAGATCCTGGCTAAACTCAATGCAGCAGATCTCCTTGTTAGCGCCTGGATATTGTGGTACACCGTTTATCACCTTCACATTCTCTTTAGCTTTTAGCAATCAGTGATGTCTCTGCTGAGCAGTCCTAAAATTGTCCCATGACAGATCAGGAACTTCCTCCTGCTCTTTGGTATCACCACCTATTACTGCAAGATAGGAGAATATTTTTTGTTTCATCAATGTTTACCCCTTCTACTGGCAGATTTTAGGTCAAATGGTTCAGGCTAACCCGGTTACATTTCTTCCCCTCCATAAGTCCCAGAAATTCTCTTCACAGCATCATACTGTGTATTAATGACTTAACCACACCCTCTTCATGAGACACCAGCCACAGTGAGTCTGTATTTTAACCATAGTGGTAGGGTACACTCTGGTGTCTCCATGTCTGCACAATACCCCAACTGTATGTCAGGGTCTACAGAGAGCCAGGTACCAAGGTTCCTAAGCTCCCTACCACTCTGGGAGCTTAGGAACCTTGGTACCTGGCTCTCTGGTAGACCCCGGGACATACAGTTGGGGTATTGTGCAGACATGGAGTGCAATCACTACACAACTTCCTATTGACACAGTACACATATGAAGTTCTGACTTTGATATTCTTTATGCAGAATAAACTGGTCATGCAAACAGAGATTCATCTGGAGTTGTTGCACTCCATTGGCTCAGTCTTAAAGGGACAATAAACAGCCACATGCCCAAATTCATGGCACTGCCAATATCATATGCAGCTCCATTGTGAGACCCTGGTTGGGACCTTGGCACGGCTGCTTGCTCCCACTCTAAACCTTGCCCCTAAAGGCATCTCTCAGCAGATGGTACAATCTTACCAGTTTCTCTGAATAAGTTGCTGTATATGCTTTTGGCACAACCTGAAGGAGCTCCCCTGTTGCCCTCTATCTTTCCAGGAAGTTTACAAGCTAGTCAGCATTAGTAGGACCTTCATGTCCAACCCAATTGTGCACCCAATCTATACACACAATTATGTTCAAACCAAGCCATGCAAGGGTCCTACTTTAAGCTTGCAGTAATCTCTAGTGCCTCGTTCAACCAAATTGTAGTGAAAGCCACCAGAGGATCTGCCTACTGGTCAGACGGTAATCTCTCATGCACTGCTAATCTCTCGAAGACCATGGGATAGGCTTCCACATCAACAGTGGGCGTCATCTTCTGTACTGAGGCTTGGAAGCGGCCCATGTGGTAGTGCAAACAATGCCTCACCCAGAGCAGCTGTTTTCTACACCAGTAGGTAATTCATTTCATCTTGCTTACCTGTGCTTGTTGCTGCTGTGTTAACATGTGATGAGCATTAGTCTATTGCAGATGTGCACAACCTTTTTTTGGTCTGGGGGCCGCATTGTCACATTGCTCTATTTCAAGAGGCTGCAAAAAAATAAAAAGTTAATCAGCACTTATTTGCATCAGCCTATTACTCAGGCTGATGCAAATGATCACTACCACAGTCCCTGCTCCCTCATTCAGTTCTGTTGATCATTGGTTGGTAGCACATTCCTGATTACACGGTGAGATGTGCTGATCAGCGGCAGTGGCGTGCCTAGGTTGTTTGGCAGCCGGGGCCGGTCCTTTCTCTGGCACCCCCCCTCACAGTAGTATTGCCCTCATTGTACAACCTTCACAGTAGTTTTGTACAGATGTGTGCCCCCTAACAGTAGTTATGCTCATATTATACCCCCTAAAGTACTTATCCCTTCATTGTGCCCCCTTCATAGTAGTTATGCCCTAATTGTGCCCCTCTCACATTAGTTATGCTCTCTCTGTGCCCCTTTCACAGTAGTAATGCCCTATCTGTGCCCCTTCACAGTTGTAATGTCCTCTTTGTGCCCCCTCACAGTAATAATCCCAATTGTGCCTCCTTCACAGTAATATTGCCCCTTAATAGTAGTAATGCCCATTGTCCCCTTAACAGTAATAATGCCCATTGTGCCCCCTTAATAGTAATAATGCCCATTGTGCCCCTTAATAGTAATAATGCCCTCTGTGTCCCGCATAGTAGTAATGCCTATTGTGCCCCCCTTAATAGTAATAATGCCCATTGTGCCCCCTTAATAATAATAATGCCCATTGTGCCCCTTAATAGTAATAATGCCCTGTGTGTCCCCTCCATAGTAGAAATCCCCATTGTGCCCCCTAATAGTAGTAGGCTTTTTAATAGTAATAATGCCCATTGTGCCCCTTAATAGTCATAATGCCCATTGTGCCCCCTTCACAGTAATAATGCCCTCTCTGCCCCCTTTATAGTAGTAATGCCCTCTGTGCACTCTGCCCCCAATAGTAGAAATGCCTATTGTGTCCCCTTGACATTAGTAATGCCCTCTGTGCCCCCTCCAGAGTAGAAATGGCCATTGTGCCCCCTTCACAGTAATAATGCCCTCTGTGCCCCCTTTATAGTAGTAATGCCCTCTGTGCCCCCTTAAGAGTAGTAATGCCCTCTGTGCACTCTGCCCCCTCCATAGTAGAAATGCTTATTGTGTCCCCTTGACATTAGCAATGCCCATTGTGCCCCCTCCAGAGTAGAAATGCCCATTGTGCCCCCTTCACATTAGCAATGCCCATTGTGCCCTCTCCAGAGTAGAAATGCCCATTGTGCCTCTTCACATTAGCAATGCCCATTGTGCCCCCTCTAGAGTAGAAATTCCAATGGTGCCCCCTCCATAGTAGAAATGCCTATTGTGCCCCCTTCACATTAGCAATGTCCATTGTGCCTCCTCCAGAGAAGAAATGTCCATTGTGCCCCCTCCAGAGTAGAAATGCCCATTGTGCCCCTTCACATTAGCAATGCCTATTGTGCCCCCCCCAGAGTAGAAATGTCCATTTTGCCCCCTTCATATTAGCAATGCCCATTGTGCCCCCTCCACATTAGCAATGCCTATTGTGCCCCTCCAGAGAAGAAATTCCCATTGTGCCCCCTTCACATTAGCAATGACATGCCCAATTGTCCCCTCTTCCAGAGTAGAAATGCCTATTGTGCCCCCTTCACATTAGCAATGCCATGCCCATTGTGCCCCCTCAAGAGTAGAAATGCCTATTGTGCCCCCTTCACATTAGCAATGCCATGCCCATTGTGCCCCCTTCCAGAGTAGAAATGCCTATTGTGCCCCCTTCACATTAGCAATGCCATGCCCATTGTGCCCCCCCCAGAGTAGAAATGCCTATTGTGCCCCCTTCACATTAGCAATGCCTATTGTGTTTCCTTCACATTAGAAATGCCCTTTGTGCCACCTCCAGAGTAGAAATGCCCATTGTGCCCCCTTCACATTAGCAATGCCTATTGTGCCCCCTCCAGAGAAGAAATGCCCATTGTGCCCCCTCCAGAGAAGAAATGCCCATTGTGCCCCCTTCACGTTAGCAATGCCCATTGTGCCTCCTTCACATTAGCAATGCCCATTGTGCCCACTCCAAAGTAGAAATGCCCATTGTGCCCCCTTCACATTAGCAATGACCATTGTGCCCCATAAAAAACACAGTACCTACTTACCTTGTCCCGTTCCTGAAGCTCACAGTCCTCTCTCCCCTGCAGGCACAGATCTCGCTGCAGCACTGTGTGGGCGGAGCTTATGCAGATTCCCAGGCTGCAGGA
Organism: Bufotes viridis; assembly: GCA_033119425.1. Taxonomy (NCBI): domain Eukaryota; kingdom Metazoa; phylum Chordata; class Amphibia; order Anura; family Bufonidae; genus Bufotes; species Bufotes viridis. The sequence continues at coordinate 49,077,836 of CM065599.1, read as the reverse complement.
TCCGCCCACACAGGTTGGCAGCGCGATCCGTGTCTGCAGGCTGAATGGTGGAGCAGAGAGAAGTTTTCCTACTCTCACCAATAGCCAGGGACTCGTCCTGCTTCAGACTCCTGCTACAGTGCAGGGGCAGGAGCTGTCATCCTTCCCTGTGCAGCGCTCCAGGAAGAAACACAGCTGATTGCACGATCAGGTGTGTTTCTGTCCAGCAGGATGGGGGCCGCAAACCTAAGACAGCTGCTTAACAAAAAAATGGATAGGCAAAATGGGGTCAAATGCAGTCAGATACAGTGACACCAGGGGTGCACCTAGCCTTTCTGCTGCCTGAGGCAAAGACTGAAACAGCGCCCTCCCCAATGCCGCGTCCTTAACTCAACCCTTTGCCACAATAAGAGCGCTCATTGCCCATGGCCCTTCCTCTGCTCCCCTTTTTCCCCTACCTGGTGCTGCCTGAGGCGACCGCCTCACCTGGCCTCATTGGTGGTGCACCCCTAAGTGACACAGAGGGCTTTACCTGTTCTTCATTTCATTGCACAAAATATACTTACAGCCTTCACATTCAGGCCTAAAAACACAAATCAACCACTGCTTAGATGAGCACCATGGCCCAAGTCTTTCTCTTAGCCGCCACCCAGGTACATAAACATCTGATGATCTCAGCATTAATGTAGGACCATCAGACACTTATGCAATTGGTCAGTATCTGCACGTGTCCTTTTGAATTCAACTGTATTGCCATCCTCAGGGCGATGATACAGTTTCATATTGTGGCATAGACTGCAGTATTTTGTGCTCTACTCTGGTATTTGGTTCTGCTGAGGAAGTATTTTGTGCTGCACTGTTGTATTTGATTCTGCCTGGTAGGTATATCGTTCTGCACTATGGTACTGCTGGCCCCACCACACCCCACCCACAAAGGGAATGACATGCCCACTACCAACCTGCCCATCATTTCATAAAAGTCCAGGCCCGAAAACAGAACTGACCAAAGCCCTTAGCAAACTACTCTTTGCTAGGGACACTCAGCTTCCCTGGATGACATATATACTTCCTGGATCCTAGTAGACATATGAAACGAATCTTGGGGAAATATAATGATCCCTGGTCAATTTTCCTGTCACTGTATACAGTTAATATCACCAAACAGCACCTTTAATAATCAGAACATGACAAGATACTGTACAGGGAGAGTGTATCATTCATCTTTTAGTGGTGTAGGAGCCATTTGATCACTATGACCTATATATAAACTGTATATAGGGAAATGCAAGGAGACATATATCATCAAGTTAGAAGAGTTATACATACAGTTGTACACTGCTATTTTTGGATCATTTTTCAACTGTTCATCATCACAATTTATTCTTAGTCAATTCGATTTCGATTGATCAGTAGATTTGATTTATATTGATTTCTTGTGTCCTAAGGATGCGCGTGTGTGCACATATATATATTTACTACTCACAAAAAATTAGGGATATTTGGCTTTCGGATGAAATTTATGGAAAATGTAAAAAGTTCACGCTGCAGTGATATTATATCATGAAAGTCGGGCATTTAAGTAGAAGCAGCAATGGAGATTTACTCATCTCAAACAATTTATTGAAACAAAAGCCAACACCAGTGGTGGGTATACCCCCACAAAAATGTCAGTGTCTCAATACCTTCTCATGTGGCCTTGAGCTTGATAATGACGTCACATGCTGCTTAGAAGTCAACCTATTGTCTGCTGAGGCATGGCATCTCACTCTTCTTGAAGGGCAGCTCTCGGGTCATTGAGGTTCTGGGGTACAGAGTTACAAGCCTCTCCACAGCAACTCAGCTGAGCCCATAGGTTTTCAGGTGGGATTCAGGTCTGGAGAAAGTGCAGGCCATTCCAGGTACCCCAGTCTCCACCAGCCGTTCCCTAACGATGGGAACATTTGAAGATGAAATTAGGCCTGTGTTGTTCATGCAGAGGCACAATGATTGGATTAATGATGTTATTGAAGTAGTATGGGCTTATCACTGTACCATTCACAAAGTGTAGGGCCTTTCTGTATTGACTACACAATGGTGGTATGGTCTGGTACCCTTGCAGGTCGTATAGCACGCAGATCACGCTGATGTAAACAGTTTTGAATGGTCTGACATGACACTTTTGGTGCCTCTCACCTCCCTTAAATATGCCTGGAGTTGTGTGGCATTCATCATCCGGTTCCGCGGGGCATTGTTCACAATAAAGCAGTCATCAGTGGAACATATGGCCAAAAGACGTCCACTTCTATGCCTTTCTGTGACTCTTCCAATCTCTCTGTATCTCTGTTGCAACCTGCTGATGACACTCTGTGACTCTCTAAGATCAGTGGCCACCTCTGTCTAAGAACATCCTGCTTGAAGCCTCACATTGTCGATGTACTGTTGATCAATTGTTAAGTGTCGTCTTGGTCTCATGATCTCAAAGTGTGAACAGCATGATGAGGAGGACTGTTTAAATACCAATTCTAATGGAAGCAGGAAATGTATTGGAAGATTAATGGATCAAACACCTGTTCTCAATTTTGCTATTAAGCTCCTTGTTAGAGAACAGCAAGTTGTGCAAAAAGTACTGAAACATTGAACGATTGGACATGTACATTCAAAAGTTTAGAGAAGGTCACATTAAGTTCACCTGTAAAGGTTAGAGTGCATTTTAGGTTCTTCCTGAAATTTCACTCACAAGCCAAATATCCTTAACTCTTTGTGAGTAGTGTATCTAATGGTACAGTTTTGATCTTTCTGGACATAAAAGACTGCTATTAGCATGTATATTTTTAACATATTCAAAAAAGCCACAAAAGCCTAAAATACACTTGTTGCCTATGTACTTGATAAAATTAGCATGTTTGGGGTTGTAGCATGAGGGGGGGGGGGTGAATAACAGTCCTTGGTTTCCTGTTGCTTTTCCTGTGGCTTTGTAAAAAAAAAAAAGCAAATAGGAAGCAAAAATGCATTCCCACTAATTCTTCTTTAGAAGTTTACAGGAAAGAATGGTGTATCCACTTGCTACAAATGGATTTGCATCCTGAATGATGTTTTGCAGACTTCTAATTGAAACTTCAAGAACACTGCTGGAAATCACGTCTAGACACATTGCAACTGTCAAAATGAACTTAAAATGTCCGTAGGACAGGTATTATTATACTGTATATATAGATATACAGTATGTAGATATATATTATTCTAATATTATTTTCATTTCAGAATCTATGTATTCTATAGGGTAAATTTATCAACGTATAATGTTCAGTCTGAATGCCATATTTTTTAAACCTGGATGCCACTTTTTCTGACATGCAGTTTTATGGAAAAAAGATGCATGAGTGATTTATGCCAATTTGCCAATTCTGTGTGCCCGCTTTTCCCTCTAAATGCATTAGAGAGGTGGCCCAGCCACCCACTGAAGTCTGGGAATTACGGCAACAACTGACACTGTCTGACCTGGAGTCAACCAGCCCCCCCCCACCCCCTCAATTGGGTCCCCTGTATTATGTTGCCCAGTGTAGTGCAGTAGCAACCCAGTAATTCCAAAATGTATAAAAAAAAATATATAAATATACAAAATGCTCACCTGACTCCTTTTTCCTGCCGCCATCTGCAATGCTGTGATGCAGGCCAAGGACCTCTTCCAGCCTGTGGCCTGAGTTGCTGCATCTCAGCCCAGTCATTCGTGACCATGTGATCGTGCTAATCTGAGACCCAGTGCAGGTCTCTGATTCTTCGTGCTGCCCCCGCTGTCTACATTTTACGGTCTCCCATGCTGTTTACATATGGCTGGCCTGTGGCATGACTGGCTTCAGCAGTTACATGCTGCTTGTGGCCACATCACCGCTGACACCAATTATTGACTAGAGCGGTGCATGTGACCATTGCCAGCCAGATTTAAAACAGCTCAGGGACCAGAAAATGGAGATAGTGGGGGCAGTGCAGGACTAAAGACTACTTCTTTAAAAAGAGAAGTATGAATCTTCTGTTTCAGGGACAGGGTGTGGGCACTTGATAAAAAGTAATTACTACAGGAAAATTCCTTTGAATCTCACTGAGATTTTCCAAGTTAGGGAAACAACATAGCTTGCTGTGCTATGCTGTTTCAGTTGCTCCCTTGCACTTTGATGGGAACTACTGAAATCGTGAGCACATTCACGGTCCTGTTTGCCGGCTGTCTGGTGGTTGGGACTGGGCCTTGTCTTTTTGACTTGGTAATCGATGTTCATTAATAACCTTGCCAATTATGGGGGAGATTTATCACAACTGGTGATAAGGAAAACTGGCTGTTGTATCCCAGACCTGGGGGCACTACAAATTGTTTATTGTTATGTATTATATATATCCCCTCGTACACCTGATGATCTTTTAAAGATTCTGATGATCTTCATAGACTTTTAAAAGATCATCAGGTGGATGAGAGAACAGACTTCACTATCTGTGCGTTTTTTGGTTATCCCACACGGTTCCGTATAATAGAGACCCCTGTGAGAACCTATTGTTAACCTGTATCGATCCCTTTGGAAGGCTCTGGACGAGTGGTGGAAAACTTCTGTGCGGTCCGTCAAATTAAAGTTGAAACACTTTTATGGTGCCAAGCCGTTCTCGGAATCCAAGGCCAAGATTACCAAGCCCTGGTAGAAGCCATCCCCCTGGAAAACCATCTGCTAGTCCAAGCTGCAAGAAGCTTAGTGACTGTATCCCAAGGTAAAGTGCCTATCCGTCTTATAAATTTAAGTGATCATCCTATAACTTTAACTGAGCATTGCCCTGTTTCTCAGTTGTTGCAAGGGACTTTCCAAGATGTTCTCAGTGTACCTACAGTCACCGCTGAACAGTCCATTCAGAGTCTGATACCCCACATGCATCATGGTGGGAGGAACTCAACATGGGGGACACTTCTACACCGAAGGACAAAATTGAAGGAGTCTTAAACGTCGTGAAGGAACATCATCAAGCCTTCAGTAAACACTCTACCGATTATGGAGAAGATCTGAGAAATGAAAGATTCCAATATTATCCAAGACAGTCATAGTCCTTAAACATTAGATTCTGTGTGGATTACAGAAAAATTAACCAAATCACCCACACGGATGCCTACCCTTTACCGCGAATAGAGGAATCCCTGACAGCTTTAGGATCTTCAGCCTACCCTTGATTTAACCAGTGGATACTGGCAAGTACCTATGGCTCCTTAAGATCGTGAAAAAACAGCATTTACCACCCCCATGGGCCAAAGACTAATGGAATGCTGTTTAGACCATAGAAACTTTGAAACTGTCCTGCTCTATCTAGACGATGTCATTATCTACTCAAAATCCTATGAAGACCACTTGAAACATCTTGCAGAAGTCCTCCAAGTCCTCATTAAACATGGGCTCAAAATTAAACCATCTAAGTGCTACCTGATGAAACCAGAAGTCAAGTACCTGGGACATTTTCTGGATCTGAAACCAGATCCAGAAAAGTTAGCTGCAGTCTGGAATTGGCCTACTCCTACTACAGTGAAAATTGTGAGAAGCTTTCTTAGTTTTGCAGGATACTACAGACGTTTCATCCCTCACTTCGCCTAGATTGCTGAGCCAATACAAGAACTTCTGAAAGGACATCCCAAGAAATACCAGAAAACCCAGATTGCAATCGAATGGAATGAGGACAGAGAAATTGCTTTTCAACTCCTAAAGAAGAAGTTGACTGAACCACCTGTCTTAGGATATCCAGATTACCAGCAGCCATTCCATCTCTACACCGATGCCAGTAAGAAAGGCCTGGGAGTAATCGCTTATGCTAGCAGATCCCTTAGAGGAACTGAAAGAAATGACCAGAACTACAGTTATTTCAAGCTAGAATTCCTCGCACTTGTGTGGGCCGTCACTGAAAAATTTAAAGACTATTTTGCAGCAATACAGACTATTTTGTGGCCTATACAGACAACAATCCATTAGCACATCTTAACACAGCCAAGTTGGGAGCCTTGGAACAAAGATGGGCCTCCCATCTTGCTAACTACAACTTTACTGTAAAGTACAGAACGGGCAAGTCCAATGAGAATGCAGATGCCTTATCTCACCTGGCTACTGTAGAAGATTCTACTGACCAGGAAGATGCATGGGGGGAAGTGGAAATGACCGCCTTCTACAAAAATTTTGCCCATCATTACTATTAAAAGTAAGAGTCCTTTATCTCTATCAGCAGAACAATCCGGAATCCCAAGTTGAAAAAGAAAGATGGATTAAGCTGCAATCAGAAAGCAGAATAATAGGCGAACTACGGGATTCTCTTACAAGTGGAAGAACACCAGAAAGAATATGCAGAAGGAATGCAGATACAGAATTGTTAAAACTATGGAGACACAGAAAACAACTCTTTCTGCAGAAGGGCCTACTATTAAGTAGAAGCCTAGACCCAATCACCTACGATAGGGTGTATCAAATCCTAATACCACGTCGAGACGCAAGAATCATTCTTGAAATGTATCATTAGAAATAGTTGCCATTGACCATGTGAAGCTGGAGCCAAGTCACTCGGGATATACCTACGCTATGACAATAATTGACCACTACACCAAATTTGTTGTAGCTGTACCTGTTAAAGACTTGACAGCCAAAACCACTGCAAATGTATTCTGGAAAAATTTCCTGTTGCCCTATGGATGCCCTGAAAAAATCATTACTGATCAAGGATCTGCCTTTGAATCCCAACTTTTCCAAGAACTGTGTTCACTTCACAATTGCCAAAAGATTCAGACCACTACTTACCATCCCCAACATAATGGGCTTTGTGAAAAAATTAACCAAACTTTGATCGAAATGTTGTAGTGGGCGGTACCGCCCACTACAAGAAGTGATTGGCCTACTCTACTGCCTCAATTGATGTATACTTACAACAGTACCATCCATTGTTCCACTGGGTACACCCCATATTACCTGATGTTTGTTTGTCAAGAGAAATTGCCTGCAGATCACACCCTAGATGTACAAGTTCCAGATTCAATTAATCCTCTACCAAAACAGATTGGGTGAGTGAGCATCAAAAACGCCTAGCTGATGCCCAAGAGATTGTCCAGATCCGTATGGAGAATGCTCACTGGAAACAACAAAGAGACTATGATCAGTCTACTAAAGCAGAACCTTTCAAAATTGGTGACCATGTGTGGCTGAAAAAAAAAAATCGCACCAGCAAGTTGGATAGCAAATGGTAAAGAGAACCTTACACCATTACAGATATTCCTAATCCAGAGACTGACACTTATGAGATCACCACAGAGAACCTAGCACCACAAGTAGTGCATCGCAATCGCCTTAAGTTGTGTCTCAAGGAAGGAGATACTCAAGAAACTCTTCAAGAAGAGACCGGTACAGAGGAGATTCAGTATACAACATAAGTGCCTGAAAAATCATCTGTTTCAGAGGGACCAATGCAGTCAGTCGAAAAACTAATGTGGCTTAACATTCCAGTGCCTGCAACAGGCAATATAGCTACACTTCAGCCAGAGGAGTTCTCTCATGGAGAATCTTCAGAAGCTCAAGCCACATTTAGTTCCCCGGAACCAAGGCTGGATGCAGAATTATCACTTTGCAGATCCAACTGTATAACCAAAGGTCAACCACCTGCCAGCTACAGAGACTTCCTGCGGCATCAAGGAAGATTGCTTCCAGCTATTCCTGTTTAATTTGGAATACGTCCCTGTATTATTTGGAGCTATAGAGTCTGGGTAAGAGACTTATTGGATGTATTGTTTGGCCTTACTCTAAGAACTGTCTAAAGGCTCCATTCATACTGTTTTTGCAACATTCAAGACTGTGCCTGGAGATAGACTTTAACGTACCTGAGCCTCTGTGTTTTCCACCATTTGCATTTCCTATGCTCAGGGAAGAGACTCCTGCCTTGTGAGCATCCTGACTTTTGTTTTTCTTCTTTTTAATGACATAATGAACTACCCTGGTTCTTATTGTCCGCTGTGCCAGGTCAACGCCGCAGTTCACCAGTCTTAAGAGGAGAACTACGGCCCTTTTCACTTGTTTATCATATCTTTGATGTTGCCTTACAGATCAATGTTAACGTCAAGAAGAAGCGCACTCCTTTTACACTGTCGTCAGCTGATTCCACATAAATGTCTACAGAACCTTTTCTATTAAACGCTTATTTTGCCCTCCCTCTGATCCATCAGAACAATAACCCTCAAAAAAACGATCCTTTCTGTTGAGCGTCCACCTTCAATCAGTCAGCATTTGGTCAGTAATTCATCAGTTTTGCTAATGCAAAAAAAAACACAAGTAGATCCAAAACAGAGATGACCGAGTCAACCAATCAAGAACTGCTGGGTTGCTGGTCAAGACACGACTGCTAGATGACACCGGGAGCTCAGGCCTCTCGCTCGACCCCTGCTGCCATGCCATGCCTTACTGTGCCTGCACCAGAAACATTTAGGCCTCTGCCACTCCCCTGTGCAGGGCCTGGCACTTTTCTGTCTGGCATACTGTTAGATCAAATACAGAAATGGAAAATTAAAACACCCCAAAAAGTCTGTAATTTTCTCACTTCACCACACAATTGGTGAAAAAAAAAATTTTTTGTGTGCCACTAATACACGCAAAAAAGGGCTTTAGAACATATAACTGCTTCGCTGTTTAAAAATATATTTTTCTTTTGCCACTAATACACGCCAAAAAGGTCTTTAGAACACATAACTGCACCGCTGAACGGCAAATATATTTTTCTTTGCCACATAGCAACATAGTATATAAGACCAAAAAAAGACATTTGTCCATCCAGTTCGGCCTGTCATCCTGCTAGTTGATCCAGAGGAAGGCAAAAAAAAAAAAACTGTGAGGCAGAAGCCAATTTTCCCCACTTAAGACAAATAACCAGGCTATTTGAGAGTGTGGATGAGTATACATACACCTCACTCCGCACACCAGTAGCCAGGTAGCCTGTAAGATTTACAACACAAGAGTTAATTATCTTATTTTAAATGATAAAGAAAAAAAGTTTATTCTTTTAATATACGTTCATCAGGCCTTAAAGCATTTTTGACAAAAAAATCCTGTTTTTGTTTATCCATATTATTTTTATTTTTAGTCCGATCTTCTTGTGTTCAGGCTCGTTTTTGCAGGATGACATGATGTATTTATTGGACCATTTTTGGGGTACATAGTACCTTTTGAACTTTTTGTAAGGCAAGATGACAAAAAATTGTTATTTTGACACAGTTTTTCTTTTTTTATGGCTTTCACATGATGGGGTAGATCATATGCTATTTTGATAGATAGCTTTTGATAGCCGGTTGTAACAAGTGTGGCAATCCAATATGTCTTATTTTTTTTTTTTTTTTTTGGGCATTACACAATAAAAGCATTTTTGAAAAAAAATATGTTTTTGTGTTGCCATTTTCTTAGAGCCATATTTTTTTTTATATATTTTCTGACATTGTCTTATGTGGGGGCTCCTTTTTTGAGGATGAGTTGAAATTTTCATTGGTACTATTTTGGGGTATATAGCACTTTTTGATCACTTACTAGTTTTTATTTATTTATTTTTACACCATTCATAATGTTCATTCATAATAAGAGTTCTACTGATTACTGAAATGCCATAAATGCGGATGTAAACTGCTGTATGGATACACTGCAAGGTTCATAATGGAAAGACCTCTTTTTGGCTTTTGCAGCGCAGATTTTGATGGACTGGTTTACAGACACCATGTTGCTATTGAACAGCCTCTGGGTACCAGTACAACCATTCTCTGAGAACCATAAGTTTTTTAAATTTTCTCTTGACAGAGCTGTGTGGGAACTTACATTTTGCAGGATAAGTTGCCATTATTATTAGTTCTATTATTGGGGTACATACAACTTTTTGATCACTTACAGGAAAAATGACATGTTATCTTTATTCTGATGGTCACTATGATTACAGAGCTACCCATTTTATATTTATAGTCTTTTCTACGCCTTACCACTTTTACACAAAGCATTTTTGAAAAAAAATCCTGTTTTTGTTTATCCATATTATTTTTATTTTTAGTCCGATCTTCTTGTGTTCGGGCTCGTTTTTGCAGAATGACATGATGTTTTTATTGGACCATTTTTGGGGTACATAGTACCTTTTGAACTTTTTGTAAGGCAAGATGACAAAAAATTGCTATTTTGACACAGTTTTTCTTTTTTTTTATGGCTTTCACATGATGGGGTAGATCATATGCTATTTTGATAGAGCCGGTTGTAACAAGTGTGGCAATCCAATATGTCTTATTTATTTATTTTTTTGGGCATTACACAATAAAAGCATTTTTAAAAAAAAAAATATGTTTTTGTGTTGCCATTTTCTTAGAGCCATATTTTTTTTTATATATTTTCTAACGATGGTCTTATGTGGGGGCTCCTTTTTGAGAATGAGTTGAAATTTTCATTGGTACTATTTTGGGGTATATAGCACCCCAAAGTTTTTATTTATTTATTTTTACAGCATTTATCTCACAGGGTAGATCATGTGGTATTTTTATCCAGCCGCTCATTACGGTCGCGGTGATACCTAATATATCTTTTATTTTTTGCTTTATTTTTTTTTTTATTGTGCATAGCGTTTTTTTTACTTGAAACTTTTAATAATTTTTGCTAAAAGAACACTTTTTTTGCTTTTTTTTATGTGACTTCAACATTTCAGGGTCTGATCCCTGTTTCACTGCAGTGCAATACTGTATTGTAACGCATTGAGAATCAGTGTATTACACTGACAGTTCGTCTATGAGGCCTCATGGGCCTCTGTAGCTGCCGAGCCCCAACCTGCAATGGGTGTCAGGGCATCTCCAGACAGCTCCATTTTTGGGGGGGGGAATAGCAATATACATGTTCACATGTATATTGCTTCCCCCCCCCCAACAAAAATTTTTTATTTATTTATTGCGCCTCTCTGTCTTTTAAGTTCCAGAAAACAGAAATATGGAAGGGTTCCAAACAAAAGACCTTGTTCTCCCTGAGCGAGAATGTGGTTAGTAGCAGCACCAGTTGCTCAGCCAGAAAAAATTGTAGTAGTATGCAACAGTTGTCCTTGGCTTCGGAAATGCCTAGGGACAGTAGGGTGTGTGGGATCATCATGAAAGTGGTGAGGGGAAAAACAAATGAGAGCTCCTCACCTGGGATCATTGTGCTGGGTGCACAACAACCAAAAAAGCCTATAGTTAAACGTTTGCTGCTGCTCGCCTGCCCACTGGAGCTGGAGGTCTGGAGATACACTGGGGAGGATGCAGAAAGAAAATGTTGGTTCTTGACGGCACTGCAAAAGGAGTTCACAGAGGTTGCTGGTTTGAACGGTAAACAGTTTTATTGGTATTCCACAACACTTTTCGGAGTTGGACCCCTTCCTCAGGTGAGTAGATCAATAGAATACACACACATAACAGGGTTTTAAAACATGGATTTGGCAGTAAAAACTGGACTGATGGTTCACGCCCACTTGCAAACAACAACAATTGACTGCTGACAACTTGTGTGACTCTTTGGACTGTCCTGAGGAGGAGGTTCAGAAGGAGGCCGGGGACCCAATGCATAGCTGTGTTGATGGCCTGTAGCCACGGTATTGGCAGTGGGGGCAGTGACAGTGGCAGTCAGTGCAAATGCAGAGCAGGGAATGGGGAAGGGGGGCCAAGGAACCCACCATGATATATCACAGTCTGATAAAAGTTGCAGGGAGGGAGTGGACTGTGTTGGGCAGGACCTGGCAGCTGGATCGGGGTTCTGAAATGGAGGAGGAAAAATCTGAGGAGGAGGGTGGTGGCCACAGTGGCAATTTAGAGTGGAGGCAATGTAGGGCCAAAATCTCCCAAAGAACTGGCAGAGCCAGATCTGCTTATATTTTGGTCAGCTCAGAAACTGATGGGCACAAAACGTGCCAGACCTAGACCAGACTCAGCTTCCGCTATCTCTGTGTGAGCAATTCCTGTATGGCATTTTTTCTACACAAGGCCGGCACACAAAACCACAGCCTTGTACAAAATCTGCAGGTTTAAAATAAGCCATGGGCTCTATTACAGCACATGAGGTGGCATCACTGAATACTTTGGGAAAATACCACTGGTCCCGCACTGTCTCTGGCTCAGAAGTCACTTACCCACCCGCTGGGGTTATTCTTTGTCTGGCTCTCCAGCGTGTTCTCTTTGCAGTGGATTTCGGCGTTCCTCGTGGTTTCTAAGCGCGGGTTGCGCGTCTGTTGTTAGGCTTAATGGACGTCAGAAGGTCACGTGCTCGGGACTTCCCCAGCTACTTGAGTGAGACAGTACTTTAGCGCTCCACCGTAGGATGGTAGTCCTGATATCAGTTGGTGAATTGCAATATTTCGTAGATAGTTCTGTCGCCAGTTTGTGTTATTGTGACGGACTTTATGCGATACTCTCACAAGTTTGTTGTACTGGTCTGTTATCAATCCTCCACAAGCTTAAACCTTGTCCCTTCATCAGTAAGCAGAGGATTGGTACGGTTCACATTTGCTATATAGCATAGCCTTCAGTTGTAATCAATTAAACAATTAATTATTTAAATGTGACAAAAAAAAGTTTCATTTCGGATACTGGGCGTATCTAAAACATGGTAAATATGTTGTGAGAACAAAATAAAGATAAAATATTTTAGTGTGTATAAGAGATATTTTATGAACATTAAAAAACCTATAAAAAGGTAGAGAGAAGGTGGTTTTATTTAAAAGATGTTATAAACTTATGAGTTTCCCTCATTGGTTTGAGAATGTGTACTTCACATTCTATCTGCATTATGTATACAGAAAATACAGAAAAATAATGTGATATGGAACTATATCAATGTTGTTGGTCTCTATTTTGGAACTCAGCTGGAATAGTCTTTTAAAGCAAGGGGGATGCTTTCAATACTGTTGAAGGGAAGCGGTAGTCCTTAGTTTTCGGTATGAATATGTTGGGATATTGATTATATTATAACAGGAAATTTCTTAATAATTCCACTGGTCCATAACACAGAAGACCCAGTGGAAAATGGGGTTTCCTGTCCTTATACAGATTTGTGATTTATATAGATTTGAGACAATTTAAGGATTATGAAGTATATATCAAATGTATATTGATATTGTATTCCTCAATTATTCCACTGGTCTGTAACACAAAAGACCCAGTGGAATGGGAGGTTTCCTATTTATATGTAGGTTGGGAAGTTGTATTGGAGGGTAAATATTTGCTGTTATATATTGATAGGAAATTCCTTAGTTATTCCACTGGTCCGTAATTTAAAAGACCCAGTGGGATGTAGGGTTTCCTAGTTTTTGATAGGTGTGTGGTGTCTGAATTATACGACATTATGGTTTGAGTAGTCCACTAAAATATTGTGTTCGGAGGGAACCAGCTACTAGATGGTTCGATTAGTCTTTCGCCCCTATACCCAGGTCGGACGACCGATTTGCACGTCAGGACCGCTGCAGACCTCCACCAGAGTTTCCTCTGGCTTTGCCCTGCCCAGGCATAGTTCACCATACAATGTGCTAATAGGATGTTCCTCAATTATTCCCCCAATTATTACACTGGTAAAGTATTGTGTTTTGTAGTGAATATATTTTCAGATATATGCTAATAGGATGTTCCTCAATTATTCCACTGGTCCGTACACCATAAAAGAGCCAACCGAAGACAGAACAACACACACAAATATAAATTTAAAATACCTTTCTATTTATACATTCATATACTTTAACATCTATAAATAGGAAACCCCATACCCACTGGCTCTTTTATGTTGTACGGACCAGTGGAATAATTGAGGAACATCCTATTAGCATATTAGCCCAGTATCTGAAATGAAACCTTTTTGTCACATTTAAATAATTAATTGATTACAACTGAAGGCTATGCTATATAGCAAATGTGAACCGTACCAATCCTCTGCTTACTGATGAAGGGAGAAGGTCCCGAAACGAGTTTAAGCTTGTGGAGGATTGATAACAGACCAGTACAACAAACTTGTGAGAGGATCGCATACAGTCCGTCACAATAACAAAAACTGGGGATAGAACTATCTACTAAATATTTCAATTCACCAACTGATATCAGGACTACCATCCTACGGTGGAGCGCTCACTCAAGTAGCCGACGACATCCCGAGCACATGACCTTCTGACGTCCATTAAGCCTAACAACAGATGCGCAACCTGCGCTTAGAAACCACGAGGAACGCCGAAATCCACTGCAAAGAGAACACGCCGGAGAGCTAGACAAAGAATAACCCCAGCGGGTGGGTAAGTGACTTCTGAGCCAGAGAGAATGCGGGATGCCGCACCGAGGCTCAGAACACCATCTCCTCTGCTCCAGCTCTACACTGTATTCAGATGTAGCTCGGTATTGGAAGCAAAATACAACAGATTTCGGCCAGTAAACCAGGCCCAAGATAATGGAATTTGTAATATACACACTGTTTTCAGATGTAGTTCAGTATTGGAAGCAAAATACAACAGATTTCGGCCAGTATACTAGGCCCAAGATAATGGAATTTGTAATATACACACTGTATTCAGATGTAGTTCGGTATTGGAAGCAAAATGCAACAGATTTTGGCCACTACACTAGGCCCAAGATAATGGAATTTGTAATATACACACTGTATTCAGATGAAGTTCTATATTGGATACAAATTTGTCCCAAATAAAATGTATTCTTTGCTGGAATACTGTATATACACTCCTGTAATTTAGACCACTGGCCCCTGGTATTGCCCATACGGCACAGGTAGGTGAGTGTTAGGACCCGAGCTACTTGAGAAACCTTGGCGCGGTGCTCGGGCTCAGACATGTCCTCCACAGTAGGATATGTTGGCTAATTCTCAACTTTAACATCAGAATGAGGGTTAGTAAGACCGCATAGTGCACCTGTCTGTTCTATTATTATTGTTATATTGTAATACTGTATATACGGTTGCGGCCTAAATGCACAAAAGTAGTTAACTATGGCCAAAACATAAATCACTCTCTGCTGGAGTAATTAATATAACGGTTGCGGATTGAACAGCTGTGGCACAAATTAGGTTAATTTCCCCAGAAAAAAATTATTTCTCTGGTGGTGCTGTGTATATCTCTCTAGCAGGCACACTGTAGTGAATAATCCCCTTTTTATAATGTCTGCCCAACACATTGCTTTATGATGGTGCAGTGTATATCTCACTAACAGGCACACTGTTTATAAAAGTCCCTTTTTATAATGTCTGCTCCACACACTGCTTTCTGATGGTGTACTGTGGTTGTCACCAATCTGATGGGATTTCTGTCTTTTAGAAGTTTGGGTACTTAAAAAAGCAATTTTCAAGCCCTGCACTATCTGTCCCTTCATGAAGACGCCTGTCCCTGATAGTACTGAATTAAACCCCTTCTTTAAAACAAAAAAAAGCTGCTGCACTGCTGTCAAACACACACTGTAGTCCTTAAAAGGACTGTTTGGTCTTTTGATAAGGTTTTTGGAGTAAAATCAGTAAGTTTACAGCAAAAAGCTATCTGTCCCTGCCTACTGTCAGCTCTCCCTGATGCTGAATGATCCGAGCGCCGGACCTCAGCTCCTATATCAACTTGTATCACGTGTTGCAGCCAGCCAATCAGCTTAAGGCTTACAGCTAACATGGCTATGTCCTTACACTAAAGGGAATTACTTAACTAGACCTTGATTAGGAGGCGCCAAACGTGCGGGAAGGAGACTCGAGCAATGCGACGAATCCACGTGGTGCTCGGCCAAGTTAAGCCGAGCACCGAGCATAGTGATGCTCAAGCCGAACCAATACTCGGCCGAGCATGCTCGCTCATCACTAAATGTTGGCCATTGATTCATATATGCACTTTATTGTGTTTTGTTATACACATGACTTCCCCCATGGTCCATCCATAAACCCCTACGCATCCAGTCTATGGGAAAATTTTCTTGTATGAAACTGGTTTGTGGTGCAAAAATGGTTGGGGACCACTGAGATAGAGGATGGGATTTATACTACTGTTTCTATTTTTGCAGATGACACCAAGTTATATGTAGTACTGTGCAGTCTGGGGAAGATCCATGTAAATTGCAGGCTGACTTACATTATCAGAGTGTTTGGGCACCTATTTGGCATATGACATACAATTTAGATATATGCAAGATTATGCATCTGCTTACTGATAATCAACATGTTTTAGGGGGAGTTACACTGTAGAGAAGTGTGCTTGTTTATCATAGACTAATTAACAGCATACAATGTCAATCAGCTGCTTCTAAGGCCAGTATAATATTATCATGTGGTTAAAACAGGCATGGAATCGTGGGACATGGACATAATCAACAGCGTAACTAGAAAAGGCTGGGCCCTGTAGCAGACATTTTTGAATCCCCCAGCAACTTACCCCATCTATTCAAGACTGTCCATGCTCGCTATACAACCCCCACCCGATTCATGTAAAAATGTGAAAATAAAGGGAGCCATTTATAACCCCTGTGCTGGCGGTGGGGGGAAAAGTCACAGATTTGTGTCGCAATCTGCCGTATATCAATTAGTAAAAGACCCTCAAAGTACTTACTAGTGCTGGACAGGAGGAGAGGTCAAGAGTTTACTTTACAGTATGCCACCTGGGCTCACTGTGCCCCACACAGTAGTTATTCTCCATAATGCCCCCTTCACAGTAGTTATGCTCCCTTAGTGCCCCCTTCACAGAAAAATGCCCTCTTAGTGCCAACAAACAGTGGAGAAAGTAATACTCACTTAGCCCCATTCCCCCAATTAATGTATGCTATCTCCAGCAGCAAGCACGATGCGGTGATGCCATTGTGCCTGCTGAACTGAGCAGGCATAGGCTCAGGGATGATGTGAGATGTGAATTCTTGTTTGTGTGTGGATTAAGTTAAATGTTCAAGACTGATATTCTGCTGTTTGGCCACAAGATGCCAGTGTTTTTTGAACACAGTTAATAGACTGCAGATACTTGAATACTCAAAAGAGGTGGGGTTTGAGAACTTTCAAGAAGAAGCAGCAGCCATCTTAAGGAGCAGAGACTGAGTAGCTGTGTGAGCAAAGGAGCTGATGACATTCAAGCGTGAGAGCAGGCTTCAGTGACCAGAGCTGCAGCTACTGTAAGTGAAGCTGATCGTGTCCAAGACCCTGATCCTGTCCAGAGGAAGGAAGTTTGCTGCCAGGAACGCTGATGAGAGCAGAGGAACAAAGCAACATACACTGCGGTACTGCATGCTTGCTGGAGAGACTGGTTGTTCGGTTCAGAGTCATGAAGAGCAGAGCCGGGTCGGTAAGATCGTGCACGCACCTCATTGCAGTGTTGGCACATAGAGATTGAGACCAGGCCTGTAGTTAGCCAGTTAGGGTCTCTGCTTTGTGTCAGTCCTAAAGTGTGGCTACTGTTACCACAAGGACTTCATTACTTAAAGGGACATTGCACATTTGAGAGCTCATAAACATCCCCAAGAACTCGATCTAGTTCAGGAAAAGAAGGGAGGACAAGAGAGGAGGCGGAGCAACAAGCCAGTAGCAGCTGACAGCCAAGCCGAACGCTGCACTGGTTGACCTGAGGCCTGTGTTGCTGTTACGGGACCGCTCTCCTCTTTGTGGGTGCCATGGCCCTGAGTCTGTGAATGAGGCCTGTGGCACTGCAGGCAGACATGAATCCTTTTTGCAAAATCTGTTAATTACCCGTACCCGCCACCGTACGCTCAGCCAACCCATCATTCCAGACTTAAAAAAGGGGGGTCACATGAGCCCCGAAACGCGTAGTCAATTGAATAAAGGGCTTGTTTTTGCTGGAGAAGACTTTGTCGTTATTGTGCGCCCCATTGATCTTGCCAGCCTCTGGCAGTTATTCAAGTTATCCCCTTACCCGAACAGTGGGGTGGCTCCCACTCAGGGTGACCCTAATTGGCAGCACCGACCAGTTTTTCTCGATCTTCCCTGATCATTTGCTCTCACCATCTTCCTCCCCAACTACAAAGTAAGGAGTAATATAAGGTGAGCATATTTCAGGACGTTTGTTCATACGACGGAAATTGCATTCAAACATTTTCACCCTATGAGCCCCTTTCTTCTTTTTATGCCACTATTCACTTTACCAGACTAGTTATGGGAGGGGGAACACTATAGATCCGTGTAAGATTGTAAGCTGTTGTGCTGCACCGCAGGTGAGCCCATACAGTGATTCTTGTTTTTTTAGGGTAATAACAGGTAAGGTTTAGTTGTGCCCGCCAGTAAGTAAATTACAGCATTTTCCTCCTGCATCTATTGGAGGGCACTGTGCAGCATTTGTGGTTGTGTTTATTACCACGTGTTAGTAAAATTCAGTTTTGGCAAAAGCTGGTGTCAGAGTTGCTTTCCTCGTTCGTGACTTCGCTGTATCCTGTACACGGCTTACAATGATCCGCGACCCATGCGCTCTTTTTCTCAGCATCACGCCTGCTTGAGAAAGCCAGGGAATGAGGCCCAGGCCCTTATAGAAGACAGGCACAGCAGTCAGACTTGGGCCCGAGTCTGGCTACTGTGTCTTGTCATCCATTAAGGCCTGGGCCTCACCTGTCTTTACACACCCCACAATAAATCATTACTGTGTGTATATTGTGTACTGGCAGGCGAGGCTCAGACTCCCCAGCTGCTGCAGGCTCCATAGCTACAGTGGTATATTTGCCCCCTGGATTTATTATTGCCACTTCACAAAGTTAAATGCGGCCTCAACTGGAATTTGCAATTCATTTCTGGGCAGCAGTATACAGAAAAGACACCCTGGACCAGGAAAAACTACAAAGAGGAGCAACTACACTGACAAGGAGGGTCTTAGTGATGAGCAAAGATTAAAATAATTCAATTTATTTAGCCTGGAGAAGGCTAAAGATATGTATATAAATGGCAGCATGGTTAATTTATATACATTTATGAATTACCTGTACAAAAAATATGGTGAAAAGCTGTTCCATGTAAAATCTCCTCAAACGATAAGGGGGCACCTGGTGAAGAAAAAGTTCAGTCTCTAGTGGAGACAAGGTTTCTTTACCAAAAGAGCTGTGAATCTGGTTATTAATGTTTGTCTCTGCCATGCAAATTGTCAAGATCCACTACTGGCAGCTCCCTTTACAATTGGCGACCAATGACATCCAAGATGTGCTCGATGGGAGATAAGTCCAGAGATGCAGCAGGCCATGGTAGCACATTTAGGCCAGGCAGGCAGTTCACAGTAGTACAATCCACATTCGGCCTGGTGTTGTCCTGTTGAAAAACTTCTCCTGGGTCACTTTGGAGAAATGGCTGTACCATTAGTTACACAACCAAATCAATGTAATGCAGAGCTATTAGTGTACCTGAAATGAAGGCTAGAAGGGTCTATACATCTAGCTACTGTACATTATGCCAACCCGCACCAATATCACCAGTGTGATGTTCCTTTGTGAAGGTGCCACGGGGTGCTGGCGGCACGCTCTCCCTTCGCGGGGTCACCGGCATCCCGCGCACATAGCGGAGCGAGGACAGGGGCAACATCCTTGTCTTCATGGGGACCAGGGGGTGTGTGCGTCCTCAGCATGGCCAGCGTCCGCCGTCCCCTAGACAACAAGCAGCAGGGCTGGGCTATTTAAAACAGGCAGCCTGCTGGCCACAGGTTGCCTGTGATTGGTCTTTTTACCTTCCTATTGTTTACCTTGCTATTGTGTTTGGACCTTGGCTTTGTTTCTGACCTCGACCTTCTTACCTCCCTGGAATTAATGTGAACTCTCGGCTTCTGACTTCGGTTTGTGTTTTCCCTTGTGTACCTGCGTGACCTCCTAGCCTTGACCTTTGCTTCCCTGACTCTGTTACGTGTTTCTCTAGCATTATTTAGGCAGCTGCATGATAGCCTTTGACAATAGTGGTTGTTTAATGGACAGTAGAGGTTGTTTAATGGAACACCTGTAGCTGGACCTGTAGCCGGACTTCCAGCACGTAGCCTAGTATTGTGCAAATGCCTTCTGTTGGCACTGTTTGCCGCCCTAGGCTTGGGATGGAACATCCAATTTCACTTGCAGTACAAAAAATATCACTACTCTCCATTCTTCTAATCAGATGATTAATCCGTACAGAGGTTTGTCTCTGTGCACCTCTTGCTGTCATTCCAGTTCATTGTTGTTCTCTCCAACACCTGAACACACAATGCTGAACTGTGCTGGCATTGTAGCGATCTGCTAGACTGATAAACCAAAGTCTCTCAGTTCAAGGAATCTGTCCCTCTTATTTTGTGACAAGTGGTGATAACTGGCACGTCAACGAACAGGAGGCATTTCACAATCATCTCGATCATCCCACACAGCTTTATACAATTTTTATGTGGCTAAAAATTTTTGCTTTCAGGCTGGCTTTTATGCCCCTTTTTAGCAGTGTTGGACTGGGGTGCATAGGGCCCACTGTATGGATACATTCAAATATTACCTGTTTACACAGCAGCAAGATGCTACCAGATGATTGAATATGAGGGTCCTAGAAGTCATCTCAGCTCTAATTGTGTCTATAATAATAAACTGGGGAGTTTCTTTACATGAACATGTGCTGGTGGAGGTGCTGTACATTGAATATATGTATGTAGTGCAGTAAGTCTACTGTGTTATGTGCCACTTGTGCAGGGGGTGGGGGACTAGGGGCCCCCCGGGGGATTCACCTGTACCCCTGTAGGCAAGTCTGAGCCTGTGCCACAGATTGAAGCTAGATGTTTTGATCATTTGCAGATCTTAGGCTACTTTTACACTAGCATTTTTGCTGTATCCAGTAGGGCTCAGCAAAAACGCTTCCGTTACTGATAATACAACCGTCTGCATCCGTTATGAACGGATCCAGTTTTATTATCTTTAACATAGCCAAGACGGATCCGTCATTAACTCCATTGAAAGTCAATTGGGGACGGATCTGATTTCTATTGTGTCAGATTGTGACAGAGAATACGTCCCCATTGACTTGCATTGTGGGTCATGACGGATCCGTCTTGCTCCGCATCTCATGCAGCGGTTTGCTCTCCGGTTTGAGAACACAACCAAATGGAATGGAATGCATTTTGGATCATTCTGTTCTGTTCAGTTACAAAGACATTGACAAAGAATGGGGACAAAACGGAAGCGTTTTTTTCTGGTATTGAGACCCTATGACGGATGTCAATACTGGAAAATAGAAACGCTAGTGTGAAAGTAGCCTAAGTGATACCTACTTGTTCCTTGATTTACATAACCTTACGGCTTGTCTTTCTTACAGATGCAATTTCAATGTATAAGGAGGGTATAAGGAGGAGCCATCACCTAACCAATAAAAAAGTGCAACTTAATATCAGAGTCATCATCATCTTATTGTACACCCCCTTGTACATCCTCATATATGCACCAAAGGACCCCTGGCACTGGCACCTGTATGACATAGATGGAAATGTTTAAGCAGAAATGTTAGTACCTGTTATAGAATTTTGCAGTTTTTTGCATCATATTATCAACCGATACAGACCAACATACATCACAACATATAGTGATAACATTAACAAACTAAAGACATTGGAAGAATCAGTGGTTATTAAGGCTACTTTCACACTTGTGGCAAAGTGATCCGGCAAGCAGTTCCGACGTCGAACTGCCTGCCGGATTCGTTGAGCTGGATGTAAACTGAATTCATTTGTAGACGGATCTGGATCCAGAAGCAGGCTACTCAATACAAATTGCAAACTAATGATTGTATGTTGGGGTCCAATTGGGGATCCAAGAACAGTTAAAAACAAAGTAAAGAGAAGTTTTAAAAGATATTAAAAATATATAAAAAATTCTAATCACCCCTCTTTCCCCAAAATAAAAATAAACAATCAAAAAATAAAAGTAATATGCATTGCCGCGTTGAAAAAGGCCATACTATTAAAATATAAAAAAAACTCATCCTATAAAATTGAATAAAAAGTGATCAAGAAGTCATTCACACCTGAAAAATGGTATCAATAAAAACTACAGATTGTCCTGCAAAAATGAGCCCCCACACAGTTCCATAGACATAGCTATAACTAAAAGTTATGAGGTCAGAATATGGCAGTGAAAAGAAAAAAATAATTTTTAAAAAAGTTTTTTTTTTCCATTAAGAAAAAGTACACAAATGTGGTCTCGCTGTAATCGTATTGACCTAGAGAATGAAGAGCACAACTAATTTTTACTGCAAAGTGAACGCTGTAAAAACAAAACCCATAAAACTGTGTCAGAATTGCATTTTTTTCCAATTCCACCACATTTGGATTTTTTTCCAATTTCCCACTACATTGTACGCGATATTAAATGTTAACATTAGAAAGTACAACTTGTCCTGCACTAAACAAGTCCTCATATTGCTGTGTGTACAGAAAAATAAAAAACGTATGGCTCCAGGAAGTCGGGGGGGGGGGGGGCCAGAAAAAGCTAGAAACAGAAAATGGCTCTGTCAGGAAGGAGTTAAGGGCTATGTACACCTTTGGGGGCAATTATTTTTTATTATTGCATTGTACTAATTTTGAGCTAAAAAAAATTTTTTTTAAATTGGTCTGTATTATAAATTTGGATCCCTTTTTCTATACAGGGCTAAGATGCTGGATCTGTATCTTCTCTGTGTTCCATCAGCCAGCTAATCTGATGGCTCCTTATCTCTGCTATGTCGCTAAATAGCTAGAAGCCAAGCTTACAGATAACATATTTGATACCTTTCAGTCAGGATTCAGGAAAAGGCACAGCACTGAAACGGCACTAGTCCGAGTAATATTCACTTACAGCAAGAGACAGAGGTGAGTGCTCAATTCTGATTCTTCTTGACTTGTCTGCAGTTTTTGATACCGTAGATCATGAAATATTAATCCAGCCATTGAAGAATTACTGTGGCCTAGGGGGTGCTGTTCTCAGCTGGTTTCAATCCTTCCTATCTGGCAGGTCACAGCAAGTGTGCATGGGCACCCTCTACTCTAATCCTGTGCCACTTGCTTATGGAGTCCCACAGGGGTCGGTGTTATCGCCATTACTCTATGCAGTCTACATGCTCCCAGTGGGCAAAATTGTCCAGAACTATGGCCTAGGTTACCATTGTTATGCCGACGACACACAACTGTATCTGTCGTTCAGGCATGGCACTCAAGACCCATCAGTATCTATCAAGACCTGTCTAGTGGAATTACAAAACTAGATGAACACCAGCTGGCTGAGGCTTAACTCTGACAAAACAGAGGTGTTGGTAGTAGGCGGTCCACACATGATGGTTAAAGTCCAAAAGTCCTCACACTTCAAACTAGCATACCGTGCAGTATATAGACTGTGCGAAACCTGGGGGTGATTCTGGATGGAAAGCTAACACTTAACAGGCATCAGCTGTCATCAAATCATCTTTCTTCCATCTGAGAAATATAGCGAGAATTAAAAACGTATCCCAGCCTACACTAATTCATGCATTTGTATCCTCCCACCTCTATTCATCGATGAATGCCTTATTCATCGGATCTCTGGATAAAGTTCTGTGCCCCTTACAACTAGTACAGAATAGCCAGACTCCTAGCCAATGCCCCATGTGGCTCACACATCTCTCCAGTAGTGCAAACTCTTTACTGGTTGCCAGTGAAATGGAGAATCCATTTTAAGATCTGCCTGATGACATTCAAGGCACTTAACCACAGGGGACCCAAGTACACAGTGGATCTATTGGAGCTATATGCCCCTCCACTCCACCAATAAGATGAATTTGGTTATTCTCAGGATCCACCTAAAATCATTTGGTGCACGGGTATTTTCCTATGCAGCCCCTACTCTGTGGAACTCACTCCCACAATCAGTGCAAGAGGCCCCTTCCGTGGACAGCTTTAAGATAAGGCTAAAAACCCACATCTTTTCCAGAGCCTTTGAAACTGCAGAATGCAGGGGCACAGCGATTTGAGTCCCCAGGAAGAAAAGCGCTATAAAAATATTATTATTATTACTTAATTGTTTATGACCTCTTAAGGCTGTATTACACTAGCCGATATTTCAACTGACAATCGCTAGCGTTCGCATTGGACACTAACACTTGTTAGCAATCATCTTGCAATGTAATACTGCCGCTGATTGCCCGATGAATGAGCAAACACATCTGGCAATTCTAAATATTTAAGGATGCTTAAAAATTAGCACTTGCCAGTGGCAGATCATGCTGTCTAATAGCGATCTGCCGTCGGCAAACTACTAGATACCAGCACTATAAACAAAGGCAATGGTGACTGGCAGAACATGTAATGAGTGCCATGACACCAACTTTTCTTCTGCTGAGTGCCTAGAAATGGTCTGGGCAATAATAGGGGTGTGTAATGAGGGTGTCCCCTGTGGGAACTGCTTGTGTTTGTTGTCAGATGAAATAATCTTCTTTACTAGTGGTCTGTCTGGGTTATGTGTGCCGTCACGTAACCTTTTCTACCACTTTACAAATCACTAGTCAGACCACACATGGAGTACTGTGTACAGTTCTGGGCTCCTGTGAACAAGGCAGACATAGCAGAGCTGGAGAGGGTTCAGAGGAGGGCAACTAAAGTAATAACTGGAATGGGGCAACTACAGTATCCTGAAAGGTTATCAAAATTAGGGTTATTCTCTTTAGAAAAAAGACGACTGAGGGGAGATCTAATAACTATGTATAAATATATCAGGGGTCAGTACAGAGATCTGTCCCATCATCTATTTATCCCCAGGACTGTGACTGTGACGAGGGGACATCCTCTGCGTCTGGAGGAAAGAAGGTTTGTACACAAACATAGAAAAGGATTCTTCACTGTAAGAGCAGTGAGACTATGGAACTCTCCGCCTCCTCAGGTAGAGAGTTCCATAGTCTCACTGCTCTTACAGTAGTAGTAGTTAGTGATGGTGAGTACAATAAAGAAATTCAAGAGTGGACTGGATGTATTTCTGGAGTGTAATAATATTACAGGTTATAGCTACTAGATAGGGGTCGTTGATCCAGGGAGTTATTCTGATTGGAGTCGGGAAGGAATTTTTTTTTTCCCCCTAAGTGGGGAAAATTGGCTTCTGCCTCACAGGGGTTTTTTGCCTTCCTCTGGATCAACTAGCAGGATAACAGGCCGAACTGGATGGACAAATGTCTTTTTTCGGTCTTATATACACCTCCTAACAGCTAGGTCAGAATGGCCTAGATGGCGAGCAACATCCTGCTTCTCTCAATCCAATGATGCACCCTCTCTGTCAACTGGGCAAAATGTTTTTGAGTGCATATACATATACAAACTGTGCCAATTAGGCCACAGCTGACTTTTATTTAACTAATGTAGACTGCAATGTATAGCTGGTCTTCATTGTTAATGACCGTGTGGTATTGAAGGTATACCAAGACTCCGCTGTGTGGCCGCGCCCTAACAGTTCCGATAACATTCTGGCTGAGACACAGCTCCAAGACCATCTGAGATGTCTAATATAGCACTTAACACATTCACACCTTCCAGCCTACTATGAGGGGTGCATCACAAACTCAATTCTCTGTCTGCCTTTCCTCGAGCAGCAAGGACAGAGGGCAACATCTTTGAACCTGAACAGGTGCCATCCATAGCAGTTGCGTTGCCCCCAAAGACAGCTGACAACTTCTTCCATAGTTAGTTAAGTCCACTGAAGCTTTTGTGAACTCAAGGTGGCTGGAGCAACTATCAAAAATTTGCAGACAGCTTTTGCTTTCTGAAAAGTCTGCACTCACCTCTACACACACTAGGAGGATGAGGAGCAACTGGGCTAGCTTGTAGCCCAACCCTCTGTCTAGCCACATCTCAGAGGGAATTGGCAACCTCATACTTGACACAAGCAGTTTGTTTAACCAAAAGATTACCCAGAACCTCAACCAACATCTTGAACAGCAATTGTAGCAATACATTCAACTCCAGTTATTTTGTACTTGACAGCATTCTCCTACGCCTAGGTCTTACAAAATGACAATATTCTGAAGAACAAACTTCCAATTACACCTCAAGTGCCCTACAGGAGGGCTATTACTTTGGAGAATAGGTTCCCCCTCAGTTGCCTACAAAAGAAAAAATCCTTAAAACTCGAAAGATGGATTCATATCCAAATTGGATAAGAGTGTTCTTCCAGCAATGGTTGTTCTCTGATGTTTCTCGCCTGACATGGAAAAGTCTATCTGTTCGAAGAAGCAGAAAGCATGACTCATTGGAGAAGACAACCCTTTAGTGGAGATCCAATTCTGATACTGCTGCGCAAAATTGAAGCCTTTTTTGTTGTTGGCATCGGAGCCCCATACGCAGCAGAGCTCTCTGAACTATTGTTTTAAACACACACCTGCTAGCCCCTGTTTCATTTTGGTGGTGAGCTGCTCCACTGTAGAGTGTCCTTCCGCTATCAAGCACCTTTATAGCCGACGTTCAATGGGATGTGGCACTCTGCTGTTTTAACGTCGCTTATTTGCAATGGTACCCTTTGTCCACTCATGATACACTTTCACCACAGCAACACAAGAAAAGTTCACAAACAGTGCAGTTTCAGAAATACTGCCATTCTTGGCCCAAAAACCAATAATCATCCCTTTTTGCAACTCTGATAAATCTCCCCTTTATCCATAACTGCAACGAGGGATATGTGTGTAGACAGCCTATCGCATACCATGTAAATCCACCAAGCCAACTCACCACGCGTGACTTTTTTTCAGGAGCTACGCGCTGCCAGCGATGTTAGTAGGAAGTGGTCATAATAATGTGACTCAATTGTGTATATTCACCAGAAATACTACGATGCATTGAATGAACTAGTGAAAAAACCTTCCGCCATGGCTTATTTGAAGTCAGCTGTAATTCAACGTTGCTGTGATGTCACGTGGCCCCATGTCCATATGTGGTCTATATGTGGCCTGCCAAAGTCACCATTCCAGTGACGAAACGCATTGCCAAATAAAGAATATTTGATTATCATATCTTACCTAAATCTGCTGCTAAATTTCAGCAAGTGTCTTCAAGTCCAGGATTTTCTCCTGCTCTACATAAGACTTCCATGTTGGGGTCTGCAACCCACCCTGGTATTGGTGACGGCTGCAGCTGGCTTACATATTACCACACTATCACAAGTGTTGTGCCTGTGTTAAGTAGCACAACCAGCGCAGATGAACACATACCGTTATCCACCTACCTCCTGTCTTACTGTGCAGTGATCTTGTGCTATGGAACGCCATATGTGCATTTTTCCTCTTTTAGCTCCAGTGATGAAATGTAATGTTGAAGCGTAACACAAATTCTTCACAGTGAAACAGCGGCCACTAGTGGTCAGCTCTGAGAAAACCAACAAGCCCTGGCACCTGCGCTGTGATGTCTGTATTATCTTTATTCCTGTACTCTCACTTTACTTTGTGTGCTGTCTCTATATTATGAGGCAGTATTTTTTATCACTGTTGTTTGACATCACTATGCCCATTATTCCTGTAGGCGGCGCAGTCTAAATAACAAAAAAGTTAAAACATATCCATATCAAGGATCCCCACGCTAAAATAACCATTTCCTATACCTGCAATGATTATGTGACATAGCTGTAACTACAGGGTAGCCCACGAAAAAGTAGCTCGCCTCCAGTGATAGTATGATAAGATGAACAAGCAAGTGGATTGTTTTTCTTTAATTACTCACAAAAGATGCTGGAAGTGGTCCCTGTTCACATCTCTGCATCTTTAGGCACCTCGTATTATGTTGGCTGATACGGCTTGCAGTTGTCCTGCTTTTTCCAAGATGGGGCAACATGCCGCACCCCATGAACTGTTTACGGAGAAAGGGGTCATGGCCACCACGTTCCCCAGACTTGTCCACAAGCAATTTTTATTTGTGTGTGGGGGACTAAAACCAGAAAGTGTTCGCTAACAATCCACATCCCCGGATGAACTCAAGGAGAACATCACAAACACCATCTGCAGAATCACAAGCAGTATCAGCTGACAGAATCCGACCTGACCAAAGATGCATAGACAAGAACTGGGACCACTTTCAGCATCTTTTGTGACTTGTGGGTAATTAAAAAAAAACAATCCACTTGCTCGTTCATCTTGTCATACTAGAGCTGGAGGTGGGCTACTTTTTTGTGGGACTCTCTGTAGAATTTCTTGACCATTATTTAACTTTGGTCACTATCACTGTACTGTGGCATCACTATCGTTGTTATCCATGTGCAAAGCCTTATGTATTATCCGTATTATGCGATATCAGTGCACATTATTCATGTTTAGTGATGTAATAAGAGTTATTTTGGTGGAATGACACAGTGACACTGCAGAGGTTGTACTTAGGACCTGGTGCCTGAGGTGGCTCAACAGTTCAACTGTATCGTAAGAGGATATCAGTACTATAAATTGCTTGTACAGGTGTTCCATTGGGGTCCAATACTTGTGCCTATGAACTAACCCAGAGGCAGGGTCTAATAGTCTGCGTGTCATCATTATACTAGTCAGTAATTGGCTTCAGTGGTGACATGGCCCTGTTTCAGTACATCATCAATAAAGTAGAGAGTGGGGTGAGCAGTGTCACAGGAGCTGCAAGCGGTTCATGAAGTGAGTGTACTTTTTTCTTTTCTTAGCATTTTTATAAATTTTACCTATATTTTTCAGCAGGAATTATTAAAATGCAGTTATAACTACTGGGGGAACTTTGGGGGTTTACTAACTAATATAACTAAGTTTACCTACTTTGGGTACTATAGTGGGCCTTATTTAGTACTGGAAGTTCTATATGGGGCACTATAAGGGGTCATTACTGTGAGCGTCTTTTTTACTGCTGGAGCACTATGGGGGCATTATTACTACTGTGGGTACTGTAGGGAGTCATTATTATTATTAGGCACAATGAGGATGGCACTACTACTAATGGGACACTCTCAGGGAGCATTATCACTATTTTGGGAACTGTAGGGGGTACTATTACTAATAAGGGCACACAGAGAGAAATATTGTAATTGGTGGGACTTTTGAGAGCACTAATCTTATGGGGGACAATCTGTATGGCAATTTTATTTCTGCAGCATAATATTTGAGGAGCAATGGGGAGCACAGTGGACACAGTATTGAGGTAGCAGCAGGAAAACAATGTTGGGGCACCAGGATGATAGAAAAGTGAGGAACCTAAGATGCCTGTATTGCAAACTGTGCAGGAGACATGGCTGAAAAAAGTCTTCATGGTGGTCTGGGATGAATGGGGAAGATGACAAAAGAGACTTTGTATAACCCGAGGAGAGTATAATAATATCCCTTAAAGAGGACCTTTCAACAGGGTAAAAAATGTGTACTAAGTATGCTGACATGTAAAGCGGCGCCCAGGGATCTCCCTGCACTTACTACTATCCCTGGGCGCCGCTCCGTTCGCCCGGTATGGGCTCCGGTATCTTCTGGGACTTGGTTCTGCTAGGAGGAGCCTAGTATCACTTGGTTATAGTAGGCGTATCCCAGGCTGTAGTGCTGGCCAATCGCAGCGCACAGCTCATATCCTGGGAGGTTTTTTTAAACAAGTGATACTAGGCTCCTCCTAGTAGAACCAAGTCCCAGAAGATACCGGAGCCTATACCGGGCAAACGGAGCGGCGCCCAGGGATAATAGTAAGTGCAGGGAGATCCCTGGGCGCCGCTCTACATGTCAGCATACTTAGTACACATTTTTTACCCTGATGAAAGGTCCTCTTTAAATGGACATTGTTGTAGTTTAAGAGGCTATTGCACAATTTCTCTTTTCTATTGATCTTTGCCAATGTATGGTTCTCCAGCTGTTGCAAAACTACATCTTCCATCATGCCCTTGTGGCTGCTGGGTGTGGCTAATGAGCAGCAGCAGTTGTACGCAGTCTCCATTACCACAGCACCACATTACCACAGTATGTCCTGTCCATCCTCTCTGTTCTTCTTGTTTCCTTGTAATGCTCCCCCAGTAGTTTTAATTCCTGATGTAGTGCCTCAAGTAGCTATATTGTCCCCATTGTGTCCCAATAATATGAACCCCCAAAGTGGCAAAGAAATCAAATCAAATACT
Organism: Bufotes viridis; assembly: GCA_033119425.1. Taxonomy (NCBI): domain Eukaryota; kingdom Metazoa; phylum Chordata; class Amphibia; order Anura; family Bufonidae; genus Bufotes; species Bufotes viridis. The sequence continues at coordinate 49,047,859 of CM065599.1, read as the reverse complement.
TACCTTACTCCCCCTGGAGGAGCTAGCGCCATTTGTTGCGTTGTCCTAATTGCACGACCTGCACCATTGATACATCTTCTCATAGACTTCAGGCCTAGTGTGTTATGAGAGTGACCACCAGGGACAGAAGCCATTGGCTCCCTTGCCTTGCCATAGTATGCATCTATTCATCTGCATTGTTGGTATTAAAAAGGCCTCTCTATAGTGCTTATACTGGAAATAAGACCCCCTGTAGTGCCTCTAGTATTAATAAGGTCCCCTATAGTGCCCTCACTGCCAATAATGTCCCCTGTAGTGCCCCCAGTAATTATACTGCTCTCCTATATTGCTCCAGTAGTATATTCCACCAAAGTAACATAGTAACATAGTAAGACCGAAAAAAAGACACTTGTCTATCCAGTTCGGCCTGTTTCCTACAAGTTGATCCAGAGGAAGGCAAAAAAACCCTGAGAAGGCAAAAAAGTGACAATGAAATATCAAATACCTCACTCCCATTCCATGCCACTATTTGCGATGCTGTCCATAAACCTCTTCCAGCCTGTAGCCTGAGTTGCACCATTGATATGTCCTATCATAAGCTTGTGGCCTATGAGATCAAACAGTGGGCCATTGGCTCTGCCCTACAGCAGATTTAAACTGTATTGCCAGTGGAATGCACAACAGCCACTACATTTGGGGCCCTGGACAAAACATCCGGATGTTTTAGCCTAGAAATGCCCTTGGATCCAACCATTTTGACCTCAGTTGAAACAATTGTTGGATCAGGTACTCGTTTGAGAAATCCTGCTGGACCCACAGGTATACCTTATACATTTCCCACAAATTCCATTAAAGAGCATATTTCAGCTTGATTCAACCGAGTAAACCAGGCATACTGACTGGTACGCTTGGCAATACTGAGTGCAATGGTTCCTCTCTTGCAGCAATCTGACGCATAGTTTTTGAGAAATTCATAATTAGATTTCTATGGTAATGAGGAGCTCAGAGCGCTAAGGGACAGGCAAGAAATCATACTCTCACCAGAGCTTACACAAGATTTCAGGGCCAAGCATTGGCTAGGGATGTCTAGGGAATGCAGCAAAGGGTGAAAGACACAGGTGAAGCCCCTACCCCCTTGTGTTCCTTGACAAAAACTACACATTGGATTGTTCAGTGATGCACTCACCATAATCAATCATACCAGGCACTATGCCTGGTTTACTAGGTATCATCATGCTGACAGATGCTTTTTACGCTACTCTTCCATAGTCTGATGACAGTGAGGTGAGGTGTCTGATTGCTCGACACTGGAAACAGAGGTCGCTTCCATCTTTGTTGGACCTTTATGCACAATTTAGGGCTGTAAGAGGTTACAAATCAGTTTGTCACTAAGCCAAAACATGCAGAGCTTGGCTGCATGGAACAAGCGTGAGGTCAGTATTTGATTTGAGTTTTCTTTGTTTGTCACTTTGAGAGAACATACTTCTGGAACACTATTACTATTGTAGGCTTTTATTACTACTCTGGGCATTGTATGTTTTTTTTTTTAATACTGGGAACTTTTATAGGGGGCTTATTACTACTGGGGGTACAATGGGGGCTTTATTACTCTAGCGGGCACTATAGCATGGTCTTATTTATACTAGTGACTAGTGACTACTAGTTACTGTTGTGAAGGTGCCTTATAACTACTTGGGACACTACAGGAGGACCTTTTTATCCATGGGGTCCTTATTACTGAAGTCACTATAAAAAGATTTATTACTACAGGGGGGCACTATAAGGTGCTATGTGGGGCATCATTACTACCTAGGGCACTATGGGGGACATCCTTAATATTATTGGGCACTCTATGGAGAGGAAAAACTCCTAATAGGGGCATTCTCAGGGAGTATTATCACTATTATGGGGTATTATTACTAATTATGACACTCTGGGAGAGAATTATTATTATTGGTGGGGCTATTGGGAGAATTGTTGGTATGGGGGGAACTTTCTGTATGGCACTATTATTTTTCTAATAAAGTATTTGGGGGCATTGTGGGCACAGCACTGAGGGTAGCAGCAGGATAACACTGTTGGGGAACCAGGATGGAGAAGATGATGGAAAAGTGAGGATCCTAAGATTTCAATGTGGTAAACTCTGCAGAGATGACTTGTGGCTGGAATAAGCCATCATGGCAGTCTCAACCAAATGGAGAAGAGGATGAAAGAGAACAGAGGAGATATCACCTGGGTGGGGTAACTGGATGTAATAGTTATATAGTATAGTTTTGTATGTTTGGTGGCACTGTCCATCCACCAAGTAAAATATTTCTCAAGAATTGTATATGGATCGAGAATTTGTTACATGTTCCCTGGAATTTTTGATGCCCTAGCAATGGCCCTGTCTTGAATATTTTACTGCTCTTTTGCATGATCGTGTAGACAACTTTGATTTAATTTTTTTCCTACCCCCTGGACCAATGGTACTCAACTGGCAGACCACGGTCCAAATCCGGACCACGGTAGCCAGATGTCCGATGCTCTCCCTTGCCCTGTGCTGGATCACTCAGGGCAAGGGCTTGTTATTTTACTTTGGTATACTGCTAGGCGGAGGCTTCCTCCCAGCAGTGTATTCATTGATGTCACAAGCTCTGATGGGCCGGCTTTAGCACTGCCCTAGCCATTTAACAGGCTAGGGCAGCGCTAAAGCCCGCCCATCAGTGCTGGGGATGTCACCAAGCTCACTGCTGGGTGGAAGCCTCAGCCTGGCAGTCCCTATAGAGAGCCCGGTACATCAACGGAACTCCATAAAATGCCTTTGCACTGCACGATTCTGCGCAGGGCAAAGGAGAGCATCGGAGCATTTCATATTAGTGGGCCTGCCTGGGTGAAAATATGGGTATGTCCAGGTTCAGCTCTGAACCCTGACAACCCCTTTAAGGGGACATCATGCTGTGAGTGGAGGCACTAAGGGGGAATCATAATTTCTGAGGGGCACTAAGGGGTATAATACTGTATAATACTGTCTGAGGGGCATCATTACTGGCTCGGTGGAGCACTAAGGGTCCTCACTATTGTGAGGTGGCACTAAGGGGACATTCTTATTGTGTTGGAGCCCTAAGGGGATTGGGTAGTATTAGAAAAAAATCAACTTGCCGACGAGCAGTACATGCCAATGGTGTTTTCCCTTCTTACACTTTTTTTGCAGCTCTAGCCTACACCCGATGGCACACCCAGGTATGTGCACTTTAACAAAAGTACTTAAGTACCCCTGTCCTAGACCCTTGGATTGTCTTTTATTTTACTTTCCCTTTGTTTCCTTTATGTAAGCAATTACTGTTACTATTTTTGTGCAGTGATCAGCATGTTTTAGACTTTTTTTTTTTCTCATTTATGTTTTCCTGAGTAGACATTTTATTCCTGACAGCACCATTTATCTGTGTTTTATGCACACAGCTGACTGTATTGCACAATTTATCATTTATTCTTGTTGATGATGTACTTGTGTGATGTACCTTTGTATTAACTTGCTGTTTAGCTCAAATTAAAATACAAAAATGCTTTCCTATGAGCAAGGAATCATGCTGGTGGATTAGCTCTGCTGTGCCATTATAGAGTGAGCTGCCAGATATTAAAGTGACTTAAATGGTCACATTACTTTCATACAACTTTGTATAAACGATGTAGAAGAGAAAATCCCTAACATTAACAGAACTGCCTCTCCTGGGCTTGAACTAAGCCCACAATGTTCAGGGCGGTGTAGAAACCAGCTACATTTATACTCTGCTTAGAAGCTCTGGGCAGATGAGCGTGGAGTGCTCAATCTAAAAGAGGCAGCTCAGAGGCACTTCTGTTAATGTTAGGGACCCGTCTACAGAAGCCACCTTGACGCCCTGTAGATGGGCCTGACACACATTTGAGGAGCTTCTATTTTTTTTTTTTCATTTATAGTAGGTATAATACCACTTTAATTTACTATAATCCCTATTTCTCAGTTTTATTGTTTGTATGTGAAATGTTGTGCTGCCATGCCATACAAAACTGGCATAAGTGATAAGAATTTTTTCGGGGCCCTTCCCTTGTTACATTTACTTTTCAGAGAGTGGTGAAGGCAGAGTTAAATTTATACCAACAGTTACTTACTAACGTACTTGCGCTGTTTTTCTGTCTCGCTCTGGAGATAGGGAGAGAGGTAACGTGACTGTGCCATCTGTGAGGACTGGATTTCCCCTGATGTCAGGACCAGGCCTACCATGATGTTCTCCATCAGAATAACCAGCCAAATGGTTGTGTTACAACACCCATGTGATCTTTATCCACAAGTAGGGTAGGCAGGGTCCACTGCTTGTCATATGGAGGCTGTGTGGGAGGAAACATTAGGAGAAGGCAGCAAAGGTATGATGGAGGGTGTAATGGGTAAACTTTTTGGCCCATGGAAGGGTGTAGTAGGGAATTACATTTTTGACTGATCTTACAGTATACAGCACTATGGGAAGTGTTGGGACTGCAGCTCATCTACGCCCACAACCCGCATATGGGGTTGTAAACATTGGAGCACTTTAGGAGCCCCAAGATAAAGAAACCTGCACTGCCTACCTGTCAAACTAGAGCTGATTCCAGTACCATACTGTCCTATTTTGACCCAGCAAATTCCTTGCTGGAGCCCAGACAGGAAGGTCCACTTTAAACACTCCACATATAATGAGAGGTATTTCTCATGCCTAAAGGTCACTAAGGGAGACTTCACATGCGACAGATTTTGTTGTAGGGAATGCTGGGAATGGTTTTATTTGTATTTTTCTGCATAGGTAATCAATGTTTTTATACTTGATGCTGTTGAATGTAATGTACTGGATCACAAGATAGAAAAAGAAGGTTAATATACAGTAGATTCTTATACTGTGTTTTTTGTAAGATTCAATGCGTAATAGCACCTGTATATATAACACCACCTTTTGGAGTTGAGGACAGCAGTTTCTGATAGGTCAGGAAGGGATAGCTCCCATGACCAGCTTCACCCTCACCTACTGTGTCCTTCTCCCATACCATGTAGATTGTAAGCCCTCATGGGCAGAGCCCTCTCTCCTTATGTACCAGTTTGTAACTCGTCTTGTTCATGCTTAGTGCAACTGTCTGTATTATGTATGTATACCCCTTTTCATATGTAAAGCGCTATGGAATGAATGGCGCTTTAAGAATAAATAATAATGATAAACCTATTGGAAAATTTGTAAATATTTAATAGAATTAAGAGTATTTTCAGTCCTCAAAATAAACACTTTAGGCCAGTGGTGGTGAACCTATAACACCCTGGAAAAAGTCTATGGTGTACCAATATGCCTTAGACTTTTTCTGCTATTCATCGCACAGAACGCACTATGAACAGCACAGACAGCGCACTAAATGTAGGCAGACTATTATTACTAAATAGAAGATATACTATATTGGTATGCAGGTTAAATTGCCATGTTGGCACTTTGCGATAAATATGCGGGTTTTGGGTTACAGTTTGGGCACTCAGTCTGTAAAAGATTCGCCATCCCTGCTTTAGGCTCTTCTCACACTTGTAACAGCTGCTGTGGGGCACCGCTGTTCCCCCTCTTACAGCTGCAGTCCTGGGCTATGCTTCTGAGGATTCCGTTACGCAGCTTCTACTCAGCCTGATCGCAGCATAATTATGGCTGGTTTAATGTTACCCTGCTCTAGTGGCGGAACGCATCACTCCCTGGGCAGGCTGGGTTAGGTCAGGGGACCTCGCTGACCAACTGTCACAGTGGGGAGTGGAGGAAACCCCCCACCATACAATGTGGGAAAAAGAAGATGCCGCTAGACCTGGAAGCCAGGATAAGGGAGCAGGACCTTCTAAGCATCCCTAAATATAATAATATAATCCCTGACCTCCTAACTGTATGAGCCAGCCTCAATGGTAGGGGGGCTCATACTCCATAACCTGGGCCCTTCTAACCCTAATGATCCTTGAAATAGGAGCCAAGAATAAGAGACAACCGGTTCATCCACGACACGGATGAACCGGATTCTCCCACAGGCCTAGCAACAAAGGAAGAGAAAGCCAGTGAGCAAATCCCAGATTGGCAGATAAGCCCCAGCGTCCACAACACCTTGCACACAACTTCGAACACAACCAGGAAGGAAGGGCAACAGCCTTAAAGGGTAAGCACACACACATGCAATACAACACATTGCCACCGGCAACCAGCATGCGCGACAAAAGTGTCACGGCAAACTACCAACAAGCCGTGACACCAACCCTGGCTCTCCTGCAGGTATTTAAGTAGCTCAGCCCTCTTCCTAGACGCCTCAGTGTCAAGGTCGTTGTCTTTTTCTAAAGAGCCTGATAACCACTTGTGTTGCTGAGTTGTACTTCGTTCCTGGACTCTGCTTATCGTCTGTCTCATCCCTGCCTGCTTGCTTTGTCTCCCCTGTTACTGACCCGGATTGCCTGACCTGTACCTGTGCCGCCTGCCCTGACCTATTGCCTGTCTGATCATGTCTCTGCACCGTTGCTCCTGTCTACGCTTATACTTCAGGTACCTACTCAGGTACCCCCTGGTCCACCTGGACCAGCTACCACTGACTCGCAGATTGCTCTGGAGTAGCCTCTGGCAACTACCCTAAAGGCTCAAGTCCATCCTCACCATCTGAGGCTCAGGTGAAAACCAGGTAGTTGCTTAGACACGCCCCCTCCAGAGTATAGCCAGTCAGAGGCACAGTGGGGCCACACATCCGTGACAACACTGCGTTATTAGCCTCCACTACCCCCATATGCCTGGAAGAGCTCCAAATGCCGAACAGTTATGAATGATATCTATCTAATGGAAACAGGGCCATTCCTCATGCTTTGTAATGCCTAAATGCCATAGACAATGGAAAACTAAGATATGCAGCAACAAATGGCCACAAATTTGGAATGAAGCAACAGAATAAGCAATTCCTCAGATGCAACAAAGCATTTCATAATTCTCAAATGGGGTTAACAGCATCAGGAGAGGAGACTGGAAGAAGAAACTTTATGTTAGGGAAGCCTATTAGAGTCTTCAGTTGGACTCAAGCCTATTAGAGTCTTCAGTTGGACTCATTCATATGAATGAATGTAAGAACATGAGGAATATAAAGTGACCGATGTGGTTAGAATAAAAGTTAAAGGGTCACCAACTTTTCATAAAACTTTTAATATGTCATGGTGGTCAGTGGGGGTCTGAGTGCTGAGAACAATCCGTAGAATGATGGGAGAGAAGCACGCACATATTACACTATCTCTCATCGCTGCTCAAGGCGGGCTCCATACATGTCTATGGGCCCGTTTCTATTCGAACCTCAGCAGTGAGGAGAAAGAACGTACTATTCACGCGCTTCTCTCCCTTCGTTCTAGGTATCGTGGGGATCTTAGCACTCAGACACCAACTGATCTAAAAAATCTAAAAAAAGTTTTTTGAAATGTTAGTGACCCTTTAAGAAGGTTAATTCCCTGCTTTTCAAAGACCAGCAGAAACATGTTGAGTGCACAAATCAGATTGAAAAAACAAACAAAAAGAAAGTTATGGATAACATGGCGTTAAAGTGAGTGTCCGAGATAAGGAAAGGTCTTGGACAAAGCTTCTTATTGCCTAAAATAACAAATCATGGTATCCCCATGTCTTTCTCCAACGCTGTTCTCTGTAGCTCTGATCTGGTCCTCTTGCAGCTGCATGTATATGAACTGCACTGTTCTGTACAGCTGCTGCCACCTCCATCATGCCACTGCTGCGACCTGCCTGCCATTATGTTCTGTACGGTTGCTGCTGCCTCAGTCATGCCACCTCTGCCATCCTGCCTTTGCTGCAGCCTGCCAATCATTACCTTTCGTAAGGCTGCTGCTGCTTCCATCATGCTACTGCCTGCCTGCTAAATGTGCTATATGGCTGCTGCTGCCACCACTGCCTCAGCTGCTACTCCTCGCTGCTAATCTCTACTGCCACTGCTACTATGGCAAAGCATCTGGCACTACTACTACTACTACTGTACTATTACTATTACTATTACTACTAATACCCATAGACAGCCATTTTACTACCTTCTATGTTCCATGCTGTGTTGCTTCTGTTGCCGCTACTATTGAGGCCACATGCCACTATATCCGTACCCTATGCTGTTATTGCATTCAAGAGCTTGGGAAGGGAGGAGTGAAAAAGAAAAACTCATAAAAAATAAACAAAAGAAATAAGTTTTCCTAAAAATTCTAGGAGTCCTAGGAGACTAGAGGGAGTTATATACCAATTTTAAGGGCAAACGGAGCAACTTCGGTTTGGCCCAATTTGATTCAGATCCAAACCAAACTTTTCTGCAAACCTGAACCGAACCAATTCTCAAGTGATTTGCTCATCTCTAGTCTGTTTCTCCCATGGGAGCAGGATTATTTTTATTATTTTATCTTTCAAAATTTGGTGAATGATTTTTTTAGGGAATTTATTGGAAAATGGTATACGCCTCAGTTTGAGTTCTTATGTTCGTCATGTTAAAGCTTACACAGATACTGCACAACAATTCTTTATCTGTGAACTTAGAAAAATGTTTGTTTGGAGTCAAAGAGGTACCATTCTTTGGGTACATCATATCCACAGACTCTTTTTGCATGGGAAGATTTAAGGTTCTGGGAATTAATGACTGGGTGCAACCAAAGTGTCTTAAAGCCTTGCGCAGAGAGATTCTTGGAATTTGATAATTATTATATAATTATATATAAATGTATTAAAATTTTGTCTGTTATCGCCAAACCTCTTACTGATGTTACCAAGAAAGGTGCTGATGTTGCTAATCGGAAACCGGAAGCTATCGCTGCTTTTGATTCTTACCCAACTGGATCAGAATAGACCTTTCATTGTGAAAGTCAATGCTTCTGAAGTGGGAGTGAGAGCAGTTTTGTCTCAGGGTACGAAAAAGAAGCATAAGCCAGCTCACCGGAGGATGCATGGACGTGTAGGAAACAGCATAGGTAAAGAAAGTGCAGAAGGCTTCCAGCATCCATTTCTGAGTCTTTATTAGCAAATTATCATTTAAAATTCAGTACTGCAACCATGTACAGTTGATGTATTTCTGCTAATACAGGTAGCCTGTAGTGATGAGCAGCAGGGGCAATATTCGAATTCGCAATATTTCGCGAATTGGTTGTAGAATATTCATAATATATTCGCGAATATTCATATTCGAGATTATTCTCTTGATTGTGAAAAATCAGCGATGTAATATGTGCGTTAATTGAGTAAGGGCGGGTTATAGGCAACTTTCCTATTGGGTTGGCTTGCTAGAATTCGCGAATATGTAGAATATACTATATTCGACTTCGGATTTGCTCAATACTAGTTACAGTGATACACAATCAACTTGCAGAATAACCGACTGAACTGGATGGACAGATGTTTTTTTTTTAGCCTTATAAACTATGTTACTATTCTGATTGCCTGATTGGAGTCGGGAAGGAATTTTTTTCCCCTTAAGTGAGGAAAATTGGCTTCTGCCTCACAGGGGTTTTTTGCCTTCCTCTGGATCAACTTGTAGGAAACAGGCCGAACTGGATGGACAAATGTCTTTTTTCGGTCTTATATGTTACTATGTTACTATGTTACTATGTTACTATGTTACAACCTACATAGTCAGAACTTTTTCATATTTCCATCTATAGAGCTGTGTGAGGGCTTGTTTTTTGTGGGACGAGCTGTAGTTTTTATTGGTACCATTCTGGGATAAATAAAAATTGTTGATCAATTTTTGTTACTTTTTTTGTTTTAGAGGACAAGGTGACCAAAAAATGGGGTTTCGGACATTATGATTTTTTTTCAATGTTATGGCATTCACCATGCAGGATAAATACTTTTATATTTTCAGACATTTTTGGATGCAGTGATAACAATTTTTTATTAGTTTTTTATTGTTTATTTTTATATGTAACATTGGGTAAGAGGGGTGAATTTTTTTTAAATTTTGTTTGCTGGCTTGATTCATTTTTCCATCGCATTATACACTGCTCATTTCAGGGGGTTACGACCACCCTGCAGTACAGCAGCTGTGGTCATGCTTGCACACTATAGGAAAAAGCACCAGCCTCTCTGGTGGCCAGGATCGTGGGAGCATGGATACACAACAGCTCCCTTCCCGGCCATAGCTCTTGGAAACGAGCAATATATAAAGTGATGGGAAAATGAAGCCAGCAAAGGAAGCAATATGGATAATCACAATACATTAGTAAGTGCCTTGTATTAACTTTGTCTACACTAAATGTCTTTTGTTGAAGTGAGACTACCCCTTTAATATGTTTAATATACAGTTTATGGACTTGGTCATAGTGAAATATTTCTAATAAACCCTGCTGCAGGAGCGGGGTTGGCATCAGAGAACGGAGGCCCCAGCCTTGGACTAACCATTAGATGCTGTGGTCACAATTGACATTGGCATGAGAGGGTTTAAATGGAGTGGCCTAGCACATGTAATAGGGCCGTGCGTCTCTTTCCATGGTATCCACATTCTTTAGGATTTGAATGTAGGTAACGAATAAGGTGGTATAGGGTGCAGTCAGCTCCCTGTGTGTTTGAGTTGCACTGTGCATTGTGAGAATAGGGCTAGGTGATTATTTTTTATTTTTGAGGATTCAAATTTATTTTAATTTTATTTTTACTGCGTGGGGCACTAAGAGGGCAATTTATTTAAGTGTGGGGAACAAGCAGAGCATTAACTGTGTGGGAAGCACTAAGGGGCTCTTCAGCTGTGTGCAGAGCACAAAGGGGGACATTGACTGTGTGGGAAGCTCTAAGGGGGCACTATTACTGTGTTGATGCCACAGGGTAAGAAGCACTCGTACTGTGGCTGTACTGTGTGACAAAATAGAGGCACTGTTAATATGTGAAGGTGATATGGGGACAATATTACTGTGTTGATGCCACTATGGAAGCACTAGCATTTTGTGGAGAACACAACAATAGCTGATCTCAGGGAGACCAACTACAAAAAACACTGCGGAGCCTCACTTAAGAGTCTCAACACAGCAATCCGAAGTGCAAAGCTCCCTGGGAAACAGGAATATGCAAAATAAATGTGGAGCCCCAGTATTGGGTCTGCAACACAATGAAAGCCAGAGATCCCTCAAAGGAAGGAAAACCGGTGCAAAGGGGTGTGTCCATTACAGAAATCACCAAATCCACCATATTAAGTGGCCCCTATGTCAAGATCCCGCTTTTTTACAAGCTTTAAGGATGTGACGAGGAAAACCTAAGCCAGTTATCCATCCACAGACAGCTGTTTCAGGGTGTTGCCCCTCATCAGTGTGGAGTAGGATTCTGGCTAACCGAGAGCAATGCCTCGGAGACTACACAAACACAACAATAGCTGATCTCAGGGAGACCAACTACAAAAAACACTGCGGAGCCTCACTTAAGAGTCTCAACACAGCAATCCGAAGTGCAAAGACCCAATACTGGGGCTCCACATTTATTTTGCATTTTGTGGAGAAGCAAGGGGGCACTAAAGGTGGCACTATTACTCTGTTGGGAACAAAGGGAGAAATATTACTGTGTGATTTTTTTATTACCATTATTATCATCTGGAGCACTATCAAAATTGTTTGGGAAAACAGCAATATGGTACTTTTAAAGAGGCAGTAGGATGGGAGTTTTGTGCAGCAGGTGGGTATAGGTGGGGAGGATGCTGGAAAAGCAGGAATCAAAAGATGTCTGGTTAGCCAACTCGGCATAGACGAGAGTCATAGTTGGAAGACGTTGTCATGGTGGTCTGTGTTAGATGGAAAAGAAAAGAGTGAATAAGGTAAGGTCGTAAGATGTCACCTGTGATCAGCTGAATATAACCGTACTGTATTAAACTATATGGACTGCAGAGAATTATTCAGTCACTGCTTGAAGGTAACATGTGGTCTTATTGTGGTGGTATTATTTGGTAACAATATGCTGGTATTATTTAGACACTATCTAGTGGTAATATGTGGGCATGGTGTAGTGATATTATTTGGTACTATTCAGTCAATATTTAATGGTAATATATGATCACAAAAAGGAAAAGGTAAACAACTCCAATCAAGTAAGATGTCACCTCTGATGTACTGAATTTAACTATATTGCATATGTTCTGCAGAGGGCATGTGTAGAACTGGTACCTACCACTGAATTGAATTTCATTTTGTCACTCTGGAGGTTATATATTTTCCTGGTATTATTTGGTAACTCTATGCTGAATTTTATTTAGTCACTAATCAGTGGTCCCGATGTGGAGGTTTTATTTGGTAACTCTATGGTAGTTGGATATAGTCACTGTTCAGTAGTAATATAGCTTAATTGTCCACAACAATCAGAGCCATTTCTGCCGATAAAAGGATGATAAAAAAGGCGTAATATTCGCCGTTTGATAGCCCTGCTCACTTTGACATTTAGAACTCATTTCTACCATGATGCATTCTTTATGGTGAAAATTCTGGAGAAAACTGTTGAGTGTGGAGGTGTGAAGGTATTATTTGATAACAGTATGGTGCTACAATTTAATTTGATGGTAATTATGTGGTCATGGTTGTTGCAGATCTCAGCTTTGAGCTGAAGCATCAGAGAATCGAAAGCATGGGAGAATAACATGGTTTTACTTGGGACATGCAGCAACCATTATGTTCATCATCAAGAGGAAAGATACAGGTGAAACTAGTAGTTTATTCTCCCACAATGTCTGAATGCTTCTGCTCAAAGCTGAATTATGCAACAGTTTATCGGCCCAGACACAGATCCAGTTACAGTAACAGCACAACACGACGGCTAAACTGATAGAAGGGATCTTCCAGAACTACTCATCCCCTGAATACAAGTGAGAAACACTGTTTATTCTCCCACAATGCCCAAAGCGAAAATTTATATAACTAGTATGGCAACATTATCTGTTAAAATTATGCTGGTACTAATCAGCCACTGTCTGGCGATAAAATGTGGCCCTTTTATATTGGTACTACATGGTAATGACTGTATGACTGTAGAGTACACAAGACACTGCTGGACAGAGAATACGCTGCATTCCCTGAATCCTGGCAGCCACATCCTCTACTCACAGTCTGCTGTACTGTACAGCTTGCCCTGTCTGTGCTGGGAGATGACACTTGCTGACTAGTATTACAGTTTGCAAGTGGCACAGCTTTGGCACAGTTTGCTGAGGAGAGACAATGCACCAGAATTATTCCGTAAAATGAGCCAAAAGGAATGGCGTTTTGATATGCATCAAATATGTCAACAGTTTTCTCCAGAAATTTCACCATAAAGAATGCATCATGGCAGAAATGAGTTCTAAATGTCAAAGTGGGCAGGGCTATCGAACGGCGAATTTTACGCCTCATTTATCATCCTCTTATCGGATAAGTGTATATTTATTGGTTTGGGTAAAAGTTATAGCGTTTACAAACTATGTTGCAAAAAAGTGAATTTCCGCACTTTGACTTTCTGAGCAGCTGTCCTGTTTCCTGTCGTGCTACAATGCTCAGACAGTAGAAACACCCCATAAATGACCCCATTTCGGAAAGTAGACACCCTAAGGTATTCACTGAGGGGCATAGCGAGAACATGGAAGTTTTTATTTTTTGTCACAAGTTAGCGGAAATTGTTTTTTGTTTTTTTTAAAAAAATTTCTTTTTTCGCTAACTTGTGCCAAAAAAATAAAAACTTCCATGAACTCACTATGCCCATCAGCGAATACCTTAGGGTGTCTACTTTCCGGAATGGGGTCACTTGTGGGGTATTTTTACTGCCCTGGCATTTTAGGGGCCCCTAAACGTCAGAAGCAGTTTGGAATCCAAATGCGTAAAAAATGTCCTGTGAAATCCTAAAGGTACTCATTGGACCCCTTTGCGCATCTTGGCTGCAAAAAAGTGGCACACATGTGGTATCGCCGTACTCAGGAGAAGTAGGGCAATGTGTTTTGGGGTGTATTTTTACATATACCCATACTGGGTGTGAAAAATATCTCTGTAAATGACAACTTTTTCCATTTTTTTATACAAAGTTGTCCATTTACAGATATATTGTCCATTGTCCATTTACAGAGATATTTACAGAGCACTGGCAGCAGCAGTATGTCAGTGCTATCCAATGCATTCCAGAACTGTAAGGGTTACATAGCATCATAAATCAATATGATGCTATGCGACCCCGTCTGTGCGGGAGAAGTCAGGACGGGTGCTCCTTTGCGATCACCATACGTGAGCAACGCTCGTGTGCAAGGGCCCTAAGACCCTTGTGTGCCTGGCCTGTGTCTTGCAATCCCTATGCTAATAATGTACCTGGGTGTGATACTTGCGGAAACACTCCCCAGGTTGGTCAGGACAGTCAGGACAAAAAACGGTGGTGTCACGCCTTAGTCCACTCCTGCTACAGACACGACATCTTTTTCTTGGGGAATGGTGGCTTAGGGTACCAGGGAAGACACTGGGGAAGTGTCTCTCAAGTAGCCGGCTCACTACATCAGGGACTTGGGGCACAGGAGTTCCGAAATGATCTCTTCCTGGAATTTAAGGAAGGATCCCTTTCTCCCAGCCTTACTGTAGAGAACGTAACTGTTATATACGGCCAATTGAATCAAATATACAGACACCTTTTTATACCAGCGTCTGGTGCGTCGGGAAAATAAATATGGAGCCAACATTTGGTCATTGAAGTCCACCCCTCCCATGTGGAGATTATAATCGTGGACTGAGAGGGGCTTTTCAATGACTCCTGTCGCCCGTTCTATTTGGACAGTCGTGTCTGCGTGAATGGTGGACAGAAGGTAAACGTCCCTCTCGTCCCGCCACTTCACCGCGAGCAGTTCTTGGTCACACAAGGCAGCCCTCTCCCCCCGGGTATTAATGAGCCGTTGGGGGAAGCCCCGGCGACTAGGCCGCGCGGTGCCACAGCATTGGATTCCGACTAGATGTAAGTGCCGAAAGAGGGCCACACTTGTGTAAAAATTGTCCACGTATAAGTGTTACCCCTTGCAGACTAAGGGTGACACCAAGTCCTAGACAATCTTGCCACTGCACCCCAGGTAGTCAGGGCATCCGACCGACTCCAGTTTTGAGTCTTTTCCCTCATAGACCCTAAAACGATATGTATAGCCTGTGGCCCTTTCACAGAGCTTATACAATTTGACCCCGCATCGGGGGCGCTTGCTGGGGATGTACTGTTTGATGCCAAGGCGCCCGGTGAATTGTACTAGGTACTCGTCTATGCAGATGTTCTGACTGGGGGTATACGCATCTGCAAATTTGGATGACAAATGGTCTATGAGGGGCCGAATTTTCTGGAGCCGGTCATAAGCAGGGTGGCCTCTTGGATGACAGGTTTCATTTCAGTGAAATGCATAAAGCGCATAATGACCTCAAACCGTGCCCTGGACATTGCAGCAGAGTACATGGGCATGTAATGTATTGGGTCTTTAGACCAATATGACTGCAATACATTTTTTTTAGTTATGCCCATGCTGAGGGTAAGGCCCAAAAATGTTTTAAATTCGGAAACGGTGACTGGTTTCCACCAGAAAGGCTGGGCATAGAAGCTTTCCGGATTGGCGGTTATATATTGTGTGGCGTATCGGTTGGTTTCTGCCACAACTAAGTCGTAGAGATCCGCGGTGAAGAACAGCTCAAAAAATTCAAGGGCCGATCCGAAATTGGCTGTCTCCATGTGAACTCCTGACTGGGCGGTGAAAGGAGGCAATACGGGTGCGGCGGAAGGAGGGGATTGCCAATTAGGGTTTGCCAGCACCTCTCGGAGACTAAGGGGTCTACGCGGTGGCTGCGACGGGGGAGTTAGTGCACGTGCCACCGTACCAGCAACTGCCCTTCTGGTGCTCGCCACTTCACCAGGGAATACGGCAGTGCTGGTACAAGGTCCAGGATCAGCACATCAACCGCTGCCGGTGTATGCCGCACCATAAAAAAGGTCAGCGCTAGCACCACTCTGCTGCATATGAGGCTCAACACGCGGGGTATGCGAAACACTGACATGGGGTCGGGTACGCCTGACCGTAGCAGGGACCTCAACCTCGTCATCTTCGCTAGCGGTTAGAGTGCCACTGCTGTCTACAGGTTCATATTCTGAACCACTGGATTCAGCGGGTGAAGCGTCCCCATCGCTTTCATCCATCACGGCCAGAATCCTGTAGGCCTCTTCAGCGGAATACCCCTTTTTTGCCATTTTGGAGTAACTAAATTTAGGGGGTATTCCTCTGAGACTACCCAGGAAAAAGAGCACACCTACCTAGTAAAAGGGAGTGCTTGCGAAGTAACGCTGCGATCGCTAATTAAGATCCAATAACTCAAAAGTGATCTTTTATAGCGGTGCAGCAATTTTACTGTGTTTTTGCAGTGATCATAAAAAAAAATTTCTGTTACTGCGGTGGGCGGACTGAACGCAAGTGTGCGCACAAGATCAGGCCTGATCAGGCGAATAATGCGTTTTTTATAGAGCCTAAAGTGACCCTAATGTACTGATATAGATCTGATTGCGATCAGTCTTGATCACTTACAGATACTATATTAGTATTAGTGCTGATAAGCGACAGTGATGACGCTAATCAGCGACTAATAAGGGACTGTGCGGTGCGGTGGGCTGGGCGCTAACTACCTGACCGTGATTAGGGACCCTTATAGGGGGGGTGATATATGACAGGGGGGTGACAGAGGGTGATCAGGGGGTTTATATGGGTAATCAGTGGCTACTAAGGGGCTACTAAGGGGGGGGTGTAATGTATGTGTGGCGATTTGGTGTACTTACTGAGCTGCCTGTGTCCTCTGGTGGTGGATCCAGCAAAAGGACCAAGCAGGACTTATATCAGACGCTATTTTGTAAATAGTGTCTGATATCCGATTTTCATAGGGCGATTTAAAAAATTACAGCCTGCCAGCCAATGATCGCAGCTGGCAGGCTGTAGTTTCACTTCTCTTCTGTGCGTCACAGTGAACGTGCATGCATGCGCGCGCGCGTTCATGTGAAATCTCGGGTCTAACGAGATTTTCGGCGTTAGCGTGGCGGCAAGTGGTTAAAATGACTGTGATACTCAGCTCCTTCTAGACATTTACTGGTGTGTTTACAAACATGGTGAAGTCAAGAGAATGGTCCAGGAAGACAAGAGAAGAAGTGATTTCTCTTCACAGGAAGGGCAATGGCTATAAGAAGATTGCAAAGATGTTAAACATACCAAGAGACACCATAGGAAGCATCATTCGCAAATTCAAGGCAAAGGGCACTGTTGAAACGCTACCTGGTCGTGGCAGAAAGAAGACGCTGACTTTGACTGCTGTGCGCTACCTGAAGTGCAAAGTGGAGAAAAGTCCCCGTGTGACTGCTGAGGAACTGAAAAAAGATTTGTCAGATGCAGGTACTGAAGTTTCAACTCAGACAATAAGGCGCACACTGCGTAATGAAGGCCTCCATGCCAGAACTCCCAGGCACATCCCCTTGCTGTCTCTAAAGAATAAGAAGAGTCGACTGCAGTATGCCAAAAGTCATGTGGACAAACCACAAAGGTTTTGGGATAGTGTTCTGTGGACTGATGAAACAAAATTAGAACTGTTTGGGCCCATGGATTAACGCTATGTTTGGAGGAGGAAGAACAAGGCCTATGAAGGAAAGAACACCTTGCCTACTGTGAATCATGCTTTGGGGCTGTTTTGCTTCTACAGGTACAGGGAAGCTTCAGCGTGTGCAAGGTACCATGAATTCTCTTCAGTACCAGGAGATATTGGATGAAAATGTGATGGTACCTGAGGCTTGGGAGACGTTGGACCTTTCAACAGGACAATGATCTCAAGTATACCTCCAAGTCCACTAGAGCATGGTTGCAGATTAAAGGCTGGAACATTTTGAAGTGGCCATCGCAGTCACCAGACTTAAATCCCATTGAGAACCTTTGGCGGGACTTAAAGAAAGCAGTTGCAGCGCGCAAGCCTAAGAATGTGACTGAACTGGAGGCTTTTGCTCATGAAGAATGGGCGAAGATACCCGTAGATCGCTGCAAGACACTTGTCAAGCTATGCTTCACGTTTAAAAGCTGTTATAACTGGAAAAGGATGTTGTACTAAGTACTAAGATTGAATGTCACTTGGGGGTTGAATAAAACTGATAATGATGTGAGCACAGACAAGACATTTGTGGTTATTTCATTATAAATGTTATGTTATATTTGTCTGACTTACAAGTGCCTCTTTGATTTAATTATAAACAAGATGACTGAAATGATCAAAATCAATGTCAAACTGGCCAAAACACTCAATTTCAGTGGGGGTTGAATAATTTTGAACACAACTGTAAGACGTTATAGAGAAGTACCGAGCAGTATAACATTACAAATTAAATTTGATTAGAATTAATTTACTCATCTCTAATGACAAAGTTTCTTATATTTGCCAGTGTTATAGTTGTGTGAAAGTACAGTGACCATTTAAAGACAGGCATTTTAAACAAGCAGACTCTTGGACAAACGGATAGCCATGGGTATAATATTTATGGATTTACAGAAAATTGTCTCATAGATGCCTTATGTGTAAATTATGGTCTATTGGTTTAATAAAGTAATTACAGTGATTACCATGGGGGAAGCATGACAAAAATAAATCCAGTATGACCAGATGTTTCACTGTTGCAAATAGTATTTTTCTAATCCAATTACTATAGTATGGCGGAAAATGTTATTTTGTGGAAGTTGTCCTATTTTGTTGTCGTTTTCTTCAATTACTTCAACAAGGAAATCTGCAGCATTGATGACTCCATATAAAACATAGAGTACTGAGACATGGTTTTCCATAGACACAATTCTAGGAAAACATTCCTAGAACTGTCCCTTAAACAGGTTTTCCCATGTTAGACATTTATGGCTGAAAATGCCTTATAGATGCGGGTTCCATCTCTGGGACCACACCTAACTCTAGAATAAAGGTCCCACTAGGGTTGGGCAATATAAAAAATATTAATAATGCCTCCATATGTAATGCTTTTCCCCCCAAAGTATAATGAGCCAATTTTTAATGCTTCCCACCACCACCCGGTATTTCCCCCAGTAGTGCCATAAATATATTTAAAGAAACTAACTTTATACTCACCTGTGTCCTGCAATGCAGGCCACAGTTTTCTTTTTACTTCAAGCCACAGGGTCTGAGTTGCAACATCCCGGCGCAGGCGGTCGCGATTACATCACTTCAACCTCCTCCATCACGACAGGGGTGGTGTGATGACTTGGTCCCATGCCTAGCGGCCTGAGGCCTGTGGGGATGAATCGGGACGAGAGCCTGAGAGGGCCTGAGAGAAGCCTAATGTCACTAAAATCCTGCAGTAATTAGGAAATGGTAACATCGCCATATCTTCGTTTTTTTAATACCGCGGTATATTAAACATACCGGTGTATCGCTCAACACTAGGTCCCACTACTGCTGTGAAAGGAAAAGTGGTCACACATGTGTTGCTCTCTCCTTCTGCAGTATCCCACTTATGTGTGTATAAGTGGACACTTTAAATTTCTACATCTGTATGGAATGTATTTCTAAATGTATCGTAATTCTTAGTACCAGGCTGGCAGTGTCATTGCATGTATTCGCCCCTAGGTTGTGTTTGCACTACATAGTTATATAGCTTGGGGGTGTGCCAAGAAAGTAGTAGTAGGAGAGAATGAAACGAGTGGAGAACAGAGAAGGAAGCATGTATATGGAGGAGCAGAACAGGCCCAGTCCACAATATAGCTGCCTCTTTATCCTCTGGGCCCTGATCAAGCCTAGAGAGGACAAACACCGTATTTTAGCAGCACAGCAAAGACTAGTAAGTCTACATCTGAATATAGAGAAAGTCTGGCTAGCTAAAACTAGCCAATAGACTTCACAAGCACCAGTGACCGGGAGGGACTTAAAGGTACCTGGACACAACCTGATAATTAGTGCGCAGAGTTGTCTTTCACCACATGCCTCAATGGACATAGTGGACCTGAACCTTTTCAGAGAGCATCCTGCATAAATAATTTAGCAGAGAGGTTGCCTGCCACGAGAGAGAACGCCCTTATTGGATTGCTCAACATAAAGTAAGAAATTATTGTAGCTGGAATTACATGATTACATTAGTTGCCCTCCTCTGAACCCTCTCCAGCTTCCAGTGCAGGGTGTTAGGTAGTGTGATAGGTTCTGCTGTCCATGCATAGATGCTGCATACATAGTGCTGTATGTATCACTAATATGTAGTCAGACATGCTAAAATGTAAAGTTGCACGTATTGCGTCAAAATATTTGCATCATTAGTGCCGATTTTCGCAATTGCAAATATATTGGAGCACTCTATCTGCATATAAAGCTATTGTAATGCTAATCATTTTCTCCAGTCTCAGGAGACTTCGAGCAGCTTGAAAAATGTAGCAAAAGTGACTAACGCCTGTATTGCACATGCATTACGCGAATATTCCATGGCTGATTTTCGCAATCAAGAAAATAATGGGGAATTAGCAAATTCGTGAATTTATGGCGAATATTCGCCCTAATATTTGTGAAATATCACAAATTGGAATATTGCCCCTGCCACTCATCACTACTGCCCAGCTTGATAAAAGGATCACAGCTTATCTGATAGTTGGATTATTACCTTTTTGCTGTACTAATGAACTGTACGGACTATTCCGAAACAAGTGATTCAGTGAAAGCTCTATTATTTGCTCCTCATCATTCCTACCACCTTCATTTGCACCTAGTGCTTCTGGTTTAACGAACACAGGGGCCCAACCGCCAAGGCACCCCAGATACCCTTCACCATCAATGACACCTCAACCAACATCTGGCTGGTGTTCCCTGCAATAGAGAGTGCCCTGGAGGATTTGGTGCTGACCTCCTTTCCACTGCTCACCGGCCCAAGGAGCTGCAGAAAAGTGAGTACAACTACTACACCCATTTGGTGCACCATTACACTCACACATTGCCCCTGCGGCCTGGCACGTCGCAAGAATTGGTGTCACGAACAGGATCAACCCCTCTGCGCCTTATGCAAATAGGATACGAAAATCCTTTGTGCCTTATCAGAATAAGCCCTATTAGCTTAATTAAGAGACCTTGTATGTTCCCTAAAGTGGAGATTTTAAACGTCTTTATTGCTGTGGAAAACTGTTCAAACAACTGAAAATTGCACACGGATACTATACTAGACCCCTGCTATCAAATTGCATCAATTGCAAATTGTAAGAAAAACGCATATTTTTGTGTCAACAACACTGTTTGCTGTCCGTGAATGGACTTTTGTATTGCACCTAACATGGCCGCTTGAAAGCTTCTTGATATATTTGCTGCGCCATACCAGTGGTAACCTCTCCAGCTGGAGCGGAAAAGAGTGAACACAAACCCCCTTATGAAAAGCGAGAAAGCTAATTTACATTGTGCCAATGTTAACGCTACTGACCAAAGTCGGCGCTGCACCCTTCTTCGTGCATGCAGACCTGGGAGGCGGGCCCGCACGAGAGAAGAACGTGACGTGCGCACGTTGGGAAGACGAAAAACAATGCGATGCTTCGAACGAAGAGACGCAGAAGTTCACAGCAAAGGAGACGGCATGGCCGAAGTGCACCGCGATCGTGCGCTGGAAATACCCGCTGACCCCATGCCAGAGGCAGCTGCCGGAAAGATGGAGGGAACCAAAGACCTCACGCCGGAAGTAGCATTGAAGCAAGCAAAGGAGTTAAGCCAGCCGCGACACAGGATTCACTGCCCAGACCATCCATCGCTGCAGGTCAGAACTCCCCTGAAAAGCCCACCATACCTAATGTAGCTGAAAGGTCCGGTCAGGATCAGGTCATATGAGCGCAACCCTCTATTGCTGCTGCCTGTAGAGAGCCATTGCCAGATGCCTCTAAGGCCGAATTGTGGGCCAATCTATCGGCCGAAATTAAGTCTGCCCGACTCATACGCGCCCACACATGCAAGAAGTATAATGAAGGGCTGACCCTAGAAGCACCTCTGGAGAATTTCCCAGTCCCAGTAAGCAGACTAGGACGGTCCTCTCTTTGAACAAAGAGGCGTTGGTTTTATTAGATATTTGGAGACCAACAGAGACTATTCAGTCAACTAGAAAGCTGTAAAAAGAAAAGATCTCCCCAGCTGGCTTCACAGTCTGTATGGACATGAGATTGTGGAGTTTACCCCTGGCGAAGGTACTAGAGGGCCCTATGCTACAGCAGTTATACGGCCTGCGCCAAAGGCCGAATCTTGGGAGCCCGCAGGGGACCCTGAGTCTGAAGAAGAGGAATAGCCCGCGCTATCTACCGCCCCCATGCGGCCGATCGTAAAATATGTGCCACCTCTTGCCCCCAGTTAGAGCCAGTTGGCTACGGGATTTGCTGGCACCAACATATTGTGGCAGCCCGCCATTGCCACCAGAGACCCTTAGGACCACCATGGGTCCAATCCTAAACAATGACGTAGGCTGCCGTCATGAGTTAGGACTACAAGAGTTCGAAACGCGTTGACTGATGGATTTGTGAGAATTTTTTATGAAGTAACACTTTACGTCAAGTAACTGGAAATAAAGAATTTACACTCAGGATTCTTACGGTGCTGGATTTATCAATGTTTCTGCATCTAAACAAGGTCTAACCTTACATTCTGTGCACCTTGGGATAAAGCAAGCCAGATTTTATGGGACAAGTGAGCTGGATTCCTGCAATCTATTGAGTTATTCTGATTGCCGGATTGGAGTCGGGAAGGATTTTTTTATTTCCCTTAAGTGGGGAATATTGGCTTCTACCTCACAGTTTTTTTTTTTGCCTTCCTCTGGATCAACTAGCAGGATGACAGGCCGAACTGGATGGACAGATGTCTTTTTTCGGCCTTTTATACTATGTTATTATGCTACTATGTTACTCGCATTGCGCATCCAACTTACAGCGGGGTATATGCAACTTACTTTAATATTGTTTGGCTGGGTAGAATTAATGAATATGACGAATACGAATATACCGCTATATTCTCTATATTCGCTAATTCTAGCAAGCCAATTGGAAAGTAGACTGTACCCAGCTGTAAGTTGGATGCACAATGCAAGAATATTACTTTGCCTATTTTTTGTAATAAATAGAATAATGACCCAGGATTCTATTTATTGCAAAAAATAGTGAAAGTAATATTCTCGCATTGCGCATCCAACTTAGAGCTGTGTATAGGCAACTTTCCTATTGGCTTGCTAGAATTAGCGAATATAGAGAATATAGCGCTATATTTCTATTCGTCATATTCATTAATTCTACCTAGCCAAACAATAAGTAAGTTGCATATACATGCAATATAAAATCCAGTTGTTTTTACACCAGCTAGGGAACACTTATAATTGAATAACACTTCTTGACTTACAGAGATAACAATTTAACTTGTGCTGTGCAAAACTGGGGACCAAGGCTGCAGCCAGTGCGGCTGAATTTCCAAACGAAGGTACCAAGGAAAGTTCCAAGTATAGGATCGGCAGTCCAAGTTCCAAGTTAAGAGGCCCAGTTGCCCCCCCTTTGTTGAGAAGTCCCGGGTCAAACGCTAACCCATAGCAACCAATTAATTGTTAAGGATGTGTGATTTCTTGAAATATGAGTAATATGAGTATTTTCAACCCTTTAACAGAGAATTTCCCTCACGTGTGGGGGACATCCAGTCCAGTGCGGCTCACCTGCAATGTCCATTACCTCCTGCCCAAGGCAATATTATTCTTGAGAGACTTGAAATGACCAAACTTGTTGCCTTTTGTGGACTGTAAACACTAAGCCTGTTGTCTGTCAAAATACTGTAACTATTAAGCTTGTTGCCCCATGTGGGATCAAACCACCTTGTTACAGTTATGCTTGTGTCCGACTGTTTCTACAGTTACGCTTGTGTCCGACAGTTTTTTTCCACCATTCTAGGGTGAGGAGCTACACTTACCATTCAGGGCCAAACAGATTCTCTCTCTAAGGCCCCTTTCACACGTGAAGTAATCGCATTGCACCCGCACTGATTGCTGCCAAATTTACTTCAATGGGGCTGTGCAGATGAGCGGTGATTTTCACTCATCACTTGTGCATTGCGTAAAAAATCGCAGCATGTGCTATATTCTGCGTTTTTCACGCAATGCAGGCCCCATAGAAGTGAATGGGGCTGAGTGAAAATCATATAGTGCGGATGCAATGCGATTTTCACGCATGGTTGCTACGAGATGATGTTAGAATATTGATTAAAGTAAATTGACTGCATTATTTTCCCTTATAACATGGTTGTAAAGGAAAATAATAGCATTCTTAATACAGAATGCTTACTAAAATGTTACTTGAGGGGTTAAAAAGGAAAAAAATTAACTCACCTCATCCACTTGATTGCGCAGCCGGCATCGTCTTCTTTTTTTTTCTTTCAGGATTCTTCTATCTTTATTCAGCAGGACCTGCGCTGACCTGCGCATGACATCATCAAATGTCCTTTTGCAGGTCCTTAAATAAGAAGAACGAAGACGATGGCGGCTGCACGATCAAGTGGATGAGGTGAGTTAATTTTTTTATTTTTTAACCCCTAAATCCACATTTTAGTAAGCATTCTGTATTAAGAATGCTATTATTTTCCCTTGTGTAGATTTTATTATTTTCCCCTATAACATGGTTATGTTATAGGGGAAAATAATAAAATCTACACAACACTGAACCCAAACCCAAACTTCAGTGAAGAAGTTCGGGTCTGGGTACCATATTCAGTTTTATATCAGGTTTCCTGCAATGCACCAGGGACGCATCCGGAGCAAATCCGTGTGAAAGAGGCCTAAGGTCTGTTCTTTTTGCCTCACTCTCTTTTCTTTCTCCCCTTTGCTGGCTTCTCCTTAAGGTATGGAATAACCTCTTGACACTCACCTGCTGTAGCAGCTTTTGCTTCAGTCTGCAGCACCAGCAGTAGAGGTTTTGGCAAAAAATAAAGGGAAGATCTAACACAAGATATCCCTGCCTGGCTTTTAACAAGACCCATCCTACTCTCTCTTGAGTTGGTAACATAGTAACATCCATGCAGTTCAGCCTGTTAAACTCCAAGTGAATCCAAAGGCAGACAAAAACCCTCATGAACAGGGGAAAATCTATAGGCTCATGGGCTCTGGTGCAAGAGTTCAGCTTGGGCCCCCTTCCCTTTGTGCTTTGGGGTCCAGGGCAGGGGAGCACATAGCCTTCATGCTTCCTGAGGCTAAAATTGAAATGCACCCCCCCCCCCTCAATCCAAATTCTTGTCCTAAGCCCTCCTAATTAAGTCAAAACCAATTTTCCTCACTTTAAAGGAAAAAATTCCATACCGACTCCAATCAGGCAATCTGAATAACGCACAAGCATTACTACTCACATGGACCAGTACCTCCTCCACTTCTGTACCTCTGCAGAGTGCAGGGTCCTACTGAGCTTGCCGTACCACCTCTCCCATCATCAGCGGGCTAACATTTCTCTCTTTCTCAGTGTCGACACAGAAGCAAGGTAGGCTCCAGCCCCACTTAGGCCAAGGCTCTGACACAATACGAGTTCAGCCACATGGTCAGGTTTCCTGATGAAGCCAAAACCAGAAGTGATTTTGGATTCCAAAACTGCATGCAGAAACCTAGCAGTGTGGCCATACCCTAATGGGTCCCAAAGGTCCAGCATAGCATAAGCCCATGTAAGCTAATTATACAATTAGAAAATAAAAGGAGATTAAAAAATAATTTTTAAATTTCTGTATATAGGTTTAATTTTTAATTAAAAAAAAATAAGGCAATGTGTTCTCACTAAAGAGGTCGGATCTTGAGACACTACAAAAGAAGAAATCTGCATAGACTATACATATTAAGTTAATAAAAAAATGTACGCTAAAGGTTATCTTTTCATGATAAAACTATGGGGGGATAGGAAGTTGCTATCACTCATACATGTAAACTCCATTTAGTAATGTAAATATAGCCTGGGAAAGCAAAAGTCTAAAAACCCAGACAATGTTGTTCACAAAAATCTACGCGCTGATAAAAATAAATAATGAAATAAAAAGCAAGTAGGTAAAATACATGGATAATTCTCATAGATGAATTCTCAGCACAAAGCTGTGTTCTCATTGTGTTATATTCATTGTTTCCTGTTTATTAGCTAATGACATCATTTCCTATTTCCTGTCTGATTAAAGCACAGCATCGCCTGACTAAGTTTTTTCTTACACAATCTGCCTCCCTCCACTTTGTTTTATTCTTAAACGAAAAATACCCTAATAAATAAACGTCACTGTGGGATTGTTCCATGCAGCTTTTACTGTTCAGGCCTTTCCTTTCAAAGCCCCTATACAAGATGCCCTCATTTTCCTTTGACTTTTGGTGGCAGATACCAAACACGTAAATTTGTGTTCAGATAAGACACTGAATCCTAAAGGATTAAATGAGGTCTGTAATTACCATGTTTTTCACTCCATAAGATGCACGTTTTTCCTCCAAAAAAAGCAAATACTAATTGTTTTAAGCAAATACCATTATGGAAGCACTCATTAGTACACAGTAGGACCAAGGAGCAGTGAATATGGCGCTTCTGGTGCTGGCTCTACTCACTGCTCCCTAGACTTGGGTGCCAGCTGTCCTGACTGCATACAGAATCAGGAAGTAATGCACTATGACCTGAAGCTTCTTTGCAGTGCGGTGCTAGCACAACACCCGGGGACGGTGAGTGCAGGAACCACCCACTGGACCTTGCCAGTGGCAACGCCGTCCGGAGCAGGAGAGGTTACAAATTAATTAATCATGAATCGCTATAAATCAGGTATACCCAGGCTACTCCACCTTAGGGTACGGCCATACGGAGCAGCTGTTCTGCAAGCAGGTTGCAGCCATGCTGTGGTGAAGACCATAAGGTATAGTCGGTCTTCATTGTTAACGGCACCTTTAATGCACCTTTAAACAGGGGCTGTTGCTGGGATGGTGTTTAGCTGGTTTGGTGGGGGCACAATATGCTGGCATGCCCACTTCTCCAACCCCAGCACTTCTCCAACCCCAGCGCTCTCCTGCCCTACAGATAAACTAGTGTTGAGCAAAGTGTAGCATTCGAAGCGGAATTTGGTCCAAAGTTTAGGAAAGCCCTTTTTCTGCCATCTGCTTTTCCTCCTTTTCCCCATCATCTAATATCGATGACAATATGTGATAAGGAACATCCAGCTCCTCCTCTCTCAGCATCTTGATGACTTTTCTAGGAAGTAAAGCCAGCAAAAGATGAGGGTGGTTATCATTAAGACCTGGCCCGTCTAAGGGATGCAGACCGGATGGTACTGGCTGGCATGCTGAGCACTGGAATAATAAACGCTTTTGTCTTATTGGTATTGAATTCTTCGTTTGCAGCAACACTGTTCCTAGCGCATGAGCACCATGTCTCTCCTTATGCTCAACTCACAAGACAATGGCGTGGGATGAGGGCTGTGACATCACAGGGGATGGCTATCTGTGAATTGGCTGGTTGCACAGCATTATGAGTGATCTTGCATTCCCAGGCTTGTCTCCTCTACACTTAGTTTCACTTTGTAACACATGCAGCCGCCATTTTAGGAAAACCTGATTCATTACCACTAAGCACTAGGAAATTCAGATTCGTTATAAAATAAAGTTTTCCTAAACTTTGGACCAAATTCCGCTTTGAATGCTACACTTCGATCAACAGTAGTTTATTTGTTTTATGTCTAATCTGAGGTCTGATGAGAAATCGAGATTTGATTTGGGGGTCTGATGAAGATTGGGGGCCTGATCTGAATAAACCACAAGTTACCTCACTTGTTATACGGAAAATCTGGTGTTACTATAACTAGAGATGAGCAAATCGAAGTTGACGAAGTGGAATTAGATCCGAATTTCAGGAAAAATTTGATTCACACCGAATCCGAATTTCCTCACGCTTCTTGGTAACGAATCACATTTTTTCCTAAAATGGCTGCTGCCCGTGTGAGGACATGGAGCAAGGAACACTGGGAAGGCGGGATCACCCATAATGTCATGCATGCAGCCAATCAGCAGCCAGCCCTGTGATGCCACAGCCCTATAAATAGCCTCAGCCCTCTTGGATTCTGCCATTTTCCAGTGTACTTAGCGCAGGTTGAGACGTCAGCAGGAGCTAGGGACAGTGCTAGAAAAAACTTCATTGTGCTAAAAAAAACGATTTACAAGTGCAGGGAAAGATTATTGAAGGTTTAGGGAAAGGATAAGGAGGAATCATTCCACAGCTTGGGTAATAGGAACAATACTATTAACCTTGCTGCACTGACTGGGGACCCCAATTGCCATTATGCAGCTCTGCAATTTCAGCAAACCGTTCTTGTTATTGGGGTGCAAGTGCTGTTTGATAAAGCCATTAACAGGGTTTATTACAAGGAAATATTTAAATGTCTTATTTGCCCTTGTGCATATGTTCTAAAACATTTTTGGATTGTATCAGTGGGGAAAAAAAGGGCCTATTAGCCGTTGTGTGGTGAAGTGAAAAAATTCATCATGAATCGCTATAAATCAGGTATACCCTTTTTGTCGTGTATTAGTGGGAAAAGAAAAATATATTTGCCATTCAGCGGTGCAGTTACATGTTCTAAACCCGTTTTGTCCAACAAAAGAGAAGGTGTGCTCACCTCGCCGGATGTGGAGGCACGGACCCCGTCTGAAACATGGGCGTAGGAAGATGAATTCGTAAGGAAAAAACATTGGGTCCAGCTTCCAAAAAATAGTAGGCTTTATTTATTATTTATTAAGTGTGCTAAAAAACATACACCAGAAGCGGTCTGTCGACGCGTTTTGGATCACATACAATTCCGATCCTTATTCATGACAAGAACATGGAGGTGTGAACCGGGCTTAAATAATGAGCCCTTCCCCGGAAAGACCACCGCGCAATCAACCCCAGGTTACACCCCATATGTAAAACCCATTACACTAAGAGAGTCAATTAAAATGTAACAGAGAAAAAGAAGAAAACAAGAAAACCAAGAAAAGGATTAGTAATGTAGTGTTAAATCGTGTCTGCGATTTAAACCAAAGGGGACACGAGAGCCCATGCGAAATATCCAAAAAGATTGTCGATTAAGTAACATAGTATATAAGACCGAAAAAAGACATTTGTCCATCCAGTTCCGCCTGTGAAGTTGATCCAGAGGAAGGCAAAAAACCCATGTGAGGCAGAAGCCAATTTTCCCCACTTAAGGGGAAAAAAATTCCTTCCCGACTCCAATCAGGCAATCAGAATAACTCCCTGAATCAACGACCCCTCTCTAGTAGCTATAGCCTGTAATATTATTACACTCCAGAAATAAATCCAGTCCCCTCTTGAATTCGTTTATTGTACTCACCATCACCACCTCCTCGGGCAGAGAGTTCCATAGTCTCACTGCTCTTACCGTGAAGAATCCTTTTCTATGTTTGTGTACAAACCTTCTTTCCTCCAGACGCAGAGGATGTCCCCTCATCACAGTCACAGCCCTGGGGATAAATAGATGATGGGAGAGATCTCTGTACTGACCCCTGATATATTTATACATAGTTATTAGATCTCCCCTCAGTCGTCTTTTTTCTAAAGTGAATAACCCTAATTTTGATAACCTTTCAGGGTACTGTAGTTGCCCCATTCCAGTTATTACTTTAGTTGCCCTCCTCTGAACCCTCTCCAGCCCTGCTATGTCTGCATTCTTCACAGGACCCCAGAACTGTACACAGTTGATTTTGATTTGTAAAGAGGTAGGACTATGTTCTCATCACGGGCGTCTATGCACCTTTTGATGCAACCCATTATCTTATTGGCCTTGGCAGTAGCTGCGTGACACTGGTTTTTGCAGCTTTATTGGCTGTTTATTAAAATTCCTAGATCCTTTTCCATGTCAGTGTTACCAAGTGTTTTACCATTTAATATGTACGGGTGACTTGCACTATTTCTTCCCATGTGCATAACTTTACATTTGTCATTTGTCAATACTGACCCTGAGGTACCCCACTAGTGACAGTGACCCAATCTGAGTATCTACCGTTATTAACCACCCTCTGTTTTCAGTCACTCAGCCAGTTACTTACCCACATACAGACATTTTCTCCCAGTCCGAGCATCTTCATTTTATATACTAACCTTTTATGAGATACAGTGTCAAATGCTTTGGAGAAGTCCAGATATATGACATCCATTGATTCGCCGCTGTCAAGTCTAGAACTTACCTCCTCATAGAAGCTGATTAAATTCGTTTGGCATGACCGAATCCTCATGAAGCCATGCTGATATGGGGTTATTTGCTTATTTTCATTGAGATACTCCAAAATAGCATCTCTTAGAAACCCTTCAAACAGCTTACCAACAATAGATGTTAAACTTACTAGCCTATAATTTCCAGGCTCTGTTTTTGGACCCTTTTTGAATATTGGCACCACATTTGCTATGTGCCAATCCTGTGGAACATTCCCTGTCAGTATAGAGTCCGTAAATATCAGAAACAAAGGTCTGGCTATGACATCACTTAATTCCCTTAGGATACGGGGCGATTTGTCTATTTTAATCTTTTTAGGTGGCTGTTGTACTTCTTCCTGGGTCAGACAGGGCACTTTTAATGGGGAATTTACTTTTACATTCTGCATTTCATCTGACAGTTTATTTTCCTCAGTGAATATAGTGGAGAAAAAAATATTTAATAGTTTTGCTTTATCCTCGTCGCTCTCTGCAACACCCCCCTCATTGCTATGTAGAGGGCCGACTCCTTCGGATTTATATTTTTTACTATTTATATAATTGAAAAACATTTTAGGGTTAGTTTTACTCTCTTTGGCAATTAATCTCTCGGTCTCTAGTTTGGCAATTTTTATTAGTTTTTTGCATATTCAATTTTTTTCCTTATAGTTTATCAGTGCTTCCTGGCTCCCCTCCTGTTTTAGTGATTTATATGCTTTCTTTTTGTCATTTACTGCTATCTTTACGGTTCTATTTATCCACATTGGTTTCTTATTGTTTCTTAGCCTTTTATTTCTATAAGGTATGTACAATGCTTTTAAAGATCTCCCATTTTGTGGTTGTATTTTTATTTTTGAGGACTTTGTCCCAGTTAGTTAGGCCTATGGCCTCGCTTAGTTGGCTAAATTTAGCTTTTTTGAAGTTTGGTATTTTTGTTCCTCCCTTTAGAAACTCTCGTTTGAAGGATAATTGGAAGGTTATTACTTTATGGTCACTATTTCCTAGGTGTCCCCCAACCTGCACATCTGTTGATCTATCAGGTCTATTGGTTAATACTTAGTCCTGTATGGCCGTCCCTCTAGTGGGGTCCTAAACCAGTTGGGAAAGGTAATTGTCCTTGGCTATTGCCAAGAACCTGTTTCCTTTTTGGGATGTACAGCTTTCAGTTTCCCAGTCTATCTCTGGGTAGTGGAAGTCCCCCATAATAACGACTTCATTATGATTTGCCGCCTCGTCTATCTCGTTTAGTAATAGATTTTCTGTGGACTCTGGTATATTAGGTGGTTTATAATACACTCCTATTAGTAATTTATTATTGTTTTTTGCTCCATGTATTTCTACCCACAGTGACTCCACATGTTCATGTCCCTCACAGATGTATTCTCAAATTACGGGAATTAGACAGGACTTCACATAGAGGCAGACCCCTCCCCCTCTCTGGTTTTGACGATCCTTTCTAAACAGATTGTAACCTTTTATATTAACTGCCCAGTCATAGCTATCATCCAGCCATGTCTCAGTTATTCCCACTCAGTTATTCCTCCTCACTCTAATTCTCGCAGCTAGCTGCGTTCTTCATCGACACGCGAGCCGACTGATCCACCACTATAGACTTCTTTCTATAGTCTCCACCACGAATAGGTGGATTAACCCTCTCAAGGCCTTGCACCCACATGCCCTCTGTACTGCCCCCATGTGTCAGCGCAAAATGTGCGCTGACTGCAGACACATTCCTGGATCCCATATGAGGGATGTCAGATATGTGCCTGCAGATTCTGACCTTGAGGCTGTTGGAAGTGCAGCCATCATACTGGAGGCAACACAGAGAGCAGGTTATGCAGTAAACTACATACGAAGTATTACAGTTTATATACTGCTTTACATCATGAGAGAAATTGTTCACCAATTGAACTGGAACTTGTGTTCCAGTACGGATGAAAGAATAACAGGTACAAATTCTGTGACCACATTTGTAAGTACCTTTATGCCTTAACCAGGTATGGTGGGCTTTGTCTTGGTCTGTGAGCAGTGAGGGACTTAGTCCCTGCGTGCAGCACATCTAATGCCGTCCCTGACTGTGTCATTCCAAGACAAATCAGTTTTCAAAACTGGGAGGTGCTTGCATATTATCTCACAAATTTGAGAGTACTCCAAGCTGAAATTCGTGACAAAGGTTGGTATAGTTTGTTTGAAGGAAATAATCTTGGTGTTCCTCTTTTTGGGAGGAAATACTGAGTCAATACGGGGGACAGCCAGGGCAGTCTCCTTTGCACATTGTAGTGCACAAGGAGAAAAACCCCTGGCTGAAAGGCGGCCGGCAACATTGTCCAATTCACGCCCACTAGCTGCAAAATCAGAGCAGTTTCGTCTCGTGCGAATAAACTCACCCTTAGGGATGTTTCTAATAACATGGGACGGATGGCAGGAGGAGGCCATGTCCTTTCTGAAGGTATGAGTGTGAACATTGGCAGTATCCGTGATACCAGTCAGCCGCAAGCCTAAAAAGGAAATCACTGATCTGTCAGAATGCAAAGTAAAAATGAAGTTACAGTCATTGTCTTTCAAAAAATTCGCAAACGACGGTACGGCCGCCACATCACCCAACCAAACAGGGAGCAGGTCGTCAATGTAGCGGCCGTACCATCGGATGGAAGCCTGCCATGGATTGTCATGGGAAAACAGAGTTAAATACTCCCACCAGGCTACATAGATATTGGCGAGCGAAGGGGAGAATTTGGCCTCCATGGAGACTCCTGTGCGCTGCAGGCATAAAATGGACATAAAATAATTGTGTTTTAATAGAAATGAAAACTTTACAATAGCAAAGACAGGTGCACTCTGCGGTAATACTAAACCCTCACACTGATGTTAAAATTGAGAGGTTAGTTCAACATATCCTACTAGGAGGACATGTCTTAAGCTCGGGCACCGCGCCAAGGTCTCCCAAGTAGCCCGAGGCCCTACCACTCACCTACCTGTGCCGTAAGGGCGATACCAGGGGCCAGTGGGCGAATTACGGGAGGATAAAGCCTGACTAACAAACAGCTTCCCAGTAACCTCCAGCATGTAGCCATGCTTGTAATGGGAGGTGGGAGGTGCCTGTGAGCCCCACCCAGGGCCTAATAGGTGCACCTAAATGTAGCCTGTAGATGAAAAGCAGGCACATTTAAATTTAAGTTTATACACTTCCAAACATAAGAATATACAAACCATTAGAAAACGTGGTGTTAAACAGGCAGGTTATGCTCAAACCCACATGCAGTTGTGCATATATATAGGGGAGCATATCCTGCACTTGTAGTCCGTTGCTGATGGCAATTAACAGTAAATAGCATACAATGGAAGATGCCAGTAATGGACTACAAGTACCACAATAACCATCCTACATAAGGTAACGAATATGTGGATGTGGAGAACAATCAAATTGTTGAATGGTTATTGTGGTACTTGTAGTCCGTTGCTGGCATCTTCCATTGTATGCAATTTTTTTTGTTGTTGATTGCCATCAGCAACGGACTACAAGTGCAGGATATGCTCCCCTATATATATGCACAACTGCATATGGGTTTGAGCATAGCCTGCCTGTTTAACACCACGTTTTCTAATGGATTTTTTAATAGAAATGAAACAACTTTGCAGATATAATCCTGGAACGCAGAGGAAAAATCTCCATAAACTTGAAGAAACCATTTTAAGGCTACGAGTGCCAGATCATGGGGAATGACCATGTAAAGAGATGTAATGTCAGCCGTGATCCAGGAGTAACCAGGCCTCCATTCAAAATCAAAAAAGGCCTGTAGAACTGTTGTGGTATCTTTAATGATCACACTGGAACACACTAAAGAATACTGTCTGTCCACGCTGAAAGTCTTTCAGAAAATGAGCCGATGCCCAACACAATAGGGCGTAGAGGAGGAGGAAAACCTTTCTTATGAATCTTGGGGAGAGAATGAAAAATAGGAACAACAGAAAAATGGATCCATATCTAATCATACTGTTTCTGATTAATAAATCATTGTTCAAAACCCTCCCCAAGAATCGATATCATAAATTCCTGAAAAAGGGGGGTGGGGTCATGATTCAGTTCAGTGTACGTATTCATGTCTTGTAACATATTCAAATTTTGTGAAATGTACACAGACCTGTCCAAAATGACAACCGCACCCCCCTTATCAGCCTGTTTGATTACAATGTCGAGCCCATTTTTTTTCACCTATACACGCCACAGAAGGCTTTAACTGCACCGCTGAACGGCAAATATATTTTACTTTTGCCACTAATGCACAACAAAATGACAGCCCTTTTTGTTGTGTATTAGTGGAAAAAGAAAAATATATTTGCCGTTCAGCGGTGCAGTTATATGTTCTAAACACTTTTTTTCGTGTAATAGTGGCAAAATAAAAATATATTTGCCGTTTAGCGGTGCAGTTATATGTTCTAAATCCTTTTTTGTCGTGTATTAGTGGCAAAATAAAAATATATTTGCCATTCAGCGGTGCAGTTATATGTTCTAAAGCCCTTTTTGTTGTGCATTAGTGGCAAAAGTAAAATATATTTGCCGTTCAGCGGTGCAGTTATATGTTCTAAAGCCTTCTGTGGCGTGTATAGGTGAAAAAAAATGGGCCTACAGTATTTGCCGTTCAGCAATGCAGTTATATGTTCTAAAGCCCTTTTTGTAGTATAATAGTGGCAAAATAATAATATATTTGCCGTTCAGCAGTGCAGTTATATGTTCTAAAGCCCTTTTGTCGTGT
Organism: Bufotes viridis; assembly: GCA_033119425.1. Taxonomy (NCBI): domain Eukaryota; kingdom Metazoa; phylum Chordata; class Amphibia; order Anura; family Bufonidae; genus Bufotes; species Bufotes viridis. The sequence goes on along the minus strand of CM065599.1, from coordinate 49,012,961 downwards.
AATAGTGGCAAAATAAAAATATATTTGCCGTCCAGCTGTGCAGTTATATGTTCTAAACCCTTTTTGTCGTGTAATAGTGGCAAAATAAAAATATATTTGCCGTCCAGCGGTGCAGTTATATGTTCTAAAGCCCTTTTTGTCGTGTAATAGTGGCAAAATAAAAATAGATTTGTCGTTCAGCGGTGCAGTTATATGTTCTAAAGCCCATTTTGTCATGCATTAGTGGCAAAAGTAAAATATATTTGTCGTTCAGCAGTCTCGTAAAGCCTTCTGTGGCATGTATAAGTGGAAAAAAATAAGGGCCTATTTGCCATTCAGCAATGCAGTGATATGTTCTAAAGCCCTTTTTGTCGTGCATTAGTGGCAAAAGTAAAATATATTTGCCGTTCAGTGGTGCAGTTATATGTTCTAAAGCCCTTTTTGTCATGTATTAGTGGCAAAATAAAAATATATTTGCCATTCAGCGGTGCAGTTATATGTTCTAAAGCCCTTTTTGTCGTGCATTAGTGGCAAAAGTAAAATATATTTGCCGTTCAGTGGTGCAGTTATATGTTCTAAAGCCTTCTGTGGCGGGTATAAGTGGAAAAAAATAAGGGATATTTGCCACTCAGCGGTGTAGCTATATGTTCTAAAGCCCTTTTATTGTGTGTATTAGTGGGAAAAATAGGGCTTATTAGCCGTTGTGTGGTGAAGTGAGAAAATTATAGCTCTTTTTGGCATGTATTAATTTCCTTTCATTTACTTGTTTGATCTAACAGTATGTCAGACAGAGAAGTGACAGGCCCTGCACAGGTGAGGGGCACAGGCCTAAATGTTTTTGGCGCAGCCACAGGTCGCAGCACAGTAAGTGGGTGTGGCAGCAGGGGTCACTTCAAGAGGCCTGAGCTCCCAGTGTCAGCTAGCGGTCGTGTCTTGACCAGCAACCCAGCATTTCATGAATGGTTGAATCTGTCATCCACTTCGTCCCAAGTGACATCAGACACCCCCAGCCAAATGTTGTTGGGTTCGTCAGACACATCCCTTAGTTGGCATAGCCCGGGAGCATGCCCTGTGCCCTCACCTGTCCTCAACCTGCCTCTGTCCTTTTCTGTTCCCTCAGCCAGAGAAGTACTATATGCTGTGGGCTCAGCAGCGAGGATGAGCTTCTAGAGAAGCAGCAACTGCCCAGCCAGGATCCGGAGGAGACATCCGCAGCTTCCTCCTGTAGATGGGCAAGTAGTGAGGAGGAGAGTGGCGTGGGAGCTGGTGTTGCGAGCGGTCAGGCTCCTGGCTAAAAAGATGTTGAGAAGGACATCAGTGACGTGCAGACAGTACTCAATGATGATGTAGCCAATCGCAGTTGGGAGCCGGGTGACGAAGGGGCTTCATCATCATCAGGAGAAGAGGGTGGTAGCTTGTACGTGAGGCAGTGGTGGAGCCTGCAAGTCGGTAGCATGGCCGGGAGTCAGCAGGATGGCAGAAGTGGGAGGTCAGGAGCCAAACGTGCCCGGTGTAGACCACCCACTTAGAAGGAGCCTACCGGCCCGGAAGGTAGTGGTGCAGGGAATCAGGGAGGCAGTGCCAGTAGCAGTCAGTCAGTGCGAAGTGTTCAGGGTAAAATAACCTACTCGGCGGTGTGGTTGTTTTTTGTTAAGCCGCCAGGGGAGGTGAACATGGCCATTTGTCGAATCTGTGGGCAGAAGGTGAAGCGTGGCCAGGGTGCCAATGTTGGCATCACGGCCCTGCTTCAACATATGCACCCGATTGCCTGCCGCACCTGATTTCAGGCAGTAACAAGGCTCCACTACCTCGGCCAAAAGGAGCTGTCTGTCCTTCCCATTATCTGCTGGTCCTGATGCTCCTGCTCCTCCTACTCCTACTCGTCAGTCATTCTGTCAGCAATCGATCACTGAAGCGATTGCCAAGAGATAACAGTATGCGTGCACTCATCCAACGGTGCAGAAGCTGAACATGCTCCTGGCCAAGTTGCTGGTACTGCAGTCCCTCCCTTACCAAGTGGTGGACTCTGCACCTTTCAGAGAACTGATGGCTTGTGCAGACCCGAGGTGGAGAGTCCCAAGCCGTCATTTCTTTGCCAAAAAGGCAGTACCAGCCCTGCACACATATGTAGAACAGAAGGTGGGCCAGTCCTTGAACCTGTCGGTGTCTGCCAAAGTGTACGGCAGCGCCTACGTGTGGAGCTGTAACTACGGTCAAGGACAATATATGTCCTTTACGGCCCACTGGGTAAATGTGATTGCTGCCCAGCCAAATCCGGCAACTTGGCCAGGTCACGCCGCTTCCGCCTCCACTGTCTCATGCCATTGGTCCTGCTACAATGTCTGCCTCTGCCCCTCTACCTTGTCCTCAGCCTCCACTGCAGGGACAATTCACAGTGCCCCACCAGCATACCACATGTGCAGGACACTGCGTTGTCACGCTGTTCTGCACCTAGTTTGCCTGGCGAACGGAGTCACACAGGGGAGAAACTTCTCTACGTCCTTAATCAAGGAATCGAATCCTGGCTTTCTCCGCGACAAATCAAAATCGGGACCATGGTGACCGACTGCTGGTTATCAAGCATTTCCTGAAGTCTTCCATCCATCTGCAAGCACACCCTTCTTGAGCTACAGCGGAAGAACTGCATCCCCCAACATAGGCTAATATGCAATGTTTCCACCCGTTGGAATTCCACCCTCCATATGTTGGACCGACTGTACGAACAGAGAAAAATTAAAGATTTCTTGATGATACAGGCGGACAGAGTTACTCCACTGTGTAACTTTGATGTTAGCCAGTGGCAGCTCATGCGTGACACCTGCCATTTGCTTGTGCCCTTTGAGGAAGCAACTTTATTTGTCAGTCGCCAGGACTACGGAATGAACAACGTCATTCCACTGATTCATATCCTGGAAAAGATGCTAGAAAATCTGGCTGGTCAGGGGACTGGAGACGTGGCGCCTTAATCTCACGGCCACATGAGCCCTATGGGGGCTGAACTGAAGGAGGAGGAGGACATTGGAGCCCAAGCAATGTGTAGCGAAATGGGTGGTTTTTCTACACAGGTGACAGGAGAGGAGGAGTAGGAGCAGCCGGAGGCGCAAGAGGAGATGAGGAAGACGAGGCAGATGACCCAGACACACCGTGGCAGTATGCAGTGGAGGTGGAGGCAGGAAGTCCCTCCAAGTCAACTGCGCAAATAGCCGATGCATGCTCACTTGCTTGCGTAGTGACAGCCGAATTATCACCATTCAGCAGACAGGTGACTACTGGCTCTCCACCATGTTAGACCCTTGCTACCGGTCCAAAATAATCAGTGACGTCAACACAAACTTACTGCTGACACCCTCTCCACTCTGTCAGGTGGCTCTACTTGTATAACCGTTTCATAGAACAGGTTCTATAGACATCTATGTTGACGACGGTGTAAAAGAAGTGCGCTCTTTCACGCTATAGTAGGATGCTAACATCAACCTGTAAGGCTGAGTTCACACTTGAGTTATTTGGTTAGTTTCACTGTGTCACTGATTATTCTAAGAGCGACGCCTGTCATCTGCATGTCATACTGACTCACAGTATTATTTCACTACCACAGCAGACTCACTGTGCGTGGTACTGCAAAGCAAAGTGTTCTACACCACTGTACAGGCTCTCTGCAGCCAGGAAATAGCTGTTTTTTAACGCGATTCGCCACAAATTAATTCGGATCGAATCAAATATTTTCAGAAAATTCATCAAACTGACCGAATCAAATTTTTGAGAAATTCACTCATCTACAGTCATGGCCAAAAGTTTTGAGAATGACACAGATTTTTAGATCTTTGTTTCAGTTGTTTCTGTGATGTACTGAAATATAATTACACGCACTTCATACGTTTCAAAGGCTTTTATCGACAATTACATGACATTTATGCAAAGAGTCAGTATTTGCAGTGTTGGTCCTTCTTTTTCAGGACCTCTGCAATTCGACTGGGCATGCTCTCAATCAACTTCTGGGCCAATTCCTGACCGATAGCAACCCATTCTTTCATAATCACTTCTTAGAGTTTGTCAGAATTAGTGGGTTTTTGTTTGTCCACCCGCCTCTTGAGGATTGACCACAAGTTCTCAATGGGATTAAGATCTGGGGAGTTTCCAGGCCATGGACCCAAAATGTTAACGTTTTGGTCCCCGAGCCACTTAGTTATCACTTTTGCCTTATGGCACGGTGCTCCATCGTGCTGGAAAATGCATTGTTCTTCACCAAACTGTTGTTGGATTGTTGGAAAAAGTTGCTGTTGGTGGGTGTTTTGGTACCGTTCTTTATTCATGGCTGTGTTTTGGGGCAAAATTGTGAGTGAGCCCACTCCCTTGGATGAGAAGCAACCCCACGCATGAATGGTCTCAGGACTCAGGACTGATGGTAGCGCTCACCTTTTCTTCTCCGGACAAGCCTTTTCCAGATGCCCCAAACAATCGGAAAGAGGCTTCATCGGAGAATATGACTTTGCCCCAGTCCTCAGCAGTCCATTCACCATACTTTCTGCAGAAGATCAATCTGTCCCTGATGTTTTTTTTGGAGAGAAGTGGCTTCTTTGCTGCCCTTCTTGACACCAGGCCATCTTCCAAAAGTCTTCGCCTCACTGTGCGTGCAGATGCGCTCACACGTGCCTGCTGCCATTCCTGAGCAAGCTCTGCACTGGTGGCACTCCGATCTCGCAGCTGAATCCTCTTTAGGAGACGATCCTGGCACTTGCTGGACTTTCTTGGATGCCCTGAAGCCTTCTTAACAAGAATTAAACCTCTTTCCTTGAAGTTCTTGATAATCCTATAAATTGTTGATTGAGGTGCAATCTTAGTATCACAATATCCTTGCCTGTGAAGCCATTTTTATGCAATGCAATGATGGCTGCACACGTTTCTTTGCAGGTCACCATAGTTAACATTGAAAGAACAATGATTTCAAGCATCACCCTCCTTTTAACATGTCAAGTCTGCCATTTTAACCCAATCAGTCTGACATAATGATCTCCAGCCTTGTGCTCGTCAACATTCTCACCTGAGTTAACAAGAAGATTACTGAAATGATCTCAGCAGGTCCTATAATGACAGCAATGAAATGCAGTGGAAAGTTTTTTTGGGGTTTAAGTTAATTTTCATGGCAATGACAGGACTATGCAATTCATCTGATCACTCTTCATAACATTCTGGAGTATATGCAAATTGCTATTATAAAAACTTAAGCAGCAACTTTTCCAAATTCCAATATTTATGTAATTCTCAAAACTTTTGGCCACGACTGTACAGTAAAAATGTTGCTTAAATAAGTGTTTATGACCTCTTAGTATTTTAAACATAAGGGTTATTAGATGACTAGCACAAAGTGAAAGTAGGATGCACACAGCTAGAAAAACAGTTAACCCTTTGTGACAAAACGGCGCAATATTATTAATAAAGAATAATTTAAAAAATTATTTTAAGCCCCAAATGAGTAAAATGAAATCATAAAAAAATTGTCCTCACAGGTGTACATAGCTTTTAAATATGTGGTATTGCAATTTATTGGGTTTGAAATCATTGGCAGTGGAAGCAATCTGCTTCGCAGATTTTATATATCTTATGCCTTTTCCTGTCCATCAAGTTCATAATGTATTGCTAAAGCTGCTGTCCACAGTTGCTACGCCCCCTACTGTGGCAATTAAGGCAGATGTGCGCCTGTGCAGGGATAGCAATATAGGTAGCAGCAGTACAATGACAAATGACACAAAGAGATGTTCGGTTGTATAGTAGTAGTGGCTACTACTATACAACCGAACATCTCTTTGTGTCATTTGTCATTGTACTGCTGCTACCTATATTGCTATCCCTGCACAGGCGCACATCTGCCTTATCTGTCAGGTTCCATAACGTATTACAGCTGCTCCCAAAAATTGGGCATCTTAGTGCATTTCAGCTGTTTATGACAAAACATGTACAAAAATTGTAGTCACACCCAAGTTTTAGTGAATGCGTATTATTCTTTAAAAAAAGCGTTCAATAATTTAAATGCAATAAAAATATCATAGGGCAATCATCATGCCATTACCATAGCCATGTTACTGAACATGTACATTGCTGCCAGATAAGGGGTGGATAGGGTACAGCAGCAGCATACATATCAGAAACATAAATTATAACCATGTTACTAAAGGGAACTGCATCACAGTGTCTAGTTTAAAAGATGTCTGGTATCACTGCAAAAAAACGTTTTAGTTAAGGGGCGGTATTACAGCATCAGGGCATGTAGTTTAAACATGTTTCACTACATAAATTGCATGATTACTTTTGTAAATTGTCAATACTAGTGTACAGTGTGTTTGTAGAAGGGGAGAGATTCAGGACATTTAATTGCACATCTGTCTTTAAAAAACTCTAGTGCCATTTAATGATATGAGTATTATGTGTGTACCAAAGCTGTGACTTTTTAAAATTACACAACTCAAAATAAAATGCCTGGAAAATGCCTGGAAAACAAAGGACTCATGCCTCATCCTCCCACAATCAGAATGTGGATAGCGGCAGTAGCCATCCATCTACTAATAGTTATAGTAGGCCACAGTTCTCCCTGGCTTCTGAAAGTGAAGCATTATTATTGGGGACCAAGAGGAATAGATTGTGGACTGAATGGCTCACAACTCAGCCTAGTCACAGCAGGAGAGTCTCCCTGTTGATGAGTTGTGTGAGAAGAGTCAACATTTGGACTGCTATAAGGGAGGTGGAGGACCCCATGCATAGCTATGTTAGTGGTGGTACTAGTGGCATCCATAGCTATGGTGGCGGTGGTAGGGGCAGTGGTAGTGAAAGTGACACTCAGGGCAAATATATAGGAGGAAATTGGGAGGGGCCCAGCAAGCTCACAATGATGAAATTGTCAGGAAAAGTGGCAGGAAGGGTAAGAATTCTGATGATGATTGTGTGGTGGACAGAACCTGGGAGCTGGACCAGGGTGCTGAGGAGTGGGTAACATCAGAGGCAGGAGCAATGTGCCAAAGAATTGCCAGGGCAATATCTGCAGAACTGGTGATGCTGCTAATATTGTGGTTGTAGGCCCAAAACATGCCAGACCTAAGCCAAGCTCAGCTGCCACTAACCCTGTGCGGAGTGTGTGAGTATCTCCTGTCTGGCAATAAGCTGTAGGTGTTCAAACACAAACATAGGCACCAAGACTCTATTGAAGCACATACAGCTACATCACCCAATCCAGTGGAAAAATCGAAGTGTCTCCCTCCTCTCAATCTTCTTTGAGGCAGCGAAGCTGCATTCATGTGCAGTAGAATGTCCTTGTCAACAACATCATAACTTACTGCTTCTCCCGCTCAGACTACTCCTCCAACCCCCTTCTCCATCAGCCATTAATAACGGAATGTGTGGCCAGGAAACAACCTTACAAGTCCAACAGTCTGCTGGTGTGCAGGCTTAACTCCCACCTAGCCAAATTTCTGGCGGTGTAGTTTCTGCTGTACTACTTAGTACAGTCTGCTGCCCTGGGGAGCATGCACTCAGCCTTGCTGGAAGATACCTAGCTGGCATAACTGTGGGCCACTCCTTGCAATTCTTGCAGTTCCGCAAGGTGCATGCCACGGAATACACCTGGAGCAGCTGTTAGGGGCAGGGACAGGATATGTCTTTCACAGCCCACTGGGTCAATGTTTTTGGAGGCAACAGCAACACACCACCTCAGCAATGAGGCCAGGTCCTATTAACACTTCCATGTTTGTATAGGTCTGTTCCCTTTTGCACCCCCTCCTCCATGGACATCTTCCAGTCTCCAACAGCAGCAAGGAAGAGTGTCATTCCCACTTCTCCTCCCTCCTATTACATGTGCAAAATGAAGCGTTGCCACGTGGTGTTAGAGTTGATCGGTCTGGTCAAGAATAGCCACACAGCCAATCACTACAATCAAGCAGCCAACATCCCGTTGGCTTTGTCCATGCCAACTCCAGCTGGGCAAGGTCGTTAGTGACAGTGGCCAGAACATTTTGGCTGCGCTGCATTTGGAGGAAATAATACAAGCTCCCTTTTAAAAAAAAGTACATTGACCATTTCCAGGAGACTGTCTTTGCATTTCAGCCATTCTTATGTGGCAAGGAACGCTGCCCTGGACTTGCAGCAACAGATCGGTCTGCTGTTATACTGCAACGTTCCAATTCACTCGAATTCCACTTTGCACATACTAGAGCATCTGTACAAGCAGTGTAAAGCCATGAATGGTTTTGTCATGTACCAGACCACCTCAGCGGAGAGCATTCGTTGTTTTGAGATCAGTCATTATCAGCTCATATTTATCTTAGAACAAAAGCTGATGCAAGGGATGACGGCGGAAAAAGTACAGCTTAAAAGGATTGGCTCGTTTCCTAAATTGATGTCCTACCCTACGATAGATCATCAATATCAGATCAGTAGGGGTCCGACACTTTGCACCCCCATCGATCAGCTGTTTTGGGCGGCCACTGGTGCTAAGCAATAAACACAGCGCTACCATTCACAACCTGCCACAACAACTACACAATTCTAATTGACGGAGACCGAGCTTTCTATCCACTGTAATTTCTGGCACTGGCAGCTGATCAATGGGTGTGTCAGACCTCTACTGATTTGATATTGATGACCTGTCTTGAGATAAAACACAAGCCCCTGTACAACTACATCGATAGAAAAATAAAAATTTAATAACTATTGAAATGAGATGATGGAAAAACCCTCCCCACCAATCAGCTGTTTGAAGAGAACGCAGTGCTCATGCGAGCTTTGCTTTTTCTTTACTGTTCACCTGCTCACCATCACTGGAGAAGCGGCAACTTCTCCAGACAATTCACTTCGATGAGAAGGAGCAGTTACACGCTGGAACTCCTCAGTCCCATTAACTTCAATGGGAAGAGGAAGACGATTACACCTGCTTACCTCTGCGATATCGAGCAGGCGAGCAGGTAAACAGTGAAGAGAACGCAGCTTTCACATAAGCACTGCATTCTCTTCAAAAAGCTAATCTGATATTGATGACCTGTGCTGAGGGCAATACTTGCTATTGCTGTAATTGCGTTCAAGAACTTAGGGAGGGGTAGGCGGGAGAGAAAGAGCAAAAATTCATTAAAAATAAACAAAAAGAGATAACACCTTTCCCTAAAAATTGTTTGTGCGAGGAGACTATTTTATACCAATTTTTATGGCAATTGGAGCAACTTTGGTTCATGTAGGACTGATTTGGACATTAATAGAATTTTTTAAATAATTAAAACGAAACAGACACTAAAGAAATTTTCGAATCACTAATTCCGACCCTTTATTTAGTTAAAGCACCTTTGGCTATTTTCTTGGGTATGATGCTTTTACACCTGGATATGGGGACATTCCGCCATTATTCTCTATCAAGTCTTTCAAGATCCTGTGAAGCTCTGCAAGGTTGGATGCAGACTGTCAGTGGACAGCCATTTTCAGGTCTCTTTGGAGATGTTCAGTTGGGCTCAGGTCAGCACTCTGGCTGGGCCCTTAAGGACATTCATAGAGGTGATCCAAAGTGTAGAAGTGTTTTCTTGGCTTTTTGCTTAGGGTCATTGTTTTGTTAAAAGGTGAGGTCCAGGGTGCTGTGGATCATGTTTTTATTAAGAATAACTCTGTACCATTTGATCTATGAAGCTTTCTCTCAATCCTGACCATTCTCCCTGTCCCAGCCACTGAAAGAACACCATAGCTTTATGATGCCACCACCATGCTTCACTGTAGAAATGATATTGGGCAGGTAATGAGCAGTGCCTGGTGTCCTTCAGACATGACACAGAATTAGGGACAAAAAGTTCACTCTTTGCTTCTCCGCCCTTTGTAGCTGGCCAGCTAAGACCTGTCCTAGGTTGCTAATATGGCTTATATGTGTATACAGCTAGACCTACCAATAACCTTAACCGCCTCAGCCCCCCTAGCTTAAACACCTTTAATGACCAGGCCACTTTTTACAATTCTGCACTAGACTACTTTCACCGTTTATTGCTCCGTCATACAACTTACCACCCAAATGAATTTTGCCTCCTTTTCTTCTCACTAATAGAGCTTTCATTTGGTGGTATTTCATTGTTGCTGACATTTTTACTTTTTTTAAAATTAATAAAAAGTTAACGACATTTTTGCAAAAAAAAAAGACATTTTTCACTTTCTGTTGTAAAATAAAATAGAAAAACTACATTTCTATATAAATTTTTCTATAACTTTATTGTTCTACATGTCTTTGATAAAAAAAATGTAATAAGTGTATATTTATTGGTTTGGGTAAAAGTTATATTGTGTACAAACTATGGTGCAAAAAAGTGAATTTCCGCATTTTGAAGCAGCACTGACTTTCTGAGCACCTGTCATGTTTCTTCAGGTGCTAGAATGCCAGGATAGTATAAATACCCCCCAAATGACACCATTTTAGAAAGAAGACACCCCAAAGTATTCGCGGAGGGGCATGGTGAGTTCATGTATCATTTCATTTTTTTCACAAGTTAGCGGAAAATAACACTTTCTGAGGAAAAAAAATAATAATAAAGTTTCCATTTCTGCTAACTTCTGGCAAAACTCACTATGGCCCTCAGTGAATACCTTGGGGTGTCTACTTTCCGAAATGGGGTCATTTATGGGGTGTGTTTACTGTTCTACTGTTCTGGCATTTTGGGCTTGGCTAAATTGTGAGCAGCCCTGTAAAGCCTAAAGGTACTCGTTGGACCTTATGCCCCTTTGCGCACCTAGGCTGCAAAAAAGTGTCACACATGTGGTATCGCCGTACTCGGGAGAAGTAGGGCAATGTGTTTTGGGGTGTATTTTTACATATGCCCATGCTGGGTAAGAGAAATATCTCTGTAAATTGACAACTTTGTATAAAAAAAAATTAAAAAGTTGTCGTTTACAGCGATATTTCTCACACAAAGTATGGGTATATATAAAAATACACCCCAAAACACATTGCCCTACTTCTCCTGAGTACGGCGATACCATATATGTGCCACTTTTTGCAGCCAAGATGCGCAAGGGGCCAAATCCAATGAGTACCTTTAGGATTTCACAGGGCATTTTTACGCATTTGGATTCTCACGCTTTAGGGCCCTAAAATGCCAGGGCAGTATAAATACCCACAAGTGACCCCATTTTGGAAAGAAGACACCCCAAGGTATTCCGTGAGGGGCATGGCGAGTTCACAGAAAAAAAACATTTTTGGCACAAGTTAGCGTAAATTGATATATATATATTTTTTTTACAAAGTCTTATATTCTACTAACTTGTGACAAAAAATAAAATTTTACATGAACTCACTATACCCCTCACGGAATACCTTGGGGTGTCTTCTTTCTAAAATGGGGTCACATGTGAGGTTTTTGTACTGCCCTGGCATTTGAGGGTCTCCGCAATCATTACACGTATGGCCAGCATTAGGAGTTTCTGCGATTCTCCTTATATTGAGCATACGGGTAATAAGATTTTTTTTTTCCGTTCAGCCTCTGGGCTGAAAGAAAAAATGAACGGCACAGATTTCTTCATTCGCATCGATCAATGTGGATGAAAAAATCTCTGCCAAAACCTAACAAGTAGCTAACTAACTGGCGGTGATAAGGGACCCTTATGCCCCATTCACACGTCCGCAATTCTGTTTGCGGAACGGAATTGCGGACCCATTCATTTCTATGGGGACAAACTTTGTCCAGCTCGGATCCGGAATTGCGGATCCGCACTTCCGGGTCTGCACTTCCGTTCCGCAAAAATATAGAACATGTCCTATTCTTGTCCGCAATTGCGGACAAGAAAAGGCATTTTCTATATAGTTCTGGCAATGTGCGGATCTGCAAAATGCGGAAAGCACATTGCCGGTGTCCGTGTTTTGCGGATCAAAACAGCGTCTGATATACCTGTTTGATTTAATTTATTTTACTTCTACAGCCTGCCAGCGATTGATCATCGCTGGCAGGCTGCAGTGTAACTGCAGAGCCGCGCGCCACTGTGAACGTGTGCATGCGCGCGTATTCACAGCAAATCTCGCGTCTCGCGAGATGATGGACGGATGCGTCCGGCCAGAACAACAGGACCGCACGCCGGACGCATCCGTGCGTTAGGCGGTCCTGTAGAGGTTAATACAGATTATATGTTTATATGTTAAAGACAGAAAGAGAGTTATTTACAGTGACTTCATGTTTTGGATGTCATATAACAGTTATATATATTGTGTTCACAGAAGCAGAAAAGATAATATGCCTTTAAGATTAATTATATGAATGTAAGGTAAGCTCAATGACACAGCAGAATTAAGAACAGAAAGCATAACCATTTGTAGACAGCACTATTTTGGAGTAGTTGCTCCTCATTAGTGATGAGCGGCAGGGGCAATATTCGTATTCAAGATTATTCTCTTGATTGCGAAAAATCGACAATGTAAAAATCGCATAATGCGAATTCGTAATGCGAAATACAGGCGTGGTTCACTTTGGCTACATTTTTCAAACTGCTAGAAGTTTCCTGATTTTATCCTGACTGAATTAGAATATTCTTCATTATTTAATTTATTTTAGTTTCAAAATGTAGTTATTTGGGTTTTACAATAATCAAAGCAAAACAGTGTTGATAGACAATATAGATATCTGCTCTCCTCTTGAAGAAGCTGTACGCGAAACGCGCGTCGAGGGGTGCGCCTACTTGCATGACGGGGTGTATGTGGCCGAGGTAAGGCACGAGTTGCTAGTGTATTTGTACCGGGAGGGAATGAGTACTCCACCATTAGGGTACGTTCACACGACGACAATTGTCGCGCGACAAAAAGTCGCGCGACAATTTGGGAACCACTACACTGCAACATTTGTAGCGCGACATTGATGTCACATTAATGTCGCGCGACAATTTTTATAATGGGAGTCTATGGTGGTGTCGCACGTGCAACATGCAACATGTTGCGACTGCGACACAACAGTCGCAAAAAATCCATCCCGGATGGATTTTCTCCGACTTTCTTGTCGCAGTCGCAGCATGTCGCATGTCGCACTGCGACACCATAGACTCCCATTATAAAAATTGTCGCGCGCCAATAGTGCGACTTTTTGTCGCGCGACAATTGTCGTCGTGTGAACGTACCCTTAGACAGATCGTGATTTGATTTATGTTCCACACACAGACGGGGTAGTCATTATTTGAACGCTTATGGTCTGTTCTGTCTAGGGTTCATTCCAGTAAACCTCAGGTTTAGGACCCACAAATAGCCGCGTATCCGTGGCGTAGCAAGTTGTTTGGCGCATGTTTTTCTTGTTTCTCCTCTTTTATGGTATGTAATGTGTATTTTAATGATATTTAATAAAGATTGATATTTTGCATAAGAGATTGGTGTACCTCAGTGTTACATATTTAAAGTTTTTGGGTACTACCTCGATGAGGTTAAGATCAGATTAGTGTTTGGTAGACAATATAGATATGTCAATCAGAAAAATATCAGCTTTAACAATACAATGTTAACGGTATTATACTAAAGAATACAATAAGAAGGTGCACAACAATTGAGTCAGTATTCTTCAAGCATAGTATCACATAGGAGTAAAACAGAGGGATGACGATGAATCATAAAGAGTTGCAGTATCGAAAGTCAGTAGAGTATGAGGTAATGAGCCAAGGTTCCCATAGTTTCTCATAAGCGGGGAATGTATCGGTGCGTATGGCACTCAATCTTTCAAAAATCAATAGCTTATTGATTCCATCAAGCACCGCCTGAAAACTAATGGAAGGAGAACGCCATTTGAATGCTACATGAATTCTGGCAGCCATAAGAATAAATTGTGACAATTTAAATTTGGCATATGTAAGCCAGGAAGGTTTGTCCCCCAGTAAGCATGGTAGATTAACTGGATATCGGCACTGTAGGACTTCTGATACAAGGGAGCAAACTCTCTCCCAGAATTTTTTAACTAATGGGCAAGTCCACCATATATGCAACATGGTCCCCTTCGTGTCACAAGCTCGGAAACAATTAGGTGAGACCTCAGGATAAATACGGTGCAACCTAGAGGGGACCAGGTATGTCCAGTGGAGTATTTTAACCGAAGTTTCGGTCAAAGTGGTCTGCCAAGAGCCTTTTGTAATAGTTTGAGAACATAGGGACCACCTAGTAGTTGAGAGTTCAATTCCCAGATCCTCTTCCCAGGTCAGCATATATGGCAATTTAGTATTATTAGGCAAAGCATTTAAGGTGCCATATATTCTTGATAGTAATCCCTGTCGATAAAATGAGTAAGCTATAGTTCTTTCAAATGGAGTGTAGGTGCATGTTCCTGAAATGGCCTGGGTTGATTGTAAATAGGAGAAAATCTGGTTGGTATTGAACAACTCCGAGACAAGAGGGCAGAACCTCTAGAATCGCTGAGGGTTATAATCTTATCGCGTAACACAGGTTATTGAAGGACCACCAAACAAAGGTACAGCGTTGGAGACCAGGTAGAAAATCAGGGCTCCCAAGTATAAAAGTCAAGGGAGAAAGAGTAGATTGTAGTGAAAATTTAAATCTAACCGATCTCCATAACAATAATGCATAATGAGTCAATAGAGAATTTGTTCTGACAATAATGGGCAGGGGACTAGTTGTCCATATCAATGTCTGCCACAAAAAGGGAGCAAACAGAGTTCGCTCTAGGTCTACCCATAGAGGTTGTTCCTTGGGGCTGAGATAAAGAAGGAAGAGTTGCGCTAGCCTGGCCGCCTTATAGTATTTGTGTAGATTAGGAACAGAGAGACCCCCCTGTGACTTATGTCTGCACATTATATGAAACGCAATACGGGGGCGTTTATTTGCCCAAATACATTTTCGAATGTATAGTTGAAGTTTATGTAAGTCCGACACAGAGATGGGGACAGGGAGTGTTATGAATAGATATAATAATCTGGGAAGAGTCACCATCCGAATGATATGAATTCTGTCCGTCCAGGAAACGGCCAAAGATTGCCAGGCGTGCAGATCACTACATATTTTGCGGTAGAGAGAGGGATAAACTTTTTCAACATCATTCGGTAGGGAGATACCCAGGTACGGGATATATTTTGTCTTGATTTGAAATGGAAAATGTTGCTGTATAACAGACAACATCTGGGATGATATGTTACATGGGAGGAGGTCTGATTTAGAGTGATTAATCTGGAGACCCGAGGCCTTAGAGAAAGTCTCCAGCACTTTCATCAGCGTCGGAATTGAGATCAGCGGATTAGTAATAGTAAGTATAAGGTTGTCAGCAAATAAACTCAGTTTATATTCATGTCCACCTATCGGTAGTCCCTTTATGTCTGGGGGTGAGATCAAATACGGATGGCCAGGGGTTCTATAGCTAAAGCAAACAGGGCTGGGGAAAGATGGCAGCCCTGTCTTGTACCCCTGTGAATCTTAATAGGGAATGGTCGAGAGGCAGGGAGTTTCAGGTAAGCCTCAGGGGTGGAATATAAGGAATGTATGGCTTTCAAGAATGTCCCATTTAGGTCATTACATTAGACAGGAATTCCCACTCTAGGGTGTCAAAGGCCTTTTCTATATCTAAGGCTACTAATGCTAAAGGTATTTTACTTTTTTTTGCTCTATAGATGACATTTAAACTTTTTCTAATATTATCAGGAGCCTCTATATTTTGGATGAATCCTACTTGGTCTTTATGAATGACCTCTGGTAGAAGTTTATTGAGACGACGTGCTAGAATGGAGGTGAAGAGTTTATTGTCTAAATTAAGTAAGTAAATGGGTCTGTAATTCGGTAGGGGGTCCTAGTTTGGTTTGGGGATGACTGTAATTTTGGCTGAAAGAAACTCCGGAGGAGGAGCAGCACCCGCCAGCAGTTGATTACAATAACCCACAATGTGAGGAATTAGTAGATTAGAGAATTTCTTACAGTACAGCACTGAAAACCCATCAGGTCCCGGCGCTTTACCCAATTTCAGCACCTGGTGACGGTCCCATTAAGGTCAGATAGCGCTTCGGAAGATATTCTAGGGAGAGGAGTGGAGTCTAAGAATCTTTCATCCGCAACCCCCTGTTTTGATAAAGGCGAAGAATATAATTGTTGATAATATTTCCGAAATGTATCATAGTAACATAGTAACATAGTAACATAGTATATAAGGCCGAAAGAAGACATTTGTCCATCCAGTTCGGCCTGTTTCCTACAAGTTGATCCAGAGGAAGGCAAAAAACCCCTGTGAGGAAGAGCCAATTTTCCCCACTTAAGGGGAAAAAATTCCTTCCCGACTCCAATCAGGCAGTCAGAATAACTCCCTGGATCAACGACCCATCTCTAGTAGCTATAGCCTGAAATATTATTACGCTCCAGAAATACATCCAGGCCCCTCTTGAATTCCTTTATTGTACTCACCATCACCACCTCCTCAGGCAGAGAGTTCCATAGTCTCACTGCTCTTACCGTGAAGAACCCTTTTCTATGTTTGTGTACAAACCTTCTTTCCTCCAGACGCAGAGGATGTCCCCTCGTCACAGTCACAGTCCTGGGGATAAATAGATGATGGGAGAGATCTTTGTACTGACCCCTGACCCCCCCTATCGTAAATAATATCTGGATTAGAGGAAGTACATCCCGTTTTGGTACGAATTTGATGGACGTGATTGATAGTCTGCTTGGTCCTCAGCTGACTTGCTAGCATTTTATCAGGCTTATTAGCGTATTTATAATAATATGAGGCGCTCAGTTTTGTCAGATAAAAGCATGTTTAATTGCAGCTTAACGTCCTTAAGTGCCGTAAGAAGATATAAAGTGGGTTGTCTTTGGTGGGCCCTGACCAATCTACTGAACTTGGCTTCCAGGAAGGACGGGTGGGGAGCCTGCAGATCTTGCAGCGTTACCTCTCCTCAGCCCCGACCAGTGGGTGCACGAGGCAGTAGCAGCGGAGACGACGGGCAGCGCTGGTCAGGTTGCTCTTCTGCTCAGATGGGTCCCGCCGGCACCCGGATAATCAGCGGCGGCGCACTCTGAAGAACCGTCCACCTCACAGGCCTGCAACCCCGATGTGGTTACTAAGAGGAAGGTAGGGATCTGATCCTTCGTCCACCTCTGCTCCTTCTCACACAGGCCACCGCGACACTGCAGGTCCCGGTCTTTCTCTGGTGGCTAGGCCGCGACTAGGACTCAGCCTCCGCTCCCGACCCACGGGTCCCAGGTCCACGGGAGTTGGATCTCCTGACTCCTCCGATGCAGGTGAATATAATAGGGGCTGTTTGGGGTCAGTGAGTCCAGAGTAGCCGGCAGGATTACAGTGGATTTCGGTAGGGCTGAGGAGCTCTGGAAAGAAGCGTCCTCCCGCATCCCCGGCTAGCCACGCCCCCCTATTTCATTTATTTTAGCTTATGCAAAAAATCAGCAATTGTTCTAAGCACATTCATCGCGTATGGGCGATCATCCGACACCCGTCCTTTCCCAATGAGCTGTATTAAAATGAATTGATTGTACTAGGTATCGCAGTTTTAAGATTGCCCACTAGATGTCAGCAGAACAAACGTAAACCAAAAACTCCACATTATCTCAGCATGTATAGCTACATAAGAAAGTAAATGTGAGTGCATTCAAAAATACTTCCCGGAGTATTGCATAAACATTTTGTACAGAGATTTACCACATTTACCACATTACTATACCTTTATCTGTTAACCCCTTCAGGACTGGCCTATTCGGTCAAGCATTTTTTTTTTGCCTGTATTCCATCGTCTCATTTCAAGCGTTTTTTTCTGTTGATGTAGTTGTACAGGGGCTTGTGTTTTGCTGGCGTTGTATAGCTGTAACTTATTTATTAAAGGTATTTTCCAGAATTTAGATATTGATGAGGTTTCCTCAAGACAGGTCATCAATATCAGATCAGTTTGGGTCTGACACATCCATCGATCAGCTGCCAATACCAGAAACTACAGTAGATAGAAAGCTCGGTCTCCGTCAATTAGAACTGTGTAGTGGTCGTGGCAGGTCGTGAATGGTAGCTGCGTTGCAATATGACAGCACCAGAAATTACAGTGGTTTGAAGACTCTGTCCACTGTCTAAAGTGCATGCTTGGTTGCTTGCATAGTGACAGCCTTATTATCACCATTTGGAAGAGGGATGACTCCAAGTTAGACCCTCGCTATCGCTCCAAAATGAGGGCCTTTTTCCCCCGCCAAGAGGGAGGATAAACTCAACTAATATCGAGACAACCAAAGTAGTCAGTTGGCCGCTGCCTATGTGCACCATCACCCATCCTCATTAACCGCTTCAGCCCCCCTAGCTTAAACACCCTTAATGACCAGGCCACTTTTTACAATTCCGCACTACACTACTTTCACCGTTTATTGCTCCGTCATACAACTTACCACCCAAATGAATTTTACCTCCTTTTCTTCTCACTAATAGAGCTTTCATTTGGTGGTATTTCATTGCTGCTGACATTTTTACTTTTTTTGCTATTAATCAAAAATTACCGAAATTTTTGCAAAAAATGACATTTTTCACTTTCTGTTGTAAAATTTTTCAAAAAAACTACATTTCTATATAAATTTTTCTCTAAATTTATTGTTCTACATGTCTTTGATAAAAAAATCCAATAAGTGTATATTTATTGGTTTGGGTAAAAGTTATAGCGTTTACAAACTATGGTGCAAAAAAGTGAATTTCGGCATTTTGAAGCAGCTCTGACTTTCTGAGCGCCTGTCATGTTTCTTCAGGTGCTAGAATGCCAGGATAGTATAAATATCCCCAAATTACACCATTTTAGAAAGAAGACACCCCAAAGTATTCGTGGAGGGGCATGGTGAGTTCATGTATCATTTCATTTTTTTCACAAGTTAGCGGAAATTGACACTTTCTGAGAAAAAAAAAAAAAAAAAAGTTTCAATTTCTGATAACTTCTGGCAAAAAAAAAAAAATCTCAGACGGACTCACTATGCCCCTCAGTGAATACCTTGGGGTGTCTACTTTCCGAAATGGAGTCATTTGTGGGGTGTGTTTACTGTTCTGGCATTTTGGGCGGAGCTAAATTGTGAGCCGCCATGTAAAACCTAAAGGTACTCGTTGGAATTTGGGCCCTTTTGCACACCAGGCTGCAAAAAGCGGCACTTATGTGGTATCGCCGTACTCAGGAGAAGTAGGGCAATGTGTTTTGGGGTGTATTTTTACATATACCCATGTTGGGTGAGAGAAATATCTCTGTAAATTGTCAACTTTGTATAAAAATTTTTAAAAGTTGTCGTTTACAGAGATATTTTTCACACAAAGTATGGGTATATATAAAAATACACCCCAAAACACATTGCCCTACTTCTCCTGAGTACGGCGATACCCATGTGTGCCACTTTTTGCAGCCTGGAATGCATAAAGGGCCCTAAAACAAAGAGTACCTTTAGAGATTTCACAGGGCATTTTTACGCATTTGGATTCCAGACTTCTTCTCACCCTTTAGGGGCCCCTAAAATGCCAGGACAGTATAAATACCCCACATGTGACCCCATTTTGGAAAGAAGACACCCCAAGGTATTCTGTGAGGGGTATGGTGAGTTCATGCAAAATTTTATTTTTGTCACAAGTTAGTGGAATATGAGACTTTGTAAAAAACAAAATTAAAAAAAAAAAAAAACAATTTCCGCTGACTTGTGCCAAAAAATAAAAATTCTGTGGACTCACCATGCCCCTCACGGAATACCTTGGGGTGTCTTCTTTCCAAAATGGGGTCACATGTGGGGTATTTATACTCACCTGGCATTTTAGGGGCCCCTAAAGTGTGAGAATCCAAATGCATAAAAATGGCCTGTGAAATCCTAAAGGTACTCATTGGTTTTAGGGCCCCTTGCGCATCTTGGCTGCAAAAAGTGTCACTCATGTGGTATCGCCGTACTCAGGAGAAGTGGGGCAATGTGGTTTGGGGTGTATTTTTATATATACCCATGCTTAGTGAGAGAAATATCTCTGTAAATGACAACTTTTTACATTTTTTATTCAAAGTTGTCAATATACAGAGATATTTCTCTCACCCAGCATGGGTATATGTAAAAATACACCCCAAAACACATTGCCCTACTTCTCCTGAGTACGGCGATACCACATGAGTGACACTTTTGCAGGCAAGATGCGCAAAGGCCCAAATTCCAATGAGTACCTTTTAGGAGGGCATTTTACGCATTTTTCTTCTCACGCTTTAGGGCCCCTAAAATGCCAGGGCAGTAGAAATACCCACGTGTGACCCCATTTTTGAAGAAGACACCCCAAGGTATTCCATGAGGGGCATGGCGAGTTCATAGAATATTTTTTTGGCACAAGTTAGTGGAAATTGATTTTTATTGTTTTTCTCACAAAGTCTCCCTTTCCGCTAACTTTTGACAAAAGTTTAATTTTTCATGAACTCATTATGCCCCTCAGCGAATACCTTAGGGTGTCTTCTTTCCAAAATGGGGTCACATGTGGGGTATTTATACTGCCCTGGCATTTTAGGGGCCCTAAAGCGTGAGAAGAAAATGCGTAAAATGCCCTCCTAAAAGGTACTCATTGGAATTTGGGCCCTTTGCGCATCTTGCCTGCAAAAAGTGTCACTCATGTGGTATCGCCGTACTCAGGAGAAGTAGGGCGATGTGTTTTGGGGTGTATTTTTACATATACCCATGCTGGGTGAGAGAAATATCTCTGTATATTGACAACTTTGAATAAAAAATGTAAAAAGTTGTCGTTTACAGCGATATTTCTCACACCCAGTATGGGTATATGTAAAATACACCCCAAACCACATTGCCCTACTTCTCCTGAGTACGGCGATACCACATGAGTGACACTTTTGCAGCCAAGATGCGCAAAGGGCCCTAAAACCAATGAGTACCTTTAGGATTTCACAGGCCATTTTTACGCATTTGGATTCTCACGCTTTAGGACCCCTAAAATGCCAGGACAGTATAAATACCCCACATGTGACCCCATTGTGGAAAGAAGACACCCCAAGGTATTCTGTGAGGGGCATGGCGAGTTCACAGAAAAAAAATTTGGCACAAGTTAGCGGAAATTGTTTTTTTTTTTTTTTTTTACAGTCTCATATTCCACTAACTTGTGACAAAAATAAAATTTTCCATGAACTCGCCATGCCCCTCACGGAATACCTTAGGGTGTCTTCTTTCTAAAATGGGGTCACATGTGGGGTTTTGTACTGCCCTGGCATTTGAGGGTCTCCATAATCATTACACGTATGGCCAGCATTAGGAGTTTCTGCGATTCTCCGTATATTGAGCATACGGGTAATGAGATTTTTTCCGTTCAGCCTCTGCGCTGAAAAAAAAAAAATGAACGGCACAGATTTTTTCATTCGCATCGATCAATGTGGATGAAAAAATCTCTGCCAAAATCAGTGACTGCGGTGCGGTGGGCTGGGCGGTAGCTACCTAACAAGTAGCTAACTAACTGGCGGTGATAAGGGACCCTTATGCCCCATTCATACGTCCGAAATTCTGTTTGCGGAGCGGAATTGCGGACCCATTCATTTCTATGGGGACAGACTTTGTCCCGCTCGGATCCGGAATTACGGATCCGCGCTTCGAGTCTGCACTTCCGTTCCGCAAAAATATAGAACATGTCCTATTCTTGTCCGCAATTGCGGACAAGAAAAAGCATTTTCTATATAGTTCTGGCAATGTGCGGATCTGCAAAATGCGGAAAGCACATTGCCGGTGTCCGTGTTTTGAGGATCCGCGGATCGGATCCGCGGATCGGATCCGCTGATCGGATCCGCGGATCCGTGAATCCACGGATCCGTGAATCCACGGATCCGCAAAACACATATGGACGTCCGAATGGAGCCTTACAAGGGTGTGATCAATGACAGGGGGTGATCAGGGGTCTAGATGGAGTGATCAAGGGGTTAATAGGTGAGGGGGTGGGGGGTTAGTGTAGTGTTTGGTGCAACTTTTACTGTGTTACCTGGTCCTCTGGTGGTCGATCCCAGAAAATGGGACCACCAGAGGACCAGGTAGCAGCTATATCAGACGCTGTTCATAAAACAGCGTCTGATATAGCTGTTTGATGCGATTTATATCGCATCTACAGCCTGCCAGCGATTGATCATCGCTGGCAGGCTGTAGTCCAACTCTCGAGCCGCGCTTCACTGTGAACGCGCGCGCGCACGCGCGCGCGTTCACAGGAACTCTCGCGTCTCGCGAGATGACGCCCCGGCGCGTCCAAACAGAAGATCCCGGCCGCCCGCAGGACGCAATCCTGCGTACGGCGGTCGGGAACTGGTTAAGGTCTGACTCACGTTCCACTGCCATGGGAGGGGCAGAATCAGCACCAGCTCCATCAGCAGCAACTAAAAGAGTTTCTGTCACCTGAAAAATGGGTATTAAGCTGGCTGACTTTAGTGATGTGCTAATGTCAGCTGAACATTACTATATTAGTGCCATCTTACTGCCTGCCGCCATTATTGAGAAAAAAACTTTTATAATATGCTAATTAGCCTCAAGGAGGGGAGGGGGGGCGTTGCCCCTGCTCCTAGAAGCTCCATTCTCCCACCTCTGGCAACGCCCTGCTTCACTAGATTGACAGGGCCAGGCAGCGTTGGTGTCCTACCTCCGGCCCTGTCTGCAGTGTAAATCTCGTGCCTGTGCGGTCCTGTTTAGTATATGGCACAGGTGCAGTGAGTGAAGGGCGCTCGCTGGCTGCCAGCTTCCTCACTGCGCCTGCGCCAAATACTGAACTGTGCAAGATCTCCCCAGCGCACAGGGCCAGCAGGAGGAGGTGAACGCTGCCTGGCCCTGTCAATCCAGTGAAGCAGGGCGTGGCCAGAGGTGTGAGAACGGAGCCTCTAGGAGTAGGGGAAATGCCCCCCTGCTCCTAGAGGCTAATTAACATATTATAAAAGTATATTTTTCTCAATAACGGCGTCAGGCAGTGAGATGGCACTAATATAGTTATGTTAAGCTGACATTAGTACATCGCTAATGTCAGCCAGCCTAATACCCATTTTTCAGGTGACAGAAACCCTTTAAGTCTAGAGTCTCTGATGAGCAGTTTTCTTCACTTGCTTACTGAAGAAACCACCCACCAGCAGCAGCAAGACATGGATCAGAACCTAAATCAGCAGGTGATGGCATACTTGAACTGCACCCTGCCACCCCACACCTAAGATCCCCTGGACTACTGGGCATCTAAACTTGATTTGTGGTTGTGGCCACAAATAGCCAAGTTTGCCCTGGACAAGCTTTCCTGCCCAGCCAGTAGTATGGCATCAGAGCGGGTGTTTAGTGCAGCGGGGGCATAGTTACCCCGACAAGAACTCACCTTTCTATCCAGAATGTGGAGAGACTAACCTTTGTAAAGATGAATCAGGGATGGATCAGCCAGGATTTCCACACACCAGTGCCTGATGCATCAGACTAGATTATTCTGGGTGCCACAGCCAAACTTTGTCAAAAGAGACCTGTTTCTTCTGGCCACCTGCATCAGCCACTATTCTGATGCTGCTTGCTTGCTGCCACGTTCTCCTACTGCCACCCAGCATCTTGTGCTGTTACTACTACTGCTGTTGCCCCCCACCTCCCCACTCTGTAAGTGGGCTGCTATGTTGACTCCTCGTGCGGTTGCCACCTCACCACTCTGTGATTGGCCCACTGTGTTGACTCCTCATGTGGTTGCCACTCTCCCCATAATGTAACTGAGCCACTATGTTGACTTCTCATGCGGTTGCCACCCTCCCCACTCTATGATAGGGCCACTAGTGTCCCTGTTTGGCCTTAATGACATCACCATTTATTTTACCCTTCTTCTGATCTGTCAGAAGGATGGAAAAATGAGAAACACATCGAATCCTGTCTTTGGAGAAGCCGTAAGGCCTGTATGACATTGCAGTGTCCCAGGGGGTCAGTAGTGTAGCTTTAGGTATGCTGGGCTTTGTAGTGCAGGGCAACCCACTAACCTGGGACTGACTGTCGTCTTCATTCGGGTCAGCACTGGAACAGGCAGGTGATGAATGTCGTGACGCCAGTGCCAATTGAACGGTGGCACACCGTGTAGTGATAGGTGGAATAACTGAGGAACCACGTGATAATAAAACAAAACTTGAACTTTACTGGATCTTTAGTAGTAGTCATACATGGACATAGATGGAAGCGCAGTTCCTTAGAAGACAGTTGGTTTCAGTACATTTAATGGCAGGCGACATGTAGCAAGGTGATCACAGAGGGTCAACACACAAGACTCTCGCAGTACAGGCGGCTTGCACTCTATTCCTGACTGATCCTGGAACATGGACACTATCCTCCAAGGCCCAAATGCCCTCTCTCGGCTTATATCCTTGGGATAATAATTATTGAGTACCTCCTCTGATATTGGTAGTACCTCTTGCTGTCTTGGTTACTGCTCTGCCTTCCCTCAGCTCACTCAGGCTGGTGACCAGTGATGCTCCTGCAGGGATCCTTGTCCTGTTTGCAGCTTGACTAAGGAGGCAACACTTCTCCACTAGTCCTAGGGTCTGGACTGCTCCTCCTAGGGAATGAATCTTCCTAGGCTGGACCCTCTCAGGCTATAGGGCCTGGGCTGACTTCAACAGGCTCAAGGCCTGAGATAGAACTTCACAGGCTCATGGCCTGGACTGGAATCCCTTGCTTCCCCTGACTGGGCCTATATATACTAGGGCTCCCTAGCTCCCTCTAGTGTCTAAGAGCTGGAATGACATCCCTAGCAGGCCTGCACATAGCAATAACAGTAGCAGGGAAATACATAGAATTACATTACATGGAAGATAATTTATACCAACCTCCCCATAAATGAGGGGAACAACAGCACACAAGTGACCCTTCTGTAGTGACGGGCATTACAGCTCCCGTACACTACAACATGGTCCCTATTTTGCATCAGTATAGGCTCATGATTTGGAAGCCAAAAGCAGGAGTGGGTACAAAATACAGAATACATGCAAACTTTCCAATCACGTGTCATCTCTGTTTTGGATCCACCCCTTTTTTTTGAGGCTTTAGCAATACTGATGGATTACTGACCAAATTATGACCGTGTGAAGGGGATGCTTAAAAGACAGATCCGTTTTTGGGGGTTGTTCTTATGACGGATCAGAGAAAGGGCAAATTAATCAGTGACATCAACACAAACTTAATGCTGACACCCTCTCCACTCTATCAGGGGGACAGGACTTGTTTCAGCGTGTAACAGAGCAGTTTCTGTAGACATCTATGTGGAATCAGCTGACTGGTAGTCCATTCACATGTCTGCAAGTATTTTGCGGTCTGTTGTTAGCAGTACTTAAAGGGGTACTCTGATTTCAGGATATGTCATCAACATCAGATCAGTGGGGGTCCAAATCCTGGCACCCCCACTGATCAGGGGACAAAGCATTTATTCAAGTGCTCCATCTTCTTCTGTTTAACTGTACACAGTCTACATGGTAGTAGCGGTGCAGGGTAATTAAAGCTTCCAGTTCTATTCAAGAGAAGCTGCAATTATCCTACACATCCACTATTGTGATAAATAGACAGCCCATCTTTTACACTATACACGATATTACACTACATTATATCTCATGTCATATATCCCATATACAGTGGATATAAAAAGTCTACACACCCCTGTTAAAATGTCAGGTTTCTGTGCTATAAAAAATTGAGAAAAGATAAATCATTTCAGAACTTTTTCCACCTGTAATGTGACCTATAAACTGTACTACTCAATTAAACAACAAACTGAAATCTTTTAGGATGGGGGGAAGAAAACAAAAAAAACTAAAATAATGTAGTTGCAGAAGTGTGCACACCCCTTATAACTGGGGATGTAGCTGTGTTCAGAATTAAGCAATCGCATTCAAAATCATGTTAAATAGGACTCAGCATACACATGCCTCCATGGGCGTAGCTATAGGGGGTGCAGAGGTAGCAGTCGCTACCAGGCCCAGGAGCCTGAGGGGGCCCAAAGACTCTTGTGCCGCATAAGAAGACACACAAAGCACTGAGGGAAGGGGGGCCCAAGCTGAACTCTTGCACCAGGGCCCATGAGCCGTTAGCTACGCCCCTGTGTGCCTCTGATTAACCCCAAATGAAGTTCAGCTGCTCTAGTTGGTCTTTCCTGAAATTTTCTTAGTCGCATCCCACAGCAAAAGCCATGGTCTGCAGAGAGCTTCCAAAGCATCAGAGGGATCTCATTGTTAAAAGATATCTGTCAGGAGAAGGGTAAAAAAGAATTCCCAAGGCATTAGATATACTATGGAACATAGTGGAGACAGTCATCATCAAGTGGAGAACATATAGCACAACAGTGACATTACCAAGAACTGGACGTCCCTCCAAAATGGATGAAAAGACAAGAAGAAAACTGGTCTGGGAGGCTACCAAGAGGCCTACAGCAACATTAAAGGAGCTGCAGGAATATCTAGCAAGTACTGGCTGTGTGGTACATGTGACAACACTCTCCCATATTCTTCATATGTCTGGGCTATGGAGTAGAGTGGCAAGACGAAAGCCTTTTCTTACGAAGAAAAACATCCAAGCCTGGCTATATTTTGCAAAAACACATCTGAAGTCTCCTAAAAGCATGTGGGAAAAAGTGTTATGGTCTGATGAAACCAAGGTTGTACTTTTTGGCCGTAATTCCAAAAGATATGTTTGGCACAAAAACAACACTGCACATCAACAGAAGAAGACCATACCCACAGTGAAGCATGGTGGTGGCAGCATCATGCTTTGAGGCTGTTTTTCTTCAGCTGGAACTGGGGCCTTAGTTAAGATAGAGGCAATTATGAACAGTTCTAAATACCAGTCATAATTGGCACAAAACCTTCAGGCTTCTGCTAGAAAGCTGAACATGAAGAGGAACTTTATTTTATTTTATTTTTATATTTTTTCTTCCCTCTACCTAAAAGATTTCAGTTTGTTTTTCAATTGAGTGGTACAGTTTATAGGTCACATTAAAGGTGGAAAAAGTTCTGAAATTATTACTTTGTCTCATTTTTTATATCACAGAAACCTGACATTTTAACAGGGGTGTGTAGACTTTTATATCCACTGTATCTGCCAACATTAGATGCCAACACTATTTAAACTGTTTAATTAGGTATGCGCAGCTCCTCACACGTGGATCACTGAATTCCATCACTCAAAGACATTAAGGCCCCACTCACTGCAGGATCTACAAACAGTATGGCTATACATTGGAATATGAGTGAGTAGATCATTGGCTGTAATCCTTCTTGTTAAAATCGAATTTTCAAAATGGTGTTTGATATCTCATGGGCTTCGCATGAAGCCAAACACCCCATACCTTACTGCATGCTTCCCCATGTAACAAGGATCTCACCCCCTGTCTCGTATTTAGTGTCTATATGATCTGTGTGATGAAACATAAATTCTGGAAGTAGGCCATGTCCCCTTCGGTAAAGGCTTGAAGTAATGCTTTGTTCATATTTCATATCTGCTAGTTGGAGGTGGGTAAGCATGAATAATGTAGTGCCGAACCTGGATGAAGGGGATTGTGATCTCAGCCTCACCCCTTTTTGGTGAGGGGAGTAAAAAAAAATATTAGGAGACCCAATCTGATTGGATGGTGTACATCTTCTCTGTTTCTGGGTCAGCAAAGGACTTTTACCACGCAACACGATAAGTATTAGAATTTCTGTTTTTTCATCTTTTAATTTCACAACTGCACTAAGTGGAAAACAGTCGGCACTATTCTGCTGAGCTCTGGCGCTCCCCCTTCAGGCCGCACATCGCACTGCTGTTTGTGTGGGAGGATCGCTGAAAGCCCGTTAACCAGCCTACTGCACAGCCAGCTGCGCAATGTGTGTGTTGGAGTGTGTCCAGGGTAGTTGGGGGCAAACTGGTGGGGCCCCTGATTTAATGAGGCTCTTCAGTTGAACATCTGTAGAAGAGCCGCACTTTAAACTGCAGAGTTGCGGACAGGTACTGCGCAGCTGCCAGACCCCTCCCTCACTGTGACGCCCTCACTGCCACCACTGAAAACACAAGGGAACAGGGCTTTGAAGCTGGTGGCCACTGAACCACCAATGAAACTACTAATAATTAAAGGAGGAGAAGGAGGAAGTCTGTCTCTGAGTTGAGGCGAGCCAGAGAGTGCCCAGTGAAGGTGGCAGAAGGCAGCAGTATCACCATTATTGACAGTCCCAAACATAAAAAGCCCACGCCCCGCATTACGGACAATGATAGGACTGTTCCAATATGGGCAGGATGTCCTGTTCCGCTAAATGCAGAATGCACATTACCAGTATTTGTGTTTTGCTACCTTTTTCGGACAGCAAAACTTAGTCCCTTCTTCTTGTCTGTCAGAAGAACAGAAAAAGAAATGAAAAGCGATCTTGTATTTTAAAAATCCATTTTGGATGCCTTTTTCTCCATTTTTATACCATCTGAGATCTTTTTTTTCCCTTCAAAATAACGGATCTCAGACAGAAAAAAAACTGATGCCATAACTGATGCTTAAAATACAGGATCAGTTTTTCCTTTATTTTTCTGTTCTTCTGAAAGGACTAATACACGGTGATGTGAACATGTTCCTTATGGTTCTTCTTCAGAGGGAGAAGGTGATTTTATTATTTTCTATTATAACATGGTTATATTGAGAAAATAATAGCATTCTTAAGACAGAAGGCCAAACAATATGCCATTTAGGGGTTAAAAACAAACAACTCACCTCATCCACTTGATTGCGCTGCAGCAGATTCTTCTATCTTCACTGAACAGGACCTGCCAAAGGACCTACAATGTACGTGATGATGTCACCGCACTCTCCCAGTGAAGATAGAAGAAGCTGCTGCAGTGCATCAAGTGGATGAGGTGAGTTTTTTTTTTTAATCCCCTAAATGGCCATATTGTTTTGCATTCTGTCTTAACAATGCTATTATTTTCCAATATAACCATGTTATCACGGAAGACAATAAAGTGGCGGGTCCCCATTGACTTCAGTGGGGTTTGTGGCCAAATTAGGGTCAAATTCGGGTCCTGAACCTGAACTTTGACCTGAAGTTCAGCTGAACCAGGCAAACACAAACTTCCACAGGTTCTCTCATCCCTAGGAGTGGGCACCCTCTGCCTCTCCATCAGTCCCCCATGCTGCGGTGACAGGGGCCAATGGCTGACATGGCAATCCTAGGAGCGTGGCTGGGTCTCACAGGCACACTGTCGGTGTGAAACTGACAGTTTTAATGTAGTGCAATACAGCATATATAGCACTTCAGTGAAATGGGTTTCAGACCCTGAAATGTCCCTGTACTGGGACAAAAATAAAAAGTGAAAACAAGTGTTTTATAAAAAATAAAAGTTTACAGTAAAAATATTCATTTCCCTTCATCAAGTAATTTTTTATTTAAAAAAATTGAATTTTTTAAAAAATAGACATATTAGATATCGTCATATCCGTAACAACCAGCTCTTTAAAAATATCACATGACCTAACCTCTCAGGTGAACACCGTAAAAATAAAATAAAACAAGTGGCAAAACAGCCTCAAAAAAGTGTAATATTGAACGATCAAAAAATCTTATGTACCCAAAAAAGTTCCAATAAAAATGTCAATTCCCACAAAAAAATGAGCCCCTACACAAGATTCAAAAATGCTTTTTATTGTATAAAATTGAAGTAATTAAAATAAAAAATAGATATATTAGGCTGTTTCTGTTCCTCTGTGTCCGTTATGTTCCAATCCGTTCCGAATCCGCTTTTTTGGACAAAAAAAAGTCATGTCTGCAGGATTTTTTTCTACATCCACAAAAGTGGATTCATGACGGAATGTCCCTTTTCGTTCATTGTAGTCAATGATAGACGGATATGAATGTAATTGCAAAATATTGCTTTTACATTAATTCCATTTATATTGTCCATTTTTTTCTTTTTGTTGTTGTTGTTTTGTTTGAACATGCGCAGAAACTATGAGAAACTGTCAGCAAAAGACAGGAAGTGAAACAAAATGAATTTGCCAAGCTTTTGAAAGCCACTAAAACAGGGTATGTATTCATCTAAAAGCAGTTTTATTGTCCTCTGTACATGTTATACCTCTGAACATCTGTTAATCTAAAAACATTCTGAGAGATTCAGAATCTACATGTTTCAAGGCTGACATATAGGTCCGCATAGCATTGGAGCATTTTGATGCTCCCTCTTGCGCTGCATAGAGCATCGTTGGGCTCTGGGTCTGTTCAGTGAGGAACCCTGTTTAACTATCACTGCCTGCGGTAGATGCTAAAATGCAAAATAATAAATCTTTATTAGTATATTCGGTTAAAAAGAGGGGTAACACCCAGCAAACAGGCCTAACTATACTGATAGTGTCCTCTGAGACACCAACGTTTCTTCCCTGGTGTGGGGTAGGTGTGTAATCATAGAAGAAGAAAAGAAGAGAGGCGGTAGTATTGGGTAGTATTCAAACCGCTATACACTGGAGCATGTAAAACGACATGCAGAGAGCCAGGTCAAAAAGTATAAGGTGGACAGTTCGGTAACACTGTCAGACCATAGCTCCATAAACCAATGCACGCGTGAATCCTAATCCACCGTTTGTACCTCAACAGGAGATGCCAATACGTAAGGTGGATGTAGGTCGTAACATCCACCTATGATATATATGTGGCAACCACCTTTGTCCACGTGCACCAAAAAAAGTTCCCCCCCTTAATATACAGGCTCAACGCGTTTCCACATGGCTTTTTCATCAGGAGCCCATTAGTGAACAAAACTAGAACAAGTGCATTGGTCTAACCACACTGGTGTAGTGTGGCGCGGCGTCCGGCACTAGTAGAGCCGTACGGGTACGCACCACACAGCCAGTTGATATCAAAGAAGGCCTACCCCTAGGCAGGGCAGGAGGCACAGCTGTAGCTAGCCGGAGAGTAGGAGCGGGATAAGCCTCCTTAGGCTCCACCTCCCCAGATTCCGATAATTATTCAATTGTCATATGTTATTATAATTATGAAAAACTTAAATAAAATAAATTTTTCTATATTTCAGGAAGATTCTCCAACAGAATCCTCTGATGCTGATCTAGAGGAATTGAGGTTTTCTCCAGAGCCGATGGAGGCAGTAATTAGGAAATAATTTTTTTGTTTTTTTTAGTACTGTGAAAATGCAATATACTTGCCTCATGCACGTAAACGTGTTTCAGCTTTGCACGTTGCCTGTGCTGGAGGATGCAGACTCCAAAACATATGGGTCAGTGATTGGTCTGCACCGCCCAACAATACAGACCGCAATGCTATGGAAGCATTCTGTAGTGAATCACTTTGTGCTTATTCTATGTATCTTCTGAAATCTGAGCCATTCAAGAGAGAATGGGTCCGCATCCATAAAAGAGAGTACATGTGCGGTGCCCGTATGTTGTGGACCCGTTGTTTGCGGTCCGCAATATGGGCATGGTTGGCACACGGCCGTGTACATGAGCCCTGATTGTGTGTTCACAGGAGGGTACACATTCTGGAAACTCTAGTGACATTTGTCAATTAATGTTAATATTTGTTTAAAAAATAATAGGGTAATAGACAGCAAGATATGGATAAGGAAGAAAGCCTATTTGTCCTAAACATAAACTGTGAAGCAAGGCCAGCTTTATGGGACCAATCAGACCCCCAACACTCGGACCATATAACACCACTCATCGGCTATGGCAAGAGGTATATAACAGTATGGTACCCACATGGAACGATTTGAGCCATCAGTGGTACATTTTTTTCTTCCTTTTAGTACTTATTTTTTAGTTGCATCATCAGGATAGTGAAATAGGATTGTAAATTTATGTGTGAAATTTTGAACAACATTGAAATTCCAATATAATTATGGAGAATAGACTTCCTTGTGTCATCCTTTTGCTGCCAGGTTTATTGCATAGCAGCTGAGAGTATACTGTGATTACATTTTTTTTTTCTCTTCCTTCTCCAGGGTATTGCACAGGTGAGTAAATAGGGTGTGGCTATCTCATATGAGAAGTTAAATAGCCAGACTTGAGGGCAGCCCAGTCCTATGAATCATGAGGGAAAAAAGCAGCCTCGTATGAAGCTGTTTGGGTACAGCACTTATACAAGCAGACAAACAACGCGCGTTTGTGAGCGTTCGCGTGTTTGATTTCAAGTGTGTGTTTGTATTAAGTACGTGACTTTAGATTAAGTGACTTGAGATTCAGGGACTTTAGGAGGGGACTACAGTAAGTCATATTGTATTTTTTTTCTCTTTACTTGCGTAATCCCCATTTAGTATGTGTTCCATTATTGACAGCGCAGTCCAGTGCACATCTTGTCTAATGTATGCAGTCCTTGAACAGTCGTTTGAGGGTGCATATTTTTGTTCAAAATGTGAGCAAATTACCCAATTGGAATCACGCATTGTATATCTAAACAAGCAAGTTTCAACACTGAGAAGCATTGGTAATTTGGAACAGAGTTTGCTACTCACTGAGGGAGAGCACTGCTGCAGCCGGACACTTCCTCTGCCAGTCAGGGGAATATTAGCTTCAGTAAGCAGGGGACCAGGAGAACAGGGCATGCCAGACAGGTGCTGGTAGTGGGAGACTCCATTATTAGGGGAACAGATAGGGCAATCTGTCACAAAGATCGGGATCGTCGAACGGTGTGTTTTCTTCCTGGTGCTCAAGTTCGACACATCGCAGATCGGGTTGACAGATTACTAGGAGGGGCTGAAGAAGATCCAGCAGTCATGGTCCATTTCGGAACCAATGACAAAGTTAGAGGTAGGTGAAGCGTCCTTAAAAATGCCCAGAATGTCAGTCTGGGAGAGCTGTGCCTGGAGCTTGGGAAGCCAGACTCTTAGTGTGTTTTCTGAAGGTGAGGTAGACTGTGCTGTGTTAGCCAGGCCCAGATGGGCAGGACTTTATTTTGTGAAATTTATGTTTTATGCTGCTGTCCTTCACTTGACCCAGTGAGGTTTAACTGGGTCTTGCCTGTATTGCTGGAGTGACGTAAAATAAAGCACCTTTTGATTCGAACTGTACTGAATATGTCATCGCCGCCCTGCTGGAGAGAGAAGATCCCTTACATATGGTCGAGGATGCGGGCAATAGGGAACAGGGCTCTAGAGCTTGGCCCTCGGCCTAAGACTGAGTGCCACAGACAGTATGGTCCCGGAGACGTCTCTTTACCAAAGAGACCTGGGATGCTCCAGTGCTGGAGGTGCCGTGAGTGGGGACACATTGCTGCCCATTGCCCTCTTACCTTAGAGCCCATTGAGTGTGAAGGTAGCCGGAG
This sequence comes from Bufotes viridis, assembly GCA_033119425.1. NCBI lineage: Eukaryota > Metazoa > Chordata > Amphibia > Anura > Bufonidae > Bufotes > Bufotes viridis. The sequence continues at coordinate 48,979,793 of CM065599.1, read as the reverse complement.
ACAGTCGCTGTATGCTATGCCAGTGTGTGCGGCCTCACCAGGACTAGAGACTGAACCACAGATGTAGTCTGGTGATAAATGACTGTTCCAAGAAGGCTCTGTTGGACTCCGGTAGTCTGGTTACCTTAGTGTATGCCAGCTTTGTGGCTGGGAATTATGTGCCAGACAAAAGCGTAAATGTGTTATGCATCCAGGGGGACGCTAAATCATACCCGGTGGCTCGGGTTAAGCTGGAGACACCGTCTGAGACGGTGACCTACAAAGTCGGTGTGGTAAAGAGACTTATGCATGATGTGATATTGGGCCGAGACTTCCCCTTGTTTTGGAAGTTGTAGGAGAAGAAACACACTCCTGCAAACAGTCCAGAACTTCTGCAGAATCTGTGCTTTCCCCTTTAAATAATCCTTGCAGTGAGGTGCATCTTGAACTCAGTGGTTTAAAGGAGGAGCCCACTGAAAACAATGGTGTCGATAAGGTGGAAAATAAACTAATCATATTAACTGAAATGTCTACTGAAAATGTGGGGACATGTGATGATGAGGGTGAAGACACCCCCTTTCCCTTGAAAGTGTTAGCAGGGGAAGAGGAACCTTCCTCATCTGAGCAAAGTGTGTTGGACTTAGAGGTGTCCAGAGGTAACTCTGGTAGAGAGCAATTGAGAGACCCCACTCTCGAGCAAATGTTACCATGATAGATGGTGTACCACAGGAACCAGAAGCTGACCAGAAGTTTCCGCATTGTGCCATGAGTCAGAACTTGGTGTATTGCGTTATCAAATGCAACAAATAAATTGTTGAGCAGCTCCTGGTACCTAAATCTTATAGGCGTATGGTGTTAGACCTGGCCCATAATTACGTACTTGGGGGTCATTTAGGGACGAGCAAAACACAGGAGAGGGTACTATAGAGGTTTTACTGGCCTGGAGTATACAAGGAAGTAAAATCATACTGTGGGTCGTGCCCCACTGGTCAGATAAGTGCCCCAGCGTCCCACTTCCGGAATCCCTTGGTGAAATCACTTAAATATTATCTGCTGGGGAGAAAATTTGTGAGTTGCTTCTTATTTCTGAAACAACCATGTCGAAAGACACATTTCGTGGTTGTGGAAAAGATGTTAGTCTGTTTAAGAAGGGCCAAATCATTGGCATGCATCAAGCAGAGAAAACATCTAAGAAGATTGCAGAAACTACTAAAATTGGGTTAAGAACTGTCCAACGCATTAACAAAAACTGGAGGGATAGTGGGGACCCATCGTATTCGAGGAAGAAATGTGGGCGGAAAAAAATCCTGAATGATTCTGATTGGCGATTTGGTGAAATCAAATCGAAGAAAAACAACAGTAGAACTCAGGGCTATGTTTAATGGTGAAAGTAAGAGCATTTTCACATGCACAATGCGAAGTGAATTCAAGGGATTGGGACTGAACAGCTGTGTAGCCGTAAGAAAACCACTAATCAGTGAGGCAAACCAGAAAAAAAGGCTTCAATTTGCTAGGGAGCATAAAGATTGGACTCTGGAGCAATGGAAGAAGGTCGTGTGGTCTGATGTGTCCAGATGTACCCTGTTCCAGAGTGATGGGCGTATCAGGGTAAGAAGAAAGGCAGATGAAGTGATGCACCCATCATGCCTAGTGCCTACTGTACAAACCTGTGAGGGCAGTGCTATGATCTGGGGTTGCTGCAGTTGGTCGGGTCTAGGTTCAGCAACAGTATGTGCTCCAAGAATGAGGTCAGCTGAGTACCTGAACGTACTGAATGACTCGGTTATTCCATGAATGGATTTTTTCTTCACTGATGGCATGGGCATATTCCAAGATGACAATGCCAGGCAGTGGCATGCCTAGGGTGTTTGGCACCTGGGGCGGGTCCTTTCTCTGGCAACCCCCCCCCCTCGCCCCAATACTTGACTACAAGGGACATCTCCTGTCATGTAGACCTTCTCTTTCCTCTTCTCCTCCGTTAGACCGACATGACAAATTCTTTCAGCCGCATCTTGTCTCTAGAGAGTTTGTAATACAGACACGTTAGATTTCTCAGTTTTTACATCAACCTCCCCATCCTGCTGCCACCCCCAATACTGTGCCCGTGGTGCTCCCCAATGTCCCAGGTACTATACTGCTGAAAAAGATAGTGACCCCAGTAGACATAATTGGGGTCATTTATCAAACTAGTGTAAAGTAGAACTGTATTTCCAAAAGAGCTGTCAAATATGAAAGGTGGAACCTGATTGGCTGCTATTGGCAACTAAGGTAGTTCTACTGTACAACGGTTTGATGAATTACCCCAAATGTCCCTATAGTGTCTACAGCACCTATAATGTCCCCTAGAGTGCCCCCAATAAAAATAACACCCTATATTGTGCTCCAGGCAATAATCCGTGTATAGTGTCCCCAAAAATAATAGAATTGCCCCAACAGTGCCTCCCCCCAATAGCAACGCCCCCCACGCTGCCCCCATATAGTAATTTCCCCCACACTGCTCCCTATAGTAATCCCCCCACAGTAATTTGTCCCCCACACAGTAATTTCCCCCACACTGCCCCCATATAGTAATTTGCAGCACACAGTAGTTTCCTCCACACAGTAATTTCCCCCCCACACAGTAATTTCCCCCACACTGCCCCCATATAGTAATTTGCAGCACACAGTAGTTTCCTCCACACAGTAATTTCCCCCACACTGCCCTCATACAGTAGTGTCCCCCACACTGCCCCCACGCAGTATTTTCCCCCACACAGTAGTGTCCCCCACACTGTTCCCATACAGTAGTGTCCCCCAAACAGCAATTTCCCCCACACTGCCCCTATACAGTAATTTCCCCCACACTGCCCCATACAGTAATTTCCCCCACACTGTCCCCATACAGTAGGGTCCCCCACAATGCCCCCATACAGTAGTGTCCCCAAACAGCAATTTCCCCCACACTGCCCCATACAGTAATTTCCCCCACACTGCCCCCATACAGTAGGTTCCCCCACCACTGCCCCCATACAGTAGTGTCCCCCACACTGCCCCCATACAGTAGTGTCCCCCACACTGCCCCCATAAAGTAGGATCCCCCACACTGCCCCCATACATTAGTGTCCCCCACACTGCCCCCATACAGTAGGGTCCCCACACTGCCCCCATACAGTAGTGTCCCCCACACTGGCCCCATACAGTAGTGTTCCTCACACTGCCGCCATACAGTAGTGTCCCCCACACTGCTCCCATACAGTAGTGTCCCCCACACTGCCCCCATAAAGTATGATCCCCACACTGCCCCCATACAGTAGTGTCCCCCGCACTGCCCCCTACAGTAGTGTCCCCCACACTGCCCCCTAAAGTAGTGTCCCCTACACTGCCCCCCCACAGTAGTGTCTCCCACACTGCCCCCATAAATTAGTGTCCCCCACACTGCCCCCATACAGTAGTGTCCCTCACACTGCCCCCCACACAGTAGTTTTCCCCACACAGTAGTTTCCACCACACAGTAGTGTACCCCACACTGCCCGCCACACAGTAGTGTACCCAAAACTGCCCCCCCCCACAGTAGTGTACCCCACACAGTAGTATCCCCCACACAGTAGTATCCCCCACACAGTAGTGTCCCCCACACAGTAGTGTCCCCCACACAGTAGAGTACCCCACACAGTAGTATACGCCATACTGCTCCGACACAGTAGTTTCCCCCACACTGCCCTCCCACACAGTAATTTCCCCCACACTGCCCTCCCACACAGTAATTTCCCCCACACTTCGTAACTTCGTAATTTGCCCCACAAAGTAGTTTTCCCCATATTGCCCCCATTTAGTAATTTGCCCCCCACATAGTAATCCCTCCCATAATTATTGCCCCCACACAGTATCTCACCGTAATATTTTCCCCCCACATGTCCTCCTGTGTCCTCTAAAGTTACTTGGCACATAAAATAAAAAAAAAAATAAAAGCTAAATACCCACCTATGTCCAGGCACTTGCTCGCAGAGGAAAGAGCGCACACTTCACCATGCTGCTGCATCCAGGCACAGGCGCGCGTGATGACGTCATCACGCACGCCTGCGCCGGGATTTCACTACGCATAGGCCTCAGGCCTACTATGTGCTCCCGTGCCCCGCAACAGTATGTGGGCGTCAGCACCCCAGCAATGAGCGCTTCCATCTGTATTGATAGAAGCGCTCATTACTTCTCTGGCACCACCCTGAGAGCCGGCACCCGGAGTGGAACGCACTGTCGTGCATTGCTGTTTGTGTGTGCTGTAATTCTGAGGAGAATCTGAGGAGAATATTAGTAGTATTTCGTTTTCTTGTCAAGGAGAATATTAGAGGCATAATTCTTTTACTATCTAGATTCCCTGCATATCTTGTGATACAATCTCTGGATTAAGTAAAAAGGAAAGTTCAGCAGTTCTCACCTGCCCCACCTTCACCTGTAATACAGTGCAAAAAGGTTCAAGGAATCCAGCTCCACTTCGGTAAAGGAATATTTATTTTGCTTGCGGCAAAATCACATCCAGTTACGGTTACAAAAGTCTTGTCTACGCGTTTCGGGTTACAAGAAACAATTCAAGCCCTTACTCATGACACCAAGGGCTTGAATTAGACAAGACTTTTGTAACCGTAACTGGATGTGATTTTACCGCAAGCAAAATAAATATTCCTTTACTGTAGTGGAGCTGGATTCCTTGAATCTCCGGATTAAAGACTACTTGATTAACTCCTGGGTGTCTGATGCGTAAACTGTAAGTGGAGAAAGTCTGATTCAACAAGTCACCTCACAGATGCGTGATTGTATAAGGCTGACATTTCAAAACGCCACAGTAAAAGAATTGTAGTGTTAGTACTCTCCTTCTCCTGCTAAGAAAAGAATATTCTCCTCCTCCAAGTAATAAGCCATCATCATTTGTCTCCGTTATACTACAGTAATAAGAGTAATATTTTATACTGCTCAGTACTGCATTCACTAGGATCGCAGAAGCTTCTAGCAATTTCAGTTTCATACAGACTAGGAACTGTATTCAGCCTGTTTTCTGAGGTAAATATCGTCTGCCTGCTGTAAACTATTAAAAGACTGAACCACCACTGGAGGTCACTGTTGTGTTACAGATGAAATGCAGGACACAGCTAGAAGGATTTCTAAGCCCTCATTAAAAATGAAGGAGGCGCTCCAAACTAACAAAATTGAAATATACAATAATTTATCTATTTTCTGCACATGGAATGCACATGGATCAGGCTATAACGAAGATCAATTAAAGGCCATGTGTACCAAATTGAATAAAACCTATGATAGTTTTAAGAGACTCTCTGAAAAATACTCTTCTCTGTTATCAAGTCTCAACTCAGAGGAATTCATCCTGAAATTAAAGACCCACACTGCACTTAATGATGAAAGATATAGCAGATTTATGGCAGTCAAGTCAATGCTAGAGGACAAGATATCACAACAATATGAAACTGCGTCCCGCCATTCTAACCTTTCAAGGCACTCCAAGGCCTCATCCTGTTCCTCGAAATCTATTGCTCAGTCCTCATCGCTAAGGTCTCGCTCACAGCACTCTTCGCTGAGTACCTCATTGGTGTTGGCACGCGCAAAAGCAGCAGCTCACTGCATTAAAAAGGAAGCAGCCATTAAGGCACATGTCGCAGAGACACAAGCCCTATCCGAAGCAAATCAAGCAGCTATACAGGCTCAGGCGCAAGCTATACAAGCCCAATCTCAAGCTAATCAAGCAGCTATACAGGCTCAGGCGCAAGCGCCAAGGCCAAGGCCGAAGCTGAGTTGGAGGTCCTTCAGAAGGAAAGGGAAGAAGCAGCAGCCATAGCTGAACTCAGAGTTCTTGAAGAAGCTGCTGAAGAAGAAGAAGCTTATCATCCTATGTCTAAGATATCTAATGACTCAGAAGGCCGTACCCTGCAATTCGTCCTAGACCAAGCAAAGTCAATGCATTTGCACCAGAAGATTTGGGCTCTGCACGCCAGCCTGCTGAACTCATGCGGATAGAAAAAGAGGCAGCTGATAACCATACAGTTGACCCCAGTCCAGTGGACATTTCTCTTTCTTTCAAACCTCTGGCACCTTACACAGTATTTCAGGCGCCATTAGAGACCAAGCCACTTCAAGCTCATCAAATCACATTAAAACCTCCTGAGACTAGTTACATAGCAACCAAGACGCTGGCGCCAAGATTACCAGATGTGAAGCCTTCATTTACTCTCAACCCAGCTGCCACTCCATTTCATCTTTCAACCCCCAAACATAGGGTATCAAATGGTGCCAACAACACCAGCGAGGGAGAAGTTCCCATCGCCATGATGCAGGAAAGAAATAACGCATCAGAAATCGCTAAGTACCTCACTCTCAGGGACCTCATCAGTACTAGCCTTACGAACTTTGATGATCGCCCAGAGAACTATAGAAGTTGGAAGGCCACCTTCAAGCCCTTGCTGTACCGCCTATGCAAGAACTTGATTTACTAATTAGATGGCTAGGTCCATGGTCGTCAAACTGTGTTAAGAGACTCAAAACCGCTCATATCTACGAACCAGTCAAAGGCCTTCGTCTCGCATGGGAAAGATTAGAGCAGACATATGGAGGCTCGGAAGTAGTTGAACGTGCCTTATTTAAACGACTATACGACTTTCCTGGATTATCCAATACAGACCGCCAAGGGTTCCAGGAATTAAGCGATCTTCTTCTTGAGTTTGAAATCGTCAAGGGAGACCCGCAGCTACCAGGTCTCAGCTTTCTTGATACCTCCCATGGTGTGGGCCTGATCGTGAAGAAAGTACAACTCAATATTCAAGACCGATGAGCAACAACAGGTTCAAAATACAAGGAGCAACATCATGTTCCCTTTCCACCATTTTCATTCTTCTGTAAGTTCATCAAGGACTTAGCTAGAGCTAAAAACGCTTCAACACCTTGGGAACCAACATCTTTGGCTCTACTAAACAGAGACACGAGACTTTCAGTCCCAGACAGAGAAACCCTAAAGGTCTAATTTCAGTAAAAAAGACAGGGGTTGTGCCCACTACTAACAATGGAAATGAAAGCCCTAAGGAACCCGTTCATCATTGCCCTATCCATGATAAACCACATCCTTTTAGGAAATGCCGTGTCTTCATGGCAAAGCCCTATGAGGAACGTAAGGAGTTCCTAAGGTGTCATGATATCTGCTTCCGATGCTGTGCATCCACTGAGCACTTTGCCAGAGACTGTAAGGTTTCCGTCAAGTGATCTGAATGTAATATTGATCTACATGTGTCCGCTGTTCACCCGGGACCAATCAGGCGGAATCTAGAACCATTTAGCTGGCACAAGCCCCATACCGATCAAGGCGGGGAGAGTCATGACGGGGAGAGTGCCGACCGACCAACCACAACTGTCACGCCCCGATGCACAAAGGTATGTGGAGAAGGACTTGCGTGCGGTAAGTCTTGTTCTAAGATTTGCCTCGTGGATATGTTTCCTACTGCACGACCAGAGAAGACCATAAGAATGTATGCTATTCTAGATATTATTCAAAGTAATCGTTCCCTAGCTAGCCCTAAGTTCTTTGATCTGTTCAGGATAGAGGGGGCAACTACACCCTAGGAACATGCTCTGGTCTTGTGACAACCTCAGGAAGAAGAGCTAATGGTTTTACCTTGAAGCCCATCAAAGGAGATAAGAAACTCTCTCTTCCAACCCTTATTGAGTGTGACAAATTGCCGGACACAAGGGATGAGATTCCCACACCTGAAGCCGCACAGCATTACCCTCATCTCAGGAACATAGCCAGAGAGATTCCTCCCCTTGATAACTGTGCTGAGATCTTACTCTTGCTAGGTAGAGACATTCTTGAGGCTCATAAGGTCTTTGAACTTCGCAATGGCCCTTTCAATGCTCCATATGCCCAGAAACTTACAGTGGGTTGGATCATCGTGGGAGATGTATGTCTGGACAGAAACCGCAGACCCTGCCAAGTACACTCCTTCAAAACTGACATAGGGGGACGAACTTCTTACATCAGGCAGTGTCCTAACCACTACTATGTGCAAGAGGCTCCTTGCGCAAATATTCTAAAAACATCAGAAAGCAGCTTAAATCCAATGGACTCAGCTGCAGAAGAATGTTCCTGGACAGAGGGGCAGCTTGTATCTCAATTGGAGCCCTCTTCAAGCCCTTCCCAGCTTTGCAGTCCTCACACAGTTTATCATAATGAATCCTGTATCTTCACTGACAACATGCCTTCTGATTTATGTAGTTCTGATGAGACAATGCAGAAACGTGAGTCTTCCAAGTCAACTGTTTGACAATAAGTTTAATTCTGTAAAAGAAGTATCTTCTGAATGTTCTATAAAGGAGGTTCCTTCAACAGAGGAAGAGTTCATTTCAGATACTTTGCAAGAACCTTCAGTTCCATCTGCAGTTGTTAATTGCACCCAAGAGGATTACAGTTCTTCCCAGTCTTCAACGGATGAGCACCTTCATATTGCTTAGCCTTTTCTGGAAACCACAGGGAAAAGTTCACCACCAATGTCCATGACAAATACTGCATGTCAACAACCCAAGTCCGTATGTACAAAGACAGATCCCATTTTAGAAGTGAAAAGCAGACATGAGCATTTGCGTTCACGATTCATAGACCGAAAGCAATCTACATCTAAATCAGCCTCACAAAATAAGCGCTCTCGCTCTAAATTGGTGACACAGACAGAGAAGTCACATTCTAAATCTTTGGCAAGATCAAGGAGAACCAAGTTTTGCTCAGCTTCTAATGAAAGCAACAGACAATCTCCTGTAATAAAAAAGAAGAAATCCACATCTGGGGTGCATATAAGATCACTCAAGAATAAACCAGAAAAGATAGGAAATATTCCTGTGCCATCTGGCGTTTTTAAAGAGCACAACCTTTATAAGTTTTGGTGGAAGCAGGTACAACATCTCGCCAGTCAGTTCTGGAAAAGGTGGATAAGAAAGTACCTCTGCCTCTAGCAACAATGCAGAAGGTGGCAAGAACCAAGGCCTAATACAAAGGAAGGAGATTTTGTTCTGTTATAGAGGACCTTTCACCAATATAATACCCCCCAAATAACCCTCCTACCGGATAGTGCGTCATCCACTAATGTTCCCCTTTTTTTTTTTTTTAAATCGACCCCTTAATTCCTTCCTAATCGCCCCGTTTCTTCTGCCGCCTCATATGCAAATGAGGCGGACTTTTGTACGGGGCGTTGCTGAACATCCTGGTTGGGGGCGTGTGTGCTGGCTTTCCCGGCTGAGAGAGCAGCCAATCGCAGCGATGGTCTCTCAGCTAGGGAGAAGGAGCTCAAGTTCTTGATACAAGTCTGCTGGGGGCTGATACAAGGCTGCTGGGGACTGATACAAGGCATCTGGGGGCTGATACAATGCTGCTGGAGGCTGATACAAGGCTGCTGGGGGCTGATACAAGGCTGCTGGGGGCTAATACAAGGCTGCTGGGGGCTAATACAAGGCATCTGGGGGCTGATACAATGCTGCTGGGGGCTGATACGTCTGCTGGGGGCTAATACAAGGCTGCTGGGGACTGATACAAGGCTGCTGGGGGCTAATACAAGGCTGCTGGGGACTGATACAAGGCTGCTGGCGGCTAATACAAGGCTGCTGGGGGCTGATACAAGGCTGCTGGGGGCTAATACAAGGCATCTGGGGGCTGATACAATGCTGCTGGGGGCTTATACAAGGCTGCTGGGGGATAATACAAGGCTGCTGGGGGCTGATACAAGGCTGCTGGGGGCTAAAGAGAGGCTGCTGGGCCGGATATGAGGCTACTGGGGGCTGATATGAGGCTACTGGGGGCTGATGAGAGACATGGGGCTCTTATCTGAGGTCTACTTGGGTTATTCACATTGGGGTCTGATCTGAGGTCTTATTAACATTGGGGGTCTTATTGGGGTTGCCAGCTGAGGTCTGATTAACACTGGAGGTCTGATTGCTGGTCCGACCAGAGGTCTGATGAAAAATATATTTTTTCTTATTGCTCTCCTCTAAAACCTAGGTGCGTCTTATTGGCCAGTGCGTCTTCTAGGGTGAAAAATACGATTGATATATTATATACAGATATAAGATAAAATATTAGAGTATAAGTACATATCTATTTATAAATACCAGATGTAAAATGTTCAGATGTGGGTATAAAAATGTATTACATTTTTTTATAAAGCATGTGAAGCATGGCGGGGGGTCAATCATGCTTTGGGGCTTCAGGTACAGGTACAGGGAAGCTTCAGCGTGTGCAAGGTACCTTTTCAGTACCAGGAGATATTGGATAAAAATGTGATGCAGTCCGTCACAAACCTGAGGCTTGGGAGACGTTGGACCTTTCAACAGGTCCAACGTTCGGGTATACCAGGTTCGGTCGAACTTCGCCGTAAAGTTCGAGTTCAGGACCCGAACTTGACCCTAACCTGGAACCCCATTGAAGTCAATGGGGACAAAGGTGTTCTTTTCTTCATAGGCCTCCTCCAAACATAGCGTTGATCCATGGGCCCAAACAGTTCTAATTTTGCTTCATCAGTCCACAGAACACTTTCCCAAAACTTTTGTGGTTTGTCCACATGACTTTTGGCATACTGCAGTCGACTCTTTTTATTCTTTGGAGACAGCAAGGGGGTGCGCCTGGGAGTTCTGGCATGGAGGCCTTCATTACGCAGTGTGCGCCTTATTGTCTGAGCTGAAACTTCAGTACCCGCATCTGACAAATCTTTTTTCAGTTCCTCAGCAGTCAAACGGGGACTTTTCTCCACTTCGCGCTTCAGGTAGCGCACAGCAGTCGAAGTCAGCATCTTCTTTCTGCCACGACCAGGTAGCGTTTCAACAGTGCCCTTTGCCTTGAATTTGCGAATGATGCTTCCTATGGTGTCTCTTGGTATGTTTAATATCTTTGCAATCTTCTTATAGCCATTGCCCTTCCTGTGAAGAGAAATCACCTCTTCTCTTGTCTTCCTGGACCATTCTCTTGACTTCACCATGTCTGTAAACACACCAGTAAATGTCTAGAAGGGGCTGAGTATCACAGTCATTTTACATCTGCCTAATTGGTGCTTATTATGCTTGATTGCTGCTCCTTGACATCTACAGGTGTTTTCAATACCTGATGGAAAACACTTGAATGAACCTCTGAGTCTTTAAGGGGTTGAATAATTGTGTCAATGAAGAAATCACAAAAAAACCATTTAATACTGTATTACAAAAATAATTGATGTCATTTTAGTTGCATTTGGTTCTTTAAAAAGTCCTTGTAAGATTTATTCTGAACACAATTACAAATGTAGACTAAATTCCCTAAAACCCTTTATAGCATTGGGGGTTGAATAATTTTGAACACAACTGTATATCATCCGCATTTTATGTATCCTAGTGCTAAGTCTGTTAATTCTGTTAGATTTGATTCTGTTAGATTTGACATATACAGTATATTATCTATATTTTATTCATGATTGACATTTTTTATTATTTTTTCTTGCATGTAGTAATTTTTGTGTATGTATATATCTATAATTGTATTTATTCCTATGGTCATCCCTTATGTATTATCCATTTATTTTTTATTTACTAAGGAACATATAAAATGTACTATATTTTTGATTGTGCTTCTCCCTCCTACCCCACAAACAACGGCGACATGGGGACTTTGACTACCGTTCATGTGCGCTCCATTCATCGGCAAACCGGAAGTTGCTGACTTACATGCGTTCCACTGTGAGCGCGACCGGAAGTACCTCTCTTCCGGTCCCGCTCGGCTCCTCCCCAGCTACCATCCTTTCCCCCCAACCTGGGGGCCCTCCAGCACCCTTATTAAAGTTGATTTTATATAGATAAGACCAAACCAGCCACTACTACTAATACTACTATAATACTGAGAGATTCTAATATGCGTTCCACCTTGAAATGCATACTTCTGGTTCCGGAAGTGATGTCACTCCCCCCAACTCCACCAGGTGCACTCCAAGTATCATGTGTATTTCACCATAGCAACGTGCACCTGCGTATTGGGTTGTGCTGACTGCAATCTCCATTTTTTTCCTTTGTAGCATATATGGGAGGCGTGGTGACCTCCATGCAGTCATGCACACCTGACTAGTGAATCCGCCCTGAAGGCTGGTTTTAAAGTCAGTATAAAACTGAGTCTGCTTTATTGAACTTACCAGAAGCCATTTGGTTCCAGGAGAAGTACTAGTGGGCTCAGCATGCATGTTGGTATTTGCATCCCTTGATCTGATGAACGCTGTATGGCACCAGACGGGGTTACAAGCAGAGTGTATCTGGCATGCATGCTGCACCTGCACTCCCTGGGTTTTGTGTGGCTGATATGGCCCATAAAAGGTAAGAATTAATGTTAGGGACCACTCGAGAGGCAACCGTGTGTATAAAAAGCCCCATGGGCAAGATATGTCTATTATGCTGCTACTGCTGTCTGTTTATTTTGACTTCTCCTGAAGAAGGGGATGTAAGTTAACCCCGGAAACGAGTTGAGCACATCTGTGATAATCAATAAAAGGAAACCACCAGAATTAACACTGTTGGTACTGCCGTGTCTTTCCTGAGAAACTACAAACGATCCTGGCGGGGGAGGCTGAGTCTATGGTTGTCTTGAGCTTTATCCCATAGACCTCCTCCTCAGTGAAGTGAGTCAACCATTTATTCTTTGTTTTTAACCAGTCTTTTATTTGCATTTTATCGCAATTGTGGACTAGCTTTCCATTCAGGTCAGAACCTCAAAGTTTACTGATGCATTGTCTAACGACTTTAAAATATTCAAAATATCCACCCTGCTCCCTGTCATTATCCGACAGTAATGATCTGGAATCTGGTGCCTTGTTGGTGGCTGTGTTCTCTTTTTTTTTCTTCTTCTTTTCTGCACCCTCGTCACAGTCACGGTCCTGGGGATAAATAGATGATAGGAGAGATCTCTGTACTGACCCCTGATATATTTATACATAGTTATGCACCCATTCATGTGTTAGTTTTTCCAAACATTCAGTCACTAACAGCAGCCGTCCTCATTCCTCACACCCTGGCACTACTCTTTTCTCCTCCCTTTGGAGCCCTGCTACTGTTATTCTAAGATGTTTTGGATTTCTTTCCAAAAAGTTCTTCGATTAACACTCTTTTTTTCTTATCAGTTTTTTTATCTTCCCTATCTCTTACTGTGACGAGGGGACATCCTCTGCATCTGGAGGAAAAAAGGTTTCTACACAAACATAGAAGAGGATTCTTTACGGTAAGAGCAGTGAGACTATGGAACTCTCTGCCTGAGGAGGTGGTGATGGTGAGTTCACTAAAAGAGTTCAAGAGGGGCCTGGATGCATTTCTGGAGTGTGATAATATTACAGGCTATAGCTACTAGAGATGGGTTGTTGATCCAGGGAGTTATTCTGATTGGAGTCGGGAATGAATATTTTTCCCCTAAAGTGAGGAAAATTGGCTTCTACCTCACAGAGTTTTTTTTTTTGCCTCCCTCTGGATCAACTTGCAGGATAACAGGCTGTACTGGATGGACATATGTCTTTTTTCAGCCTTATAAACTATGTTACCATGTTATCATTGCACATGGTGGTTGCCAAAGAAGATATTGCTGCTGTACCATCATGTACCAGGCCCAAACCAAAAAAAGGCTAGGATCTACAGCCTATTTCAGCATTTATTAGAGCAGGGGCAGCACTCTCTGTTCCTGCCCAACTCTGTGGACTGAAGACCAACTCTACAGCAGTATTCTATAGTTATGTGAAAATAGTATGATAGAACAATATATATATATTTTTTGGAATTTTTTAGCTAAATTGATATCAACATGCTGGAGGTCAATACGTGATCACTTTCAATTGTCCCACACAATCGTGATCGAACAGCAACAAGTGGTTCTGGGGCTTCAAGGAGAACACCTCATCAATATGGACCCAATTCCTGTGATGGTCATTTGAACTGCAGACATAAGTGGCTTGTTCTTTTTAAATTTCTTGAATAATCAAATCTTATGTGTATGTGGATTGGATATTCTATGATGCCTACAGAGAGTATCTAGATGATTTTTTTTTTTTCTTTACATTCTCAGTATTTATTCAAGCACCCTACCTCCTGAAGCTGAGCCTTTTGAACATGCTGTTGAAACAAAACAAGTCTCTGGACCCTCTACTTTACATGATTCTGCTCTGGTCGCCAATCACAAACATCTGCCCAGATTAACAATGCTCGCCAGTTCATTACTTTTGCCTTTGAGAGACTAGCAACTAGGCTGAGAGCAGTTAGTAGACAACAGAGAGTCTTAAAGGATCTCACACAAATCTTTCGAGATTGTTTACTAAAATTAGAAGAACAGCAGACTCAGCATAAGGAAGACCCATGGTCCGGCAGATGGAGGGGTGGGATCTTAGAGAAACTCTTAACCCTAATCAGCAGTTTCTACTAACATTAAGTCACTGGATGGACGACATGACTCCAGAGCATAGTCCCACACCTTTATATATACATCATTCAATTGTCCCACACCTTTACCCCGTCTCAAACACATCCCCCATCCCACACCTATCAACCACCACCTACCTTTAGACTGCCCCAGTGCTTAACTGATTCCCAAGCCCAATAATCTTCCTTTGTCTCTTTTCCATCAGCTTCCCAATCCCAATCCAGTGCAAGTTCTCAAACAAGACCATCTCCCTTGGCTGAGCCACAGGGTCCTGATTTGTCTTCTCCTTCTACTACTTCCACAGCCGGCCACTAAGACACTATATCTCCCTTTATTTTTCCAACTCCAAGCTCTTTTACTACCTCTTCCTCTAACCAATCCCTCCCATACCATTGTGGTTCTGACACCTATCCACTCCATACTACACAACACCATCCGCAGGGTCAATATCACAGACCTCAAGAGTCATATATGAGTGCTCTCCTTGACCAAAGTGCTGAAGATCTAGGGTCCACAACTGAAGCTCCAGGACTGGGACAATCCACCCAGCAACTACAACAGGGTGAAACCAAATGTAGTATTGAAAATAGTTATGACTGAATAACTCATCTGGTCCTTATCAGTGATGAGATACAGCCAACTGAGTGTGAGCTATTGTCCATCACTGGTAATGGACTGTATTACATATAAGTGATCAGGTCCTAAACTGAAGTATGATTTCACACGCTATAACTGCTACACAGTCTTTAAAGATAATTATGTAGTAAAAGTCGGCTGTGTTGTCCCATATTCAATAAGGACCTCGGATAATTTTGCACTTTTAAGCACTTTTCTTGTACTGTTGACTGTGTTGGTTGTGACAGTTTGTAAACTGTTGTACATTTATTATTATAATTACTTTTATAGGACCTTTTTCTATGTTGGTTGTGACACTGTAATGATCTGGTCCTAATCAGTGATGTAATATAGGTATATGCTGAACCGTGTATTCCCCTTCTGTTCTGTAAGATGACCGTAGTATACAATAGTGAAGCACTGTTAAATAAATGTATCGCGGTTTAATTAAGACCTACTTACAAGCCATCAGATGGAAAACAGCCTTCAGTGGTCTCAAAACCGCATTCAACGTCTTCACAATCTTTGCCTCTTTCCACAGTGGCTTTATCTTAGCTGCAGGTGAAATGCCTCCAAATAGTGTAATACCGCCAATTATATACGCTTAAAAAGCATTTATTGTACTTACAAAAGTCGTATAAAACTTCGCATAAAATATAAAACAGCCCGACCCGGGTTTCGCACCACTTCGCTTCGTCAGGGGCGTCTACCCACAATGCAATTCACTTTTCTTTTTATAGGTTTCATGTCTCCTCCCACTGTTTCCAATTGCTATTGAACACATGCATACGTATCACCATAATACATATTCACTTGTCACGACACTCATTATTAGAATAAAATTTACCCTTCGGTTCCAAAATAGGTACGCTGGTAGCAAGAGGTACGCTGGATCTATGATCTACAAACCATCCAACCATTTGGATTGAATGTGGAATTTGATTTAAAACTGTGCCTGGTATAACCCGACTTAAAATAGACCGAGGCTAGTATTGCGGTTATTTAGATACCGCATGTATGAATCTATGTCCATCGTTACCTGCAGATCGCAGCTTGCTTTGATATGAATTAGCTCGTAGTAGAATCTCATTGGTCCACAAGGTCAGCTGATCAGAGACGTCATTCTGGAGAGGGAGGGCGCTAATACTCCATGAATGGAGGAGTGCCGCCACTTTATGAATGGAATAATAGTGAAGCATCGGCTGACCGGAACATGTCATGAACGGATACTAGATATAACAGCTTTGCTAAATGGGGCCAACTGATTGCATAGAGTCCGGGGATAAAAGAAACAGTTATGGTTAATTGTTATGTGTATTTTGGAACGGAAGGGTAAATTTTATTCTAATAATGAGTGTTGTGACAAGTGAATATGTATTATTGTGATACGTATGCATGTGTTTAATAGCAATTGGAAACAGTGGGAGGAGACATTAAACCTATAAAAAGAAAAGTGAATTGCATTGTGGGTAGACGCCCCTGATGAAGCGAAGTGGTGCGAAACCCGGGTCGGGCTGTTTTATATTTTATGCAAAGTTTTATACGACTTTTGTAAGTACAATAAATGTTTTTTAAGCGTATATAATTGGCGGTATTACACTATTTGGAGGCATTTCACCTGCAGCTAAGATAAAGCCACTGTGGAAAGAGGCAAAGATTGTGAAGACGTTGAATGCGGTTTTGAGACCACTGAAGGCTGTTTTCCATCTGATGGCTTGTAAGTAGGTCTTAATTAGACCGCGATACATTTATTTAACAGTGCTTCACTATTGTATACTACGGTCATCTTACAGAACAGAAGGGGAATACACGGTTCAGCATATACCCTTGTTAACCCAGGAGGGCACCTATGTGAACAAAGTAGGAGAATATTGGAATAGAGCGTGGTCCACTTCATTATCAATTTATTATGTGTGAATTACCCACAGCACTTTTTGGACTCGCTGCAACTATACGTCTGCGGGACACTAGTATTTAGTATTTTTACTTATACTCTTGTATTGGACAGTGATGTAATATAGCCAACCCTGAAGTGAAGTAGTAGTTCAGTTGCTATTTCCCATCACTGATAAGGACATTGTCCTTGGAGATGGTATGGGGCTGGTCAGTCCATTATAGTATAAGGAAATGATTCTTAACATTGAAAACATTAATACTGTTGTCCTTTTTTTTTTTTTTTTAATGAACCTTTGGATATGCTGATTGTAACTAATTCCCTTTCCATAATCGCTCTTTTCCACTTGTGAGTCCTTTACAAGAATCTCGCTCCACCAGACTAGACTTGCAGGAGAGCATGGCATTATCATGACTGGTAATGATATGTGCGTCTGCTTGACCTTTCATAAAATCATACTGACATGAAGTCAGTATTATTTATGTAACAAGGTTTATGTGAAGCATAAGCACCTAGCAGTATCAATCATGATAATGGTGTGCCCTCATGTAGTCTAAAGGGGAGGATCACAATCACAGACAGAGCAAGATTCTTACAATGGACTGGCTTGCGTGAAAGAACCCTATCTGTTCCTTCAGTTATGGGATATAGACCAACTCAGTGTGAGCTATCTATTTCATATTACTGGTAAGAACATTATTGGCTCTGATACATCAGGTCTTGAATCAAAGTAGCATTTTAGTAGTGTTTCAGTCTCTATCTAATCCCATATTCCAAACTTTAGAAACTGTTGCATTTTTTAAGTGCTTTCATAGAATCTTTTAAAAATCATTTAATGTTCCATATTTTTGTATAAATAGTTACAAGTATGATACTTTTTTTGAAAAAGCAATCATTAAGAAATACAAATGGTTTTTCACAAAACTGGTAGATGTTGTGTTGTCCTTTCTTTATAATAATTTATATTTTTATATTATGTTTATATTCACATTTGTGGGCTCAAATTAGGGTATAGTATGTAGGTGTTTTTTTAGAAATGAAATATATAGACAATCAATCCACAAAATTGGTTAATAACAGGAGATCTGTAGGTGGGAGACGCGTGGCAACCCTGATGAAGATTTGGCCGTAGCATCACAGCCAATCACTGGTGGTTGACCAATGCATATTGATCTACTGTCCCCTCGGTTATGAACCAGGCACCTATATAGAAATGATAGTGATGATATGCTGTCTATGGAATCTTTAACCTCCACAAAATCAAAAATGTGTATACCACCTTTTTTTTTTGTAAAACTATGGTTAACAAAACTGTGAAATAACTGTCATCAAAAATTAAATCCAAAATATAACCGTGCACAGCATGAATGTCCTTGGCCCATTCAAATATGCTCATCTTGCCAAGGCAAAATAGTCAGCAAACTGATCCCGAGTGCGATTCACAGCAGTTGACAAGGGGTCTAAAAGCAAAGGCTCTTTGATCACTACATAATTGTGCAACACAACACATGCTTTTTTAACGTCATCCATTGACTCAATTTGTAATTATATTGGCCTATAGAATATTCACAATTTTGCAACTAAAATGCCAAAAGCACACTCTACCATTCTTTTGGCACAAGTCAGGCGGTAAACCACGGCTAGAATATGGCTTCAATAAATTTCCACACATTTTGAAAGCTTTGTCTCCAACTAAAACAAATGGTAGAGTGGGGTTTGAAGTACCAAGTAAAGGCCTAGGCTCAGGTATTCTAAAGTTTCCAGAGTATAGACTTCTTCCCATACAAGAATTTTTAAAAACACGAGAATCACTTGTTCATCCAAAAGCTCCGATGTCAACGGCAACAAATTTGTACTGGGCATCTGCTATAGCTATTAATGTGACTGAGAAATACTTCTTAATAAAAAAGGAGGATCCACTACATGGGGGCTTTATAAATCTCACAGGTTTCTGTCGACAGCCCCAATACAATTTGGAAACTGGGTGACTTCCCAAAATATGTCAGCTATGCTGACCCAGTGCTAGCTAATAGGAGGGGGAACAAATTCTTCATGCAGAAGATTCCATATAACCCTGCAGGTGTCTTTTACTATGTATGGAATGGTCGATTTTCCAAGCCGAAATTGAAAATAAAGACTTTCACCTGTTTTTAACCTAGAAAACAAAAATATAAGTACAACATATAATACAGAGTGTAGAAATATACTTATGACAGTTTTCATCAAGCAAAACAATTTTCTGGTCAGTGGCCAACAAGCGGACATATAGGTTTAAGTACCATACACTATGTAGCTATGAAACAAAATTACCATATAGAAGCTTACAACATAAAAATAACACATCCAAAAACAAGAATGAACCTGGATCCACCTCCTCATGCTATGCTTTGATCTAATAACTGCTTCTCAGCATAATTAACATCTCTTCTCAGCTCCATAAATAGTATACAGGCCCCTATGTTGCATGCTTACATGAGGCATTAGTACACATTTTGATCAAAAAGCATAAGCTCACTCACCACGACAAGGTTGCCTCCTCGAGTGGGAACCTACTCTAAATTTGGCGTGCCACTGCAACGCACCAGCAGACAGTGGGACTCAGCAGCCAAACAGCACCCCTGCTGCTTGGCAAAGCCACCCTGGCACTGGGCCCCACCGACCCACCCACCCACCAGCACAGCATTACAGCAACAATGGCTGCCACGCATCACCGCACCATGTGAACAGTTGTTTATTTGCACTCCTCCCATTCGACCAAGGTGATTTTAATTAGCAGGAGACTGCATAAGGGTTCACAAATTCCTACCAGCTCTCAGTTGGAGTTCCTGAGAGCATATGATAAGGTGAGCTTTAACAAGTGTTCACATGGTGCGGTGCTGCGTACATACATATAAACTACACATGAAGAAAGGCCTTTAAGACATCTCATACCCAGAGAACATCCATAATTTTCCTAATTTGGTCATGATTATTAACAATGTTCAACCAATATGGATTAAGTCTTATAGGGGATGTCCCTCCAAGGTTAATACCATTCCAAGCCAGTTCCAGCAGCAGCGGGGAATGATCTGACAAAAATCTAACCTCACAACAGTGAGGGCTCCGCGTACAGCGGTGACCTGTAGCCAGTGCTTCCTTTTCACCTCTGCTGTCCTGGGCTCTGTTGTGTAGCTGTTATTGCTTCTGAGGATTCCGTTCGACAGCTTTCATTCAGCCCTGGACACAGCATGAGTTTGACTGGTTTCTTGTTACACTGCTGTAGGGGCGGAGTGCATCACTCCCTAGGCTGTGTGGGTCTGGTGACCTCGCTGACCAACTGAGGCTCTCCAGCACATACTTAAGTGGCTCAGTCCCCTTCCCAGATGCCTCAGTGTCAAGGTCCTTGTGTTTGCTGGTTCCTGATAATCACGTGTGCTCCAGATCTATACTTTGTTCCTGGATTCTGCTCATCATCTGATCCCTGACTGCTTGCTTTGACTCTTCTGTTGCCGACCCTGATTGCTTGACCTATACCTGTGCTGCCTGCTCTGACCTATTGCGTGTCTGACCATGTCTCTGCCGCATCCTTCGATCCTGCACCGTTGTTCCTGGTAACATTTCTGCTTGCCTCACTACGCTTATACTTCAGTTACCTACTCAGGGGACTGACTCGGGGATTGCTCTGGAGTAGCCCCTGGCAACTACCATAACGGCTCAAGCCTATCTTCACTATCAGAGGCTCTAGTGAAAACCAGGTAGTTGCTTAGATATGCCTATCCAGAGTATAGCCAGTCAGTGGCACAGTGGGTTCACCCCCGCTGATCCGTGACACTATCTCAGAATTTTCCTACGTCTAAATACAAAAAAAATAAAGTTCCTTGTAAGTGATAATTACGAAACAGAATAAAGAAAACAAACATAAGGAGGAAGTAGATACAATGAATGATGCTTAACATGTATAATAAAATATTGCTGACTTCATCAGTTCCTCTTTCCTTGTAGTATGTAAAATCAAGCTTTTCATGATCATAATCTGATAGTAGCAGACAAACCTACATTTTAGCATAAAGACTTAAAAATGGAGAATACTTAGTAACATAGTAACATAGTATATAAGACCGAAAAAAGACATTTGTCCATCCAGTTCGGCCTGTTTCCTACAAGTTGATCCAGAGGAAGGCAAAAAACCCCTGTGAGGCAAAAGCCGATTTTCCTCACTTAAGGGGAAAAAAATTCCTTCCCGACTCCAATCAGGCAATCAGAATAACTCCCTGGATCAACGACCCCTCTCTAGTAGCTGTAGCCTGTAATATTATTACACTCCAGAAATAAATCCAGTCCCCTCTTGAATTCCTTTATTGTACTCACCATCACCACCTCCTCAGGCAGAGAGTTCCATAGTCTCACTGCTCTTACAGTGAAGAATCCTTTTCTATGTTTGTGTACAAATCTTCTTTCCTCCAGACGCAGAGGATGTCCCCTTGTCAAAGTCACAGTCCTGGGGATAAATAGATGATAGGAGAGATCTCTGTACTGACCCCTGATATATTTATACATAGTTATTAGATCTCCCCTCAGTCGTCTTTTTTCTACTTAAAGGGGTTCTCTAGGAATTAAGAAAATGAAAATACTTAAATATTACTTTATAATAAATATATTCCCAAATACCTTTCATTAGTTATAATAGATCTTTTTGTCTGGGGAGCAATCATTAGGAGAAATAAAACGGCCGCCGTCCTATCAGTACACACAAAACCTGTCCTAATCGCACAGGAGGACAAGTTACTTCACAACACTGAGGTAAAGAGCTGCCTCATTCTCCTCTCTGCTCTGCTTGTCAGGGATTATGATCCTAAACACAGTTTAATAGGATCTTCAGCAGAATCTCTGTAGGAATGGAGAAGACATGAAGTACAGAAAGAACGGTGGGGGTATAGTAATGAGCAGCAGCTCTTGTATGCAGTCTCCATTACCTGTCCTGTCCGTCCTCTCTGTTCTTCATGTCTCCTCATGAACTCCATTCCTACAGAGATTCAAATGAAGATCTCATTAGGTGTATTCAGGATCTTAATCCCTGACAAGAGCATAGAGGAGGATGAGGCAGTGGCGTTGCGAGGGGGGTGCGGGGGGTGCGGGCCGCACCGGGTGACACCAGTCTGATGGGGTGACACCCGGACCCCCCGACCCACCAGTAGCATCCCCGGGCCCCTCACCCCGGCGCTGCACTGAGGTAGTGGCTAAACTCCAGACACGAAACGTACCTCCTGACGTCACTGGGTCACGTGACATTCTCTTGTCACGTGACTCTGAATTGGCAGCGCAGCGGCAGTCAGGGTCGGAAGCTAGAGAGCTCAGGCTGTTTGCAGAGTGGGTCACAGATGGCTGCTCTTAACTCATAAAGGGGGGAGAGAGAGAGTGAATGTCAGTGCTGGAGGTAGATGTGTGTGCTGTGGACGTGCTGTAGACGTGCTGAGGGGAGGGGGGCCCGAGAACTGTATGGTGAAGGATTCTGTGTGAGACTGTATGCAGAGATGGGGGATGCCTTTAATATTGTATACGGGTGGGGGGTCGTGCTGTGTAGTATTTGTAGGGGGGCATTGTAATATTTTGCAGGGGGGGATGTATTATTGTCTGCAGAAGGGGGCCGTGTAATATTGCATGCGGGGGAGGGTGTAATAATGCAGTTTTGTATGCAGGGGGATGCCGTGCAATATTGCATTATTGCATGCAGGGGGTGCCGTGCAATATTGCATGCGGGAGGGGTGTAATATTGCAAGCGGGGGTGCCGTGTAGTTTTGTATGTAGGGAAGGGGGTGCCGTATAGTTTTGTATGCAGGGGGGCGATACAGTGTAGTTTTGTGTGCAGGGGGTTGCCGTGTAGTTTTGTATGCAGGGGAGGGATGCGGGGTAGTTTTGTATGCAGGGGGTGCCGTGCAATATTGCA